>CM042433.1:15204554-15657054 GCA_023631565.1 Gymnocephalus cernua
CAAATTAGAGACTGCATTAAATGTTATGATTTCTTGGGTAGATTATAGGGAGATTGAAAATATATGTTCAGGAAACGCACAAGAGTTTGTGCTGGTTGTAGAAAAAGGAGACTTTTTATCGTTTTTCAGCACAAAAACATTCTGATAAAGTAGAATCTGGACGGTTTCACATAAACGTGCCATGAGGTGTGGTACTACATGTGCACCTGGCAACCGTGGTTAGTAATATCTCTAATTCAAGCTTCATAACATAAAAGCCATAAAAGCTTGGCCTGGCAGCCTTTCATGTTAATTGTGTCTGTGTCTTAAACAAAGCTTGTTTTGCAGCCTAACACTGATTACAAAATGTTGCAGAATCCTGATCTGTGCATTTCTGAGCAGCACTTCATTTTTTTCCCTTGAGTAGATTATTAAAAATTGATCATTCTTTGTAATAGCTTCATTTCTGTCGGTTTTCATATTTTAATCCTGTTTTAAGGAAAACACGATACATTAATCAAATATGACAGAACATACCCTTAATGTAATCATGCAAGAGAATATGAATTGCAAATGTCTCACCATCACACACACACACACACACACACACACACACACACACACACACACACACACACACACACACACACCCCTCCTTCTCCCCCCCAAATGTACTTCCATTAATGTTACAAAATAAAATAATCATGACCATTTTAAATAGAAATCAACTACATGGAATGCGACAGAATTTTTTAGAATTGGGTTTGTGTGAAATGGCGAAATGCAGAGGCTTTACATCAAAAGCCAGAAGCGTAATGCTGTGAACAAGCTCTGGTGCCTTGGGACGGCGACTCAAGACAAATGCGAGGCGACGCACGCTTCGCCAAGCCCCATTTCCTCACTGATCGAGATGGAACACAAGTTTTCTGTGTCAAGAACAAAGATTCTTCTGAGATGATTCTTGACTAATGGTACATCATCACTTCCTTCACTGTCCTCGTTGACTAGATTGACAGGTTGAGTCCTGGAGTGCACTGCCGAGATTACACGTCTCTCCACTCATAATGGATGTTTAAAGAAATATAAGATTAAGACATTAAAAAAAAGCCTTCAACAACTGCAAAAACAACTGGTGCCTCTGAGTTCCTGAGAGCTGGAAATTAGTGCACTGATGACATCCTGCAATTAATGTAATACATTATGAACGACCAGGCTCCACTATAGATTGCATTTATGGACAAAAATATCTCATCAGCATTTAGAAGTTTTCCTTAAAGAGAGTGTCCCAGAGCATTCCAGAGACATTCGCTTGAAATGGAGAGGCACCTTTCAAAACAAGTCAATATTCAGCACAGAAGAAAGAGGTCCTAATTAGATTCATTTGCCTCTTGGATCAATGTTTTCCTAGGGATGTGAGTTATAAAGTCAGAGTGGAGCATAAATAATCAAAAACAAATAAAGATGTGTGTTTGGAGAAATATGGCTGATAGTGCTCATAAAGTCTCAGCCCAGCATGCAAAAGCAGAATGAATATTTAAAGATGGGAAGGAAAGAAAATAGCTTAGGAGAAAGAAGAAAAAAAAAAGTCAGTTTCTAAAAAGGTCTGACCTTGGCCAGCAGAGTGGAGGAATCCTTTAGAGGGTACCTTGGCCATACTTAGTGAAAAGTAGATAATTTGTTAATGTCACGCACTTGTTGGAAATGGCAGATAAATGGATTTCAGCCATTATTTTCCAGCCTAAGTGAAGTGAAGGAGGAAACGTTGCGGAGAGGACAAACCCAGTTATGACTGATAAGTGTCTAAAAGCTAATGAAGGCTGGCTAGGCCAAGGTCAATGGCTGCTAGTGAGATGCTATGTGCGGCTCCGTTGTCCTGCCGCTTAAATATAGAGGAAATATACATTGAGCTTTTAACACCTTGAAACATAGGAGAGACTGGTATATGAAATATGGGCATGTAATGGCTTTTTAATGACGGCCTCCCAGCCCACTATTCTGGCCTGAGATTGGAAATCGGAGGTGAACCTTGATATCACTACGCTAAGTGCTTGTAATGCACCGTAACTTCTGGCCATCCTGTTGAGTGAGACAGTTCAGGCCAAGAGATAAATGCCCCATGTACTGGACAGGGCCTCTGCTGGCAGGAGGACACTGCACTCCCTGTGATCCCAGCCAGAGTTACTCTGTAGTTCAAAAGAGTGACGGCCCATTAAGCACATGTCAAAAAATGTCCAGACTTCCTGATAAAACTGGGCTGAATTTGATTGAAAGTTGAAATAATTGAAATAATTCGGGGGCAAAAAAACAATTTTGTGCAATTTTCTTTTTTTTTCTTCTTTTTTTTAAGATAATTTTTTGGGGGCATTTTTAGGCCTTTATTTGACAGGACAGCTTAGACTTGAAAGGGGAGAGAGAGGGGGGATGACATGCAGCAAAGGGTCTCAAGTTGGAACCCGCTGGCGAGCCTCTGTACATGGGGCGCACGCCCTACCAGGTAAGCTACCCAGGCGCCCCCTTTGTGCAATTTTCAACAAAATGTCTCGATGACTTTTGACCAGCAAATCATTAACTCCATTCTTATTGGGAAAACCTAACTGGGTCAAGGAACACATGAGGAAAACTGACATTTATTAATGTTTGGTGCTGATTTAAAGATCTAATCCAACATTTGTTCCAGTTAGTCCACAAAGAAGTTCAATAAACACTCATCTATTCCTTCTCCGCCATTACAAAATGTATCATCCATAAACTTGCAAATGTGTTTTGTTTCAAGGATTCATGTGCTGGTTTCTTCATTGCACTTGTGTAATTTGTATCATTATTTAATTAGGGAGCTCATTGTGCAGAATGTGCAAAATTGTCTTTGGCTTCACCACACGGTATTAAAAACAACAAAATAAATGAAGACAGATATTGACACATAGCATCAACAAACAAAATATTTTTAAAAGTAAAAAAAAAGATGGAATGATTAAATCATAATGATTCATAATTTGGATCACATTTGGCTTCCACACTTCTTGTGGTGCTGCAAAATCATACATGCATGTCTCAAATAGCAGAGGATAGTGAATGAGGCCAACATCCAATGGTAAAAATAAAAATGTTTTGAATGGAATGGGTTTTTAATGTTAATCATACTTTAAAAAAAAACGTTAATCCTCTTTCTTTGAGCAGTACTTTCACAGAAATAAAGCTTAGCGCAAATTCTTTCAGGAAGACTTCTTAATTTATTCCTTGTCTCTCTCTTCTTAAACTAAACAGCTGTAGAAGTGCTCACTTTCTCTTAACCAATCAGAAGCAGACACGAATTTTAACGAGCCAATCACAGCATGACTTCCCTGCTTTAAACCTGTCTTCTCTCTCTGCTGCGCAGTTGTCATTTCAGGCAAAGAGTACGACCCCCCCCTCCTCCCCTTCCACCTCCGGTCTGTCTCCATCGCACACGGCTACCTGGGCTTCCCTCCGGCTGACCGCTCCCGTTGGCTCCTCGGTCCAGTATTCGGGGCTCCCTCACACCACCGCAAGTGTCTAGACTCCATCGGGGGGATATCTTCGGCTTCCTACCCCCTTTAAATAAATAAATATTTTATAACGATGGAGTCTAATCTCCAAATACCTGTACATGTCATATTACATATGTACAATAAATGTTGCATTTCTGCAACAAAGTCTCTCCTGATTGAAATAGCAGGAGGCAGAGAGAGAGGGTTGAGGTTGCTTTAAATGCTGCTGCTGCTGCTGCTGCTACAGTTTGGGTATATGCTGACCCTTGGCTGGACTCTCAGTTTTGACTCCAATAATCCAATCAGCTGGGTGAATAATTACAAAATAATAACACCGGTGCAACATCATCTTGGCTCCATCCAGTAGAGTGGCTTCCCTTCCGCCACTTGTGTGCTTAATGTCCTCTAAAGACCCATATTACACCCCAATTAGATGGCACTCTTGTTTCCTTACATCAAGGGCTTGACTCTACTGGCTTGTCACCCTCCCTTGGCCTAATCAATTTCATTACTCCAGTTACAGCCCCAGCCCCGGGAAAGCTGTGCCCTTAAACTTCAGCTCCTGCTTCAATCGATCAATAGCCCGCGTCCCTGCCAAGGTTCCATTTAAAGTTCATTTATTTCAAGCCATCATATAAAACAAGACAGAGCATCGATGCAGCCCCACTTTGTTTTATTTGACTGAGGATTTCCACCGTGACACTCAAATCCACTCCGGTTTACTCCCAAAGCTGTTCTGGGAACAGGCACCAGGTAGGATCACAATACGAAGCTTATTTACTTCCTGTTTTCCAATCCTGTGCTCTGAGTCACACATGCACCTCTGGTCTAAGTGCTGTTATACAGACACAAGATGATTTATTTGCCTTAAATGACATGAACTTTATTACGGTATTCCAAAGCTGCAGCCTGAACAGTCATGTAATGCATGTTCAAAACCTGTATTTTTCTCCCGTTGGAACAAAAACAAGTTAAGGCTAAATTTTGCCTCGGGATACAAACACTGAGCAACATGAACAAACTCTTAAAGTGTAAGTAAGTTTCTGTGAATAATCACACATTTACAATTTCACCTTCCGCACAGTTCCTCCTTCACAGTTTTCCGTGGATCCCGCAAGTGTAACATCCTATACTATCACCAGTTAATTAATTTCAATGATTAATGAAATGATTAGTTAGGTCTGTCTCCTCCATTCCATACTTTATTTGTGAAGTCTATAGAGATGCCAAGCTTTGATGCACAATTATATACAGAATTAAGATCCTTAAATATTCATAAGGGTTATATAGAAGATGATCATGATTGTGAAAGCCTGCATCTTCAGCCCTTCATTAACCACACAACTTCATTATCATTCACAGCTTGACAAATCAGTGGCATGGTTTTGGAAATCTAATGAAGATAATTTGCTTTGGATATTGTCAATGAGGTCCCAATTTACATGAAAGTGGCCCCCAACATTGATTGAAGTGGTGTGTTTTACTTATTTTGCTGCTTGGCATGTGTTGCAATGTGCTACTGCATTTCACAGCTTACAGTACGAAAAAAGTATTATTACTGAAAGAGTATTTGTTTGGTCCCGAAATGACCTTGGAACTTCAAATGAACAATCTCAAACAAACAAATTAGGATCATAAGTTGCGTGACAGGTGTCAGGATGAAACGGGAGTGACTCTTCAGAGTTTGTTGATTTGTGCTGCTGGTGAGTCGAAGCTGACAGGTCAAACTGGCACTAGAGCCAGACTCCTCAGACGTCCAGTCACTGCTGCATGAAAGTGACTTAACAACCTGTCAGAGGACATTTTTACATGCTTTTTCTCCTTAACCTTCTGTAGACACAGCTGTCATAAACAGCTTATTCTCATGACATTTATAAATTAATAATTGCATATTGTTGATATAAGTGGATAAAATAACAGTGGAGAATCAAACCTTTTATGGACAATTCAATCACACCTATTATCTCTCTTTAAAAAAAATTAAAATGTAGGTCAGCAATACTGTATAAACTTATATCACACAAAGAAAAAGGACTTTTTAATTTACATACGTTTTGATTATGGTTTGACAAAAAATGAAATGATCAAATGTGCCAAAAATGAATGAATGATAAATGCATTCACCAGTCATAGATGGTAAACAAATGCAAAACCATATACATGCCTTAATCATCAATAATGTATACACACAGGCCTTAATATTACCTCAGGCCCCCTTAAATCTCTGAATTAAAAGCCTAAACCTTCAGACAGAGCGGAGGTAAGCTAATGCTATCAGCTAAAGTTACTGCGTTGACCTGGCATCAGTAGGTTACACACAAAAGCATGGCAGGATAACGGCAACGTCTCCATCTTTCCATAATGTAGTCAGACACCTACAGCATAATAACAGTCTGAGCCTGTCAGTGTCAAAAACAAGCACTTTTAGTGGACGGAAACTGACGGTGCACATTTTCCCTTTAGAATTACGTTGCAGTTGGGCGCCTGGGCAGCTCAGTTGGTGGACAAGTGTCCATATGTAGAGGTTTGCTCCTCGACGTAGCGGCCGCGGGTTTGACTCCGACCTGAGGCCCTTTGCTGGAAATAAAGGCCTAAAATGCCCCCCAAAAAAATCTAAAAAACATTGCAGCCCGGTTCACGGCTGCCGGTTACAGCGGTCTTGCAAAAATACTCGACCAATTTTAAAGATTTTTGTTTACATTGGTCACCTACACAGAAATGCATGGGAAAATAGAGTCAAGGTTGAAAAATACTGAAATGACTCTTTAATTATGGAACAAAAACCTTAAATTACATTATTAAAACTCTTAATCATTAATGTAAGTGCAGACTAAGGAGCGTCATAAAATGAAGGGCTTTACTTTGGTTTCTTGAAGGTCAGATTCATTTTTTTTTCCTTTGTTAAAAAGTGCTTATTTCAAGCACATTTTACCTTCATCTTAACATAAAAAGTTATTAAATAAGTATTAAATTAAAGGGCACTGTGTGAAAAATAGCAGAGATGGGATTTTAATAACAACTCACTCAGTTTTAAGAGCGATGTTTCATGTTGACCTGAGTGGCACTGACTGAGGGTCTCTCAGAGCGCCACTTTGATAGAACAGGCTTGATTCAGTAGCACATTTGGGTTTAAACAAAAAAAAAAGCCTCTTTTGGTACAATAAGCATGTCAGCTTTGCCACACATGGCAACTCTACTGCAGTGGGGCTTGGCAGGGAGAGCCCCGTCTCTGGGAGTGATTTCTTCCAAAGCTGGCCCAAATGAAAGCATCTTGTTTTAATCAAGGATTCTGGCTGCGATAGCAGCAGTGGGAGCTGTGAGGACTTGGCAGTCGGTTGCAATGCAGACTGTGGCACTCGTACAAAGTACACAAATATTTCCACAGTAATTATGTGTCAAGTTAAACAAGCAATTGAGGGCTTGGGCTGAATGTGTTGGGAGGGAGTACTAAGCGAAAGAGCACGGTGTGTTACTTGGATGCAGGGGATTGAGTGAGACCCCCAACAAGACAAATTAGGCCATGAGACTTTGATAGGCTTCAGGATTTTTTTTGGGGGGGGGGGGCGCTCTGGCAAATGCAACAGACCGCATTGTAATTTTTGAATACTCAGTGGATTGAGAATTATCATGTGGTGTTGCCACATCTTGTTCCAGTGGAGGAGAAAGGCGCTCTCAGTTCACAAGATAGAGTTCAAAGACTGGGTGGATGGCCAAAGGGACTAAGTAATTGTGAGATCAGTGCTTGTGCTTTTTTGTGGTTCCTGGTTTATATAGGCACTTTTGTAAATCTACATTGGCACCAGCACTTGAAAATAAAATATGATAGCTGTCTGACTCCATGGTTCAACGAAAGCTGTTGGAAAGGGTGGAATGACTTTTTTTTGCTGAATTTTTTGTATCGACTGAAACACAAGTAAAAAAGTAGTAGCACCTCTGTAATAGCTGCACAATCCTTTGGTTGTGTAATAACAGAACATGTTTTTAATGTGCAACTGGATCCAATGTGCTTTAAAACATGACATGATAGAACACCATTCTTTTTTTTAAAGAAGCTTTAAAAAATGCTTGGAAAAATCTAAAATCTATATCACTACACGTACAAACAGAAATTTCACTGATTGAATTCTAACAAGCAAATAATTTCACATTTTGGTCTGTTTAACCAGACAGGCAATAATATACCTCTGCTGAGAAGAAGGAAAAAATAGAGTAAAATAAATAAAGTAAAATAGGTTTTAACAAATTCCTGGCGCTGCACCAAAAACTGCCCTTACAACACCAAATTTAACTTAAATCTGTTCACGTTTTGAGACGTCCTGCGTACTATCAAACAAACAGGGCTGACGGCAGGCCAGCCATTAGGAATTATGGACATTTTCTAAATTGGGCCCCTCATTCACACCCACTACAGCACCACCGCTACAATGGCAACACATGCAATTTCAAATAAGCTCTTGGCCATTAGCCTTATAGTGACAGAGATGGAGTTTCTAACAACCATTTACTAAACCAGTGTTATAGACCTATCCAGGCTTTGTTTTGCATACATCTACTCAATATAATTATAAAGCACAAAAGGTCAATTCAGTTGTTTCAAAACACAGACGTTTGCTTTTTAAATAAGACTGTGACAGTTATAAACACGTAAAGAAAAACAATGGCCGCTGGCAAATGTGTGTTCTGCATATTTGACCCCCGCTGTTATTGTGAAAATGGTGCAGATTTTCACAATAACAGCAGGGTATCAGATGACAAGTTCAAATGTGTTTTAATAACAATAAATGTATTCATCACGTACATATACTGAACAAAATTATCAACCCAACACTTTTGCCCCCATTTTTCATGAGCTGAACTCAAAGATCTAAGACTTTTTCTATTTACACAAAAAAATATTGTTCACAAATCTGCCTAAATCTGTGTTAGTGAACACTTCTTCTTTGCCGAGATAGGCCTAATCCATCCACCTCACAGGTGTGGCATATCAAGATGCTGATTAGACAGCATGATTATTGCACAGGTGTGTCTTAGGCTGGCCACAATAAAAGGCCACTCTAAAATGTGCAGTTTTATCACACTGCACAATGCCACAGATGTCGCAAGTTTTTGAGAGAGCTGTTGCCCGTGAATTGAATGTTCATTTCTCTACCATAAGCCGATTTGGAGAATTTGGCAGTACATCCAACCGGCCTCACAACCGCAGAACACGTGTAACCACACCAGCCCAGGACCTCCACATCCAGCGTCTTCACCTCTAAGATTGTTTGAGACCAGCCACCGGGACAGCTGCTGCAACAATCGGTTTGCATAACCAAAGAATTTCTGCACAAACTGTCAGAAACCGTCTCAGGGAAGCTCATCCGCATGCTCGTCGTCCTCATTGGGGTCTCGACCTGACTGCAGTTTGTCGTCGTAACCGACTTGATTTGGCAAATGCTCACATTCGATGGCGTCTGGCACTTTGGAGAGGTGTTCTCTTCACGGATGAATCCTGGTTTTCACTGAACAGGGCAGATGGCAGACAGCGTGTATGGCGTTGTGTGGGTGAGCGGTTTGCTGATGTCAATGTTGGTGGCGGTGGGGTTATGGTATGGGCAAGCATATGTTATGGACAACAAACACAGGTGCATTTTATTGATGAAATAGGCTTTTTGTGTACATAGAAAAAGTCTTAGATCTTTGAAAAATGGGGAGCAAAAACAAACGTGTTGCGTTTATAATTTTGTTCAGTGTATGTAAAACTATTGGACTTTTGTCAGCAATAATCAATAAGTAATTTGTTGTACATGATCCCAGGACCGTTGCATGGACCCCCCCACTCCTGGGCCTTGTGCCGGGGTCGTCTGCACCCTTTGACCCCCCTGACCGTCAGTACTGTCATTTATGTGTTATTATGGAACCCACGCAACTTCTAGGCAAGACCCGCCCTTCAACAGCATTCACACGCTACTATTGGCCAGGCGTCCATGCTTACGCAAGGTAACAGAACCCGATTTGTTCAGGTCCCATCCCCTGACCAGTCGACTATCTTAACCTTAACTATCCATAATACCGTGTCATTTACACTGTATGCACAGTTGTCTTTGTTGACGTACAACAAACCAGATTTGAGTACATGGAGGTTAAACTAAATCTAAAAGTCAGCTAAAGAGTCATCTCACCTGACTGAGAAAGTCTTTCGCAGCCACTCTGTCGCACTAACTTCCCTGTGACCTTCCGACGTGATGAAATTCTCCACACACTGAGTATCACAGCACCTGATTCAAAGCTGGCGGATCTCAACAGGAAACCAAACACTTGCCATTCAGCAAAAAGAAAATCCTCCTCTTCACATACAGACTCATCCCAGTGCCATTCAAAAGAGGCTTACGAGGTATCAGGAGGCTGAAAATGTGACATTGCAGAGATTTCTCCTAATTGTCTTACAGGCACTGGAAGAAGTATTCACATTAGGACAGCAACTAATCATTAGTATGATTGTTCATTAATCTGTGAAAATACAGTTGTAGTAGAAGTGAAAATAGTAATCAAAATTCCGCAGCACCTAAGATATTCACTTTGCAATGATATTAAACAGAAACAACTGCAAATTCTCATATTTGAGAAGCTGGATATATATTTGGAGTTTATACTTCATGAATAATTGATTGATTATTAAAATAGTCGAATAATTCTCAATGGAACAGTTTATAGATTTATTGACTAATCATTTCAGCTCTAATTCACATTAGCAGCAATATCCCAATCGGATAACATACTTAACAACTATTAGAATTTAAATATAAGAAAGTTAATAAAAGTAAACTCATTGTGATGAAGGGTCCCAAGTGTTAAATTATAGGCCTACCACATGCTTTAAAGTGTGGTGCATGTTGCTGTAGCTAATCAAATAAGGCCAATTCTGAATCAGAGATGATGAAAATTGAAGATTGAATCTTGAATTTGGGGATAGTTTTATGCTTTTGGGTCAATCAGTCTTCAACCGATTGATTTAAAACATCTCTAATTTAAGAAAATGTCTAAGTTGCATGGTATTATCAAACTGATACAAGCCAGTTTTTCATACTATTGTTTCTGAAAAGTTTACCACATTAGTAACGTATGTACCTATCTCACAGTGAATGTAAAATCTGAATCTGCAAAGTAATGAAATGTAACTGCATGAAGATAAATGGAGGGTAAAGAAAAAAAAACTCTGAGATGTTGTTGATGTAGAGGAAAACTAGAAAGTCAATACTCAAGTGATGCGCCAGTGACTCAAAATTGTCCTTTAGTACAGCACCCACCTCACCCACCTCTACTCAAGTAGCCAGCATGCAGCTCTTTTGTTGAACACAACTCAATTCAAAAGCGCTTTTGCACACCTCTTTTCTGGGGCAGGTGCATCGGAAAAGGCAAAGGTTACCAGCAACACTTGTTGAAGAAGTCCAGCACACTGTCTATTACGCATGCAAATACTTTATTTCACAAAGTTTCGGTCACACTAAGGAAGGTCTGTGTGACCGAAACGTTGTGAAATTAAGTATTTGCATGCATAATGGACAGTGTGCTGGACTTCTTCAATAAGTGTTGAACACAACTCAACCAGATATCACCTTTAATAAGTACTTATAAAGATAGTCTTCCAACAACGAATTCTCAGCATATCAGGCCTCACTGTGCTGCACGTCCTGAGCTCTTCCTCTGAGCTCCTCACAGCAGTGTGGCTATGACACTCTCATTACACTCAATCCAATATAAGCCATCTCATTTCTCTCCTTACTGTATGGAACCAGCACGCAGAAGTGACACCACCTCTCTGAAAGAGTATGCTCGTTAGCCAAACCAGCTAACAGTAGATCTCCCAATGTCTATTAGTGTTACATTTACCTCTGGCGTGACAGTGATTCATCACAAATATTAGCTTTGACTGGAATCCTGTCTCTGTACACTTCTACTGCCGCTGTGACAACCATTAAATCACCTGCCACAGTGCAGCCACTTAACTGATGCCGCCGGTGATGCCTGGCCGACCCGTCTAGCCCCAACAGTACATACTTCTGTTTTATGTCACATACAGTTCAGGGCCAGACAAGCCTTATTTGTGGCTGTTGTGAAATTAAACTCTTTACCATTTCCCATGCAATCAAACGGAAAGTGAAAATGACACGCGAGCATAGAGATGGAAAGGCAGACGCCGACTGTACACTGGAGATTGTTCACAGTCATCACACATCATATAGTGGCGTTCTCTTTCCCACTGTTTGCCACTGTTCTCTGGTTTGAAACATGTCATTTTCTGGGGTATTTTCTTTTCTTTACACCTAAAAGAAATGTGTTGTTTGAGTTGTCTTCTCTTTTTTGTGTTGCTTTCAAGTACTGATGTGGGAATTGAGAAACAAAGTAAACAGTTGGGCTCAGATTCCATTTCTTATTTAAATGCTCACATTGTCTGCGCCAAAAATCATGATTTCCCTCCTCACTCTGCTCCACACAAAGCCCACCTTCCCAGGTGCCTGCTACAGATGGCGATAAAAGGTATTTGCTTTTTGAAGGCGTTGTCTTGGGTTTTTGTGTAAATCCATTATTTAGGATATCCTTGGTTGGATGTTTATTGTCTTGAATTTTGAGAAAATGTCCTGGTTCCTGGTGGTGTGAAGCATGAAGGAAAGCCCCCCTGAATATTTCACCTGTGCAACTGTGCAAATTCTAAAGTTTTAATGAAAAGTGAGACAAGTTTGTTTGCAGTAGATGTTCTCATTCCTGCATCACCGAGGCCCCGCAGCGATTGGCACACTTTGAACCAAAGAGAGGGAATATCTGGTAAAGGCATCTGGGGTTTGGTTGGAAAATAAAGTCACAGATTGTTGGACACACAGATGTAACTAGGATCAAATTGTCCTGGTGGCTTATATGCAGTTTGAATTCAGAGTAGGACCTTTTTCACATCATCTGTCTTCCATATTTCCTCTTTATCTTTGATGCCAATAAAACAGAAATGCACCCTAAATGCTTTTTTAAAAACAATTAAATAAACAAGATTGACATTCATGCCGCTTGACAGATTTTTTTGGTAAGAGCCTCTGTTAGCAGGGGCCACACAGACTGAGCGGCCTAGTGGGGCCAATAAGGGCTTATTTAGTGGATAAGGCCCATAACAAAAGTCTGGATTTAACAGCCATTAAGCAGTGACTGTCAGAAAAATGTGTCTTTAGTGGATCATTTAACCAGTCACAGGCTCATATCTTTTTGAGAGATGACACCTGATTTTTCACATGAAATGGAATTAAAGGGACATTTCATTTAATATTTATGGAATATTTAATGGCAAATCTGGCAAATCCTAGTTTACCAGCCCCCAGAATGATTTGAGTACTTAATTTATGTGACTTCAAATCATTTGTGCAAAAATCCCTAGATATTCTCCTTACTCTGTCAGCACCTTATACTGCATCACTGTGTGTCCTGCATTGTTTTTCATACAAAGTATTAATGCTATAGCCTTAAGCTATTCTTTCCGTTTTAAAATAAGACCACTAAGAAGAAGAACTCGGTCAGTCTGTTTGGTGAACCGTGCAGGGGAGCTCTGGTACTGAGATGCGCCAGTGGGAGGCGCTTTAGCCGTGCTGTATTCAAAGTGCCGGTGTGCAGGATGGAGAGGCTTTCTCCTCAAAGTGAGAAAACTTTTGACATGCACTTCTTCTATTTTGTACATCTAAACAGACAATATGACACATTCATATATATATTATTAAATTGTAGCCCCTTTTTTTAGAATATACTGTACTGTAGGTAGCCTATCATTAAATGACAGGACAAGACATTTTCATGAACACTGCGATACATTTATTATTGTTTGTGTGGCGCAGAAGGACATACTCGGTAGTTTTAAAATACATGAATTAAGACACAGACTATATATATAAAGTTTTTCTTTTTAATAGAGCAATTGTCTCCTTGTGAATGCATGTTTTACTATGTAGGAATGTTTGCATCAGTCTAGAGAAAAGCTGCTGCGGGTCTTTTGTTCATAAGGTAAATAGTTTTAACAACAACACATGGCCGAGAACAAATGATTTAAGATCCACGCGTCCAAGTATTGTGAATCCAATTCATAAAGTCCGTGCAGCTGGTGACGGATGGGCTGAGGGTCAAGGTGCTGTTTCTCAGATTTCAGTTCATTTGCACAAAGACAATCAGGCGCCTCGACCCACTGCGAGTCAATATCGTTAATAACAAAGAGCAGGATCCTCGTGTGACAACGCCTTGAAGTTGGATATTTCTCCGGATAAACTCGCAGTTGTGGAGAGGCAAAACGCACATGAGCAGAAGTACAAAGTGCAGCCCGGTACTGTGAAGAAACAAGGAGCATTAGCACCAAAAGGAGACTCTCCCAGCAGGATTCTTGTCATTTAGCTGTTTAGCTTTACCACAGGGGACCTGCTGCAAGTAGCAGGGAGGAGAGAAAATAGCTGAATGCAAACGATCGGCTCTCCTCTTGTTGGGTATTAAACACTTTATAGAAAATTAAACCTTTCAGAGGTAGCAGTTAAAGACCTGGGTGCATCTGTCTTTTCTCGGCTATAATAAGGCATTGGTATCCAAACAATACTGGGATAATGCATTTAAATACAAGTCCTATTATTTTTTATTGTTATTTTGCATTTTCTCATTCCCTGCTTCGCATCTTTGGCTACCAGATGTGTCTCCACTGTGAAGAATTATTTCTCCTCCCCAGAGTCAAATAAATGCAATCAATATGAGTATTGCTCTCAGGCCTTGAAATATTACATTAATGTTCCATGTGGTGACATTTTAGCCGGAATTTTCAAATACATCATGAAGGCTCAAATTAATATTTATCAGCAAGAGGCTTTTATGCTTTGCAAAACAGTATTAGCGTGAACTCCAATAATCTTGTCCTCTAAGCAAGGAAATGGTGTCTGTATGTACGCTTGAATAGACAGGTTTGGGTGTTGATGAGCCTACCAGATGTCTCATTTTTGTCTCATTTTAGATAAATTCACAAAAATTAAAAAGAAATAACAAAGCAAATATCTTGATTTTTGCATGTTTAACAACAGCACCTATTCTGAGGCTCATTAATAAATATTTACATTTCACATACATTAATTGCTTTTCTTTTATTCCCTGGAGGTGGTGAAAGTCAGACTCATTTGACTTAAGTAAGGAACATGTGGGTCCAGCATTGACATTATTATTTATTCAGGTATGTTAAACAATTTGTCCTTCCTATCTTTGCTGATCAGAGCAGAAAAGCCTAAAAAATTCAGAAAAGATCAATCTCTCAATATGTACTTGAACTCACCAGATAAAGGCACAGAGACACCAAAAAGGGCATAGTGTGTTAATGCACACACATGCCTAATATTATGGTGTGTTTTTTTTTTACACCCAAATGTGCATGAATCCTTGGCAAAGCTTCAGGAGCTTGATCCTGTCAATCTAGAAAATTGTTATGCATCTGTGACCATAGGGAATAGCATTCTATCGTTTATAGATCTGTTTTAAATTATTCTTGTCATTGAGCCCCAAATTTATGCTACCATTGATCCAGTAAGGAAAATATGAAACGAATTGGGGTTGCTATTTGATGACCTGCAGGTCAAGGAGATTTTAACATTGGTATTATTGAGCGTGGCATCTGTCGTTTTTCACCTGGGCCGCTACCCTCTTCACTTTCCCTGCTCTCCACTGCCATAATGAAAATAACCTTTTTTTTTTTTTCTTCAGTGTGAAAACTCAAACTCTGACGCCTGCAAGGTGACAGTTGTAGTTGCAAATCTGCAAAATACACTCAGTTCATTTTAAACTCATTCATTACTGAGGTGTAGTGCAGCACTTTTACACCTTATAGGCTACAGTCAGGATAAATTGTATTAAACTGTATCCTCATGATTCGGTGCTACAGAGCATTTATTCATTCATTTATACATTTATGTACTGTAGTCATTAAATCATTCCTCAAATGTTATGCAGGGTATTTACTTCTGATGTATGGTCTATAAGTCATAAATCAGTAAGAAAAAAAGACATGCATTTGGTGTATTTAACATCTTTTGTTTTATTTTGCTATATTAAGAACTGGATTACTTGTAAATGCAGATGTAGCGTAGAGGTGTGTGTATGTGCGTGTGTTCAGACCTGTACAGTATGCATTGTGCATCCACTATTCATTATTAATACAACAGAGTTTTTAAAGTTTCCATAGAGTTAAATGACACAGTCCATGTGAACAGTGGATCCCGTACTATCCTTGAGCAATTTATTTTCAGTCAGATAGCCAGACTGTGGCAGAGCATCAGCGCTCTGCCTCCGAGCTCAGAGCAGAATGAGCCAGGTGTTGTGGTAACAGACTTCCCCTGTGGCCCACTGATGAAGAACATCTGGAGTGCTTCTGTTCCGCCACTTCTTTCCTGTCCCCAATATGACCAGGCGATGTAGCTAACAGTGCGATGCATGTCGACACATGGCTCCAAGGTCCCTAGATAGGGTATGAGATGCTCCGATATTCTTACCTGCCAGGGCTGCCCCATTGACACGCTGTGCACTCTTTCCATATGTGTGGCTGGTGTTGGGTGAAAGGGTGCTGAGCCCAGTCAAAGAGTTTACAGGTAACTGCGCCTGTAGATCTTTTAGGCCTGAAGGGTGAGAGACAGCATTGGTCAGAGATGTCTGAAGATAAATAAAGATAAATGCTGGTATTTAGCACCAAACTTCAAAGCGTGAAAATGACCCAAACTAACTTAAAATGTGTGAAAATATAGCCAATTTTGTGTTTCACATTGTATGCAGTATGCCATGGTGCATTTTTTACATAACCAGTGTTCAATTGTTCAATTGTTGAATTTAGTCTCTTTTCCCTCTGGTCCTGAGAGGTTGACTGCAGTAGTCACATTCTTCAGCTGTAATTAGATTGCACCAAACAAACACTACGGTAGCTTCACTTGCTGTGCTTTTAAAAGATTATAACTTTATCCATTTTGACAACCTGCATTAACAACGTGATTAATAGCTGGAAATAAAAGTCAAAGTAATGCAATAATAGAACTTTTCTTTTACAATGCTGCAGTCCAGTCTGAGTACATGGATCTTAAATCACCAGGAGAGCTCACATGGAGCTCACTGCCAGGTGAGATTGTGCATTTAAAATGCAGATTCATCTGAACACCTGCAGTATGGGAGAAAAGCTCACATCACAATTCTTTTTCATTTTTGAATGACTATGAATTAGAAAATCTGAATTATTATTTTGAAATAGAGATAAAAAGCATATTTAATCCGGTTTTGGAATTCACAAACATGGTCTGACGTTATTTATATTTGTGGCAACTGTTAGTCCCTGACGTCTAGATATGCATAATAAGTCCTATCCTACTTGTATTTATGGACAATACATCTAGAATTGTTTTTGTCCTTGTCCTTTCTTGACAGCTGTAGCTATAAAAGAGTTAAATCTGCTGGAACATTGCCCTGCTGGCCAATTGAATGGCAAGCACAGTGATCCAAAACACCATCCGCAGAAATAAAACAATATATAGAAATGTGCAATACTGGGATTTAATTTTCCCACCACCATCCATTTATATAATACATGAAATGAACCTCAAATTAATTTGCACCGAGGCTCTAAAGTAACAATGTAATCTCAGTGTTATAGCACAGTTGCAAATGGATTTCTGTCTCTTGTAATTTTATAAGAAGCACTCTAGGGGTCACCTTAAAAGATGTCGCTATTTTTTAAAAGCCAAAACTATCCCGTGGCCTGTCAGCAAAGAGAATCTCTGCAATGCAATCTGTTTTGTGGCATCGATTTGTCTGGTATTGCGTCTTGTCACATGGTTTGCCTGTTAGGTTTGCTGGTATTGGCAGAGATGACTAATATTATACCCAGATGTCTATAATAAAGTGTGGAGTATCTGCTTACTTGTGCGCAATCTTGTCCTTACAATTTCCTGACCAGTGCAGAATGACTTCAACCCGGCTAAATGTTAAAGGAACAAGTTACATTACATGGCACAGCGAGAGTGGTGGAGAGAGGGGCTCAGCAGAATATGATGATCCTTCTATTAGTGCCCTCCTGCAGACCTGAAGACGATTTCTGCAAATTCTACTGGATTGTGACCTCCCCTGATAATGAATTAATTGTATACTTGTATGTTTTGTTAGATGTAAAACAAGACATAAAGGAAATTTAAAAAAATACTTAGGCCTATTTACACTCTCATTGATATGCTGTAATACACTGTAGGTATCCAGTAATTTCTGATTAAACACAAAAATGGTTCCCGAGCATTGAAATGTCACGAAACTTTCGCATTTCAAAAATGCTCATATCAAGCAGCACCTGTCATGCAATGATGCAATAATATATTCCCTCATATACTTCAAATCCACTCAGCATTTCCAGAACTTTTTATACGTCACATGAGCCCACCCAGATATCTCCTGGGCCATAACTCTGTACCTAAATTTAGGCAATATATTAGGACGCTCCCCTCTGGACCTTTTTTTGGGAGCAAAGCATAGCGTTTACCAGAGGCTGTCCTTGTGTCGCGTTTAGTTTACAAATTACTATAAAGACTCAGTGAGGGTCACTCAGAATACACAATGTGACAGGATTTAAAGGGTGTTTTCACGACAGTAGCAGTTGAGAGCGCAAAGCTGCCAGAAAGCACAGATAACGCACACGGTGTTATAGCTTAAAAAGAAAGAATACAGAACTTTTATCATATATAATTCAACTTAATAGATAAACGTTTATTGTTTTCATTGTAAACCTCAATAATGTGATGATAATGACACTTTTAATGACACATCTAGATCTGCCTATTTGTGGAGATGACTTTGTTTGACTGTCCAAAGCTCTCATCCTTCGACCTAAACCCTGCAAGTCTCCAGATCAGATGGCTTTTTAATTTCCTCATTTCAGAGTTATATGGATTTTCCAGTTGCTGCTGTGTTCATAAACAAGCAATTCAGCTGACCCCCCCCCTGCCCCCTCCCCCTCACTCTTTATGTGTCAGCGTTTTCTCTGAAGCAGGAATTTAGAGCTCAGAAAGTTTATAAATAAGCCTTCTATCAAGTTCCACAACAGGTGTGACCCCTGTGTCCTAAAACTGAACACTTTCAGTGGCCGCTGTTTGGTAAGTAAAGAGGGGAGCACAAACTATACCTTATCATATCAAAACCTCGCCTCTGTATGTGATAAGTTATTTAAAAAATATATATGTTTATTTTACAGACTTTCTAAATTATGACAAAGTGTTAAACGAGACCAGTTTGACTACATATCAGCAGCTGTAGTGTGGACAGACATGTCAAGTTCTGTCCCTGCTGGGGGAGTTTGAGGCATTCAATAAACCTTTCAAGGATAAACGCCATATCAGGTGATATAGTGCGCCCAACAGCACTCTGCATGACACACTGAAAATAATGCAGCTTGTCTCTATGGTCTTTCAATAAATGTATTAGGAGGGGGATTGCAGAGCCTGCCAGAGACGTTTTCAACACCTATCCTCAGAGTTAAGCAAGCACCAGTTTACTGTTGAAACAGCTCCTACTGTACTATTGCTCAAGGTGTAAACAGGCATACTTAATGAGAGTAAAAAAAACATAATTCAAATGTAGAATAGAGCAGCATTTGTGGAGGAATTACCAATAAACAGCATGTACTGTAACAATAAAAGTGGTTCATTGGATGTACAGTACTTTCCCCAAAATGGTTATTTTACAAATTCCTAAAACTATTACTGTGAGCAATTTGTAACCTACAGTAGGAATAAATAGAATTGCAGTTGCCAGGCATTAAGTGGAGCACAGGTGTGCCTGCATGCATCTGTAAATGACACCTGGAGTAACTCCAGTAACCTGGAGAGATTATTAAAAACACACACACACACACACACACACACACACACACACACACACACACACACACACACACACACACACACACACACCACAAAACAGTGAATCATTTATTTCATACATTTACCATTCTTTGATTTCAATAAAAGCATGGAAAGTTGATAAAATAACTTTAAATAAAACGTTATTACAGTGTGAGACAGAGTTTAAGGTGATTGCTTAAATACAATCTAAATAAAGACACTCAGCCATGCTGACTGCTTTAAACCCCTAAAAGTTATCAGCTATACTCTTTCCTATCACAAGTTTACTGTTCTCAGATATTAGTGTAGCTACATAATGCACTATTCTTAAATTAAGTTAAAATAATTAGGTTCAGGCTCGGTGTGAAGCAGGAATTAGTAGGATGTGCTGTATATACGGTACAGCAGGTGTGGAGAAACCTACCTAAAACCAGTTTACCAACATTTTTACCTCTGAAACACACCAGTGAACACACTGGAAATTATTTTGACCTGAATTCCTTGGTTACCTTATATGAAGTAGCAGCAATGTTTCAGATGTTATGTTTATAGATAGAAGATAGCTTATTGGTGACTGCGTCCCACATGATGAAGTGCCGACAGGGTGTCTACTGTAACCAATTTATTTATCACAACATCGCTAGTATGAACGGTGGAGAAACAAGAGACGATGGGTAATGGTGGGTAAAATGTCCTCCTCCATGTCACTCCCATGTCCTTAAATGTCCCTCCCTGTCCACTGTCAACTGAGAGCAGTCTTAGAATTAGGAGCAGGTGAGTCAAGAATGAAAGCTGGCTGGATTACTTTACATTTTTTCAATCAATTATTCAAATGTCCCCATTGCCTTCATGGCTTGACGAGGCATGCAAAATAATGATCCCTCCCAACACGCACACGTTCACAAGCAAGGACGCATGCTCCCCTAAATGCTCAAGCTCGCTTAGAAAATACTTAACTGACTATGAAAAATTTCACAACAGCAAAACATTACTTTCAGTCCTGTTGATTGGGCTCAACTGTGGAAAGATGTCTGTGTCAGGTTGACCTGTGTGAGGTCAGCACCAGTGCGTACTAGAGCTAGTTGCACTGAATGTCTCTGTCACTGTCGTCACAGATAAGCAGCTGAAACAGCACAGCGAAGAGGGGAGAGGAATAAGCATAGCTAAACAAGAGGAACAGGGTACCCTTTGTCCCAGACTGTGACTTTAAAGAGTGTCAAAAGCTAATAAATATTTTAGAATTAGGTGTGTGTCAGGGCAGGCCCACTCTATCAGGCGTCTGCTCTGTTTACTCTCCCAGGGAAACAGGTGCAGCCACATGAAGGAGAATTTCATTTCAAAAATAGCATTTAGCATTTTACTCCTCCTGGAGGCCTTCTCTGAGAGAAATTCTCATGTAATCATACACCATGGTTACTGAAAACGTCTGAAGTTGATCCACCGAGACATATGGTGTCTTAGGGAGGGGAGGAGCTGCAGGGGCTTGACATAAATAGGATTTAAATGTTTGGTTTGTGATTATTTGCAAGGGGCACATTTCTGTAACAACTACATGAAATGACTTGTTTTGCGGTTTCATAATCCAGGTCTTACAAGTAATAATTTACAGTAAAAACATTAAAACTATGATGTGGTCTTGAAATGTTCCTCTGCAGTAAAAATACTGAAACAAAAGTATCAAAGCTTCACAATGTCCTTGATCCAGAATCTCCAATGACAGTATTGTAACATCTTCGACATTTTCCTGAGAAGGCTTCGTGTAGAGAGCCTGTTTATTTTCTTCATTAGAGGAGTGTGCTGTCTCCTGAACATCCAGGTCGAGCTTACACTCCCTCTGAGCCTTCGCATCTTATTTTTGAGTTTTTCCATTTGCGTCATCAAATGCTGCCTGCAACATAATGAGAGATGTGGCAATTAATTTTCTTTTAATCAAGGTCGAAATGAAGTAAATTGGTGCAGCTTGGCGAGCCCTCATTTTCTATTTTTGCAGTGATGCAAAACAAATACGATAAAATTGTGGCCCTCCTCACCTTCTGTAATTAGAAAGCATGAATGATCAGAGGGAGATGATATGTACTATACGGTACCTCCAATATGGCTCTCCCCCCATGAGATCAGATTTCAGCTCTTTTGAAACAGATGACCATGTTTTCCTCCCCTCGCCTCCCTTATTTGTGTGTTCTGTTCTCCCTTCGTTGGAGTTACAGACAGAGGGAGCAGCTCAACATGACATTGACTGCAATGTTGTTGTATGCCTCTCAAATCTTATTAAAGACCATAGCTGTGAAAGACCTTGCTGACTCCACACATTTATATTAACTATGTTGTTTCAGTGTCCCTCCAAGCTGATTAGGAATTTATTAAAATTTGATTGTACCTGGGCATCTTATCATCACCACATGGTGCGGTGACCAGCACTGTTGCAGATAGCATTTGTTTTCAGCTCAGAACACAGCTTCTGTATTTATGTTTTTAAAGCGATATCTCATTCCGGCTATCATTTCACACTATGAACATTGAGCACATTGAGCACATTGAGTACATTTCAATTTACTATTTTGGATAAAAAAGAATCTCTTACGTCAGAATGTACAGTTTGTCTCGAGAAAAGTTAAGATTGCTGAGATACTGCTGTTTTCACAAAGGTCCTACACCTTAATTTCCTGTTGGAAGTGATTGAGGAAGTAGCCACCTACCTCTCATTGTTCGCTGCCTAAACATGTAAATAGATGGAGAAAACATATTGCCCTGGGATGAAAAGACAAACAACCCACAGAGATTCATATAGACTTTGTGTATTTAATATGGTAAAAGAGAAGGAAATGTATGAGATAAATTGTCTTTACAACGTCATATTTCACGGATTGACTTTTTCTTTGAGGTCATGAGAAACTCATGCTTATCCCTGAAGTTTGACAGAAAGAGTAATTCACTGGCCAAGGCATTTCAGCTCTTGCCCTCTGCTGCTCATGTGCTGCGTACATCTGTCACACCAAATGTGAGGCCTCAAACACTAGGTGCACACAGTGTTGAAATGCACTGGAAAAATATATACAAAGGCTTGATCGAGCAATAGCTCTAAGTCAGCACAGTGAGGTGGGTATTGCGACAGCTGTCCAATCTTCCCCTCACCCCCTCCTCCCTCACCAGCCACCATCACTTTTCAAAAATGCTCCCTGTTTACCATACATAGGCAGCTGCCACCACCGTTAACTTCCATAAGACAGCCACCTGCTAAAGGACATTTGTACATGTCTTTATTTAATTAAGGTGAATGCCAGTTCATCTGCCCCCACATGCAATGTGACTGAGAATAAGTCGACCTTGATAAGGTTCCAGCCGGTGAACGGTTTGGAGGCCTGTGGCAGGCATGCGTCTTCTTCAGTGAACAAAAATGTCAGTTTTGGCACCAAAATGGGATATGTTCAAAATGTTTTTACAACACACACATTGTGTGTGATACTACACTCTACCGCCAGATGCATATAGCATAGTGTTTTTCAAACTTACACTTTTTAACACTTAACTTTATGCCATGGTACATTTCATATGTATGGAAAAAGAAAAGAAAGAAAATCCACACAGCGCTATTCCACTAAAACATTATTACAAAATGTCACGCACATTTTTAACTGTGTTCTTATGGCTTACAAAAATACAGTATCACTTACTTTTAGTGAGAAACCTTAGATTGTTTTGATGAACATAAAACAGGTATTTGGGCTGGTACACACAAAGCTCCTTGCCAATTTCTCTCAGTCTTTTTCTGTTTTTGAGTTAATTCAGTCTCGAAAAACTGGTAGGTTGTAGTTAGATTGCAGAATTTAATTTCAAACCACTGTATTCCTGCTACAGTACTACAGCTATCTTAGAAAGATGTGCAAAAATGTCTAGAACAGGCGACAAGAAGACAATGAGAGGATATGCACCTGAGAGTGTGCCAACGAGAGCAATGACAGTTCATTTTGGACTTCTTAAAATCCTCTAATTTACTTTATTTGTGATATTTTGGGAAAATGTGCAATCCGCAATCAGATTACAAGTTCAAAATCAATTTCAACACAGTGTGTCCAGCACAAGATAGGTCAAGCCAGGACGTGTTAAGACCATGAGCAGTGGGTAACAGCTGCCCTATAGTAAATGAAATCCTTCTAAAAACTCCAAAGTTGAAGGCCTTTTTTTAAAAGTGTAGAAAGAGACAATTGAGATATTGTGGCTTTAGGAGCAGTTGTTTGAGTTATTTCTTAACCAACAGCTGCTGGAAACTATGACAGCATACATCATCTCAAAAGTCCTTTCCTCATAGTTTGGTTGACTTGATTGTATTGGTGACCAGCTTGCATGGAAACAAGATGAATCATATAAATAGCACCGCTTTGATAGCTTCTGTCAGTCTTGTTTATGCTGAAATTGATATCAATATACTAATTTGACTAGAGCTATTTCCAAAGAGGAGTGTTCCTTTAAGCATCAGAGCTAATTAACAGTATCATGTGTTGCTATTCATAATGAGTTTTATGTGTTTTATCAAGATTATTTCTATTATATCCTTTTGACATTAATGTACCTCATGTTATTATAAATGTGACTTTACAAGTGAATCAAAGCTATGTATATTCTCTCAGGATGAAATGAACCCTTTAGTTTAACCAAACTGCATGTCTTTTCTAACCTTGGACTGTCATGTGATTAGCTTTTAATGTTTTATAATTAGTAGTACCAATGGCAAAGGAGTCAGCAGGGCAGAGGTGGGGTGGGTATGCCCTTGAGAGCAGGCCTTATGAATCAACTGCTGGCGATAAATGGACTGGATCATTACTGAATCAAGTGATCTGCAGAATAATCTATTGATTTTCTGGTCTTTCTTACTTCTTTATTATTCTGTATCACAGTATTGCAACATCAGGAGGAACCCACTGATGGATGGGCTGCTTGGACCTCTGCAGTGACCGTGGGGGGTTTGCTTAAGAATGTAGTATAAATAACACATTCCAGTGTCCTGGGCATAAAATATATACAATGACACATAGATTTATGCATCATAAGGTGTGCTTCTTTTTAATTTAACATTAACATTCTTAACTATATGCAGAGCCTTAACATTTTGGGGTGAGTCATCATGTCAATGTTTGAAGTGGTAGAGAGTTGGAGGAAGACATTGGCTGAAAGGCATTAAATATGTACACTTTATAACAACATACAGCCCCAGATACATACTAAGAGATGGGTCTGAACTGTGAACAAGTCTTCCAATATTTATGAACAGATTTTTTAAGCGGAATTTATTCAAATCTAATATTTGGCAAGTGTTAAAGGCTATTCATTCATAGAGAATAGTCAAAATGTCATTGAAAACCTTCAATCCCCTTAAAAAGCACAAGGTGTGTGCGGAATTGTCAAGCCTAACCTTGAATTTGTGTGAATTGGCCATTTTTGGGGTTCAAATGCTGCACAAAAGTTTAAATAGGACGTGTTTCTGAAATGAGGATGAACATGGTAATGTGATTATAATACGACAAATCAATTAACAAACATCTTAAATGTATTGGAGTGATACCAAGCAGTAGGTCACAAGCCTTGAATCCTAAATGTTACAAGGAAGGTAGAGATTAAAGCACTATCTACCTTGTTAGTTGACTTTGCTATCGATCCTCTCGATTCTTTATTATGTACAACAGGACACATCACAAAACTGCTAATTGGCAATAATCTGTTTGTCAATAGTTCACAAGACTGCAGAATTTAGATAAGGAAAGTTCAAGTTTAAAATACATTATCACAGCCCCACTATTCCTATGGGCTTTGCTCCTGGAATACCTTCAAGGAGTCTCATGCTCAGAATATTTTACAGTAAATTATTGATGTATGGTAGGTGGTAGGAAAGGTGAGAGAGAGAAGGAAAACAGAGAGGAGGTGACATTAGTGTTCTGCCAATAAGAAGGTAAACTTTAAATGGACTCTGAAAAACAGTAAATATTGGTTGATTAATTGTGAAAATTAGTTTTAGGTTGTAATTTTAAGTTTGAAACAATGCACAAATATCAATTAAATAATCATGTTAACTGCAAATGATTAATGGCTGATAATCCCAGCCAAACCGTGACTGGATTTAACCCTAACTTTAACGCTGCACTAATTAACATTTTTATATTAACAATGGATCAAATGACTATGTGTACTGTGAAAGGGGTTGCTCGTAGTACAGAACCCACAGAACCACAGTTCAGAGCGATTCAGCTGCAAAACAGTCAGATATTTCCCCTGGGATTTGGTGGAGACCAAAACAGAGCAAAAATCAGAGCTTGGATTCAACACACAAATTTGACTTTTAATGAGTGCTAATGTTGCTACGTGTCTGCTGAGTGTGAAAATAGGCAAATGGTTGCTAACAGCTACCATAAGATAGTTTTCCTTTTTGCATAGTGTATCAAAATGTAATAAAATACCTCCTAGTTAGGTTAAAAGGGTGCTACCTTCCCAAAACCATTGACAAATTCATATTTATCAATGTATTTTATATTGTTTTATATTTCATTTATATTTTCATTTCATATATTTTGTTTTGAGGGAATGAAACCAAACCAAGTAGGCTATGTTGTGTCGCTGCTTTTGTCTTAGTCTTTTGGTTATCCAGACCAACAAAGTAAAAACAAGTTGTGCCCCATTTTCTAGCTAACCTTCTATTGTGTTTCTATTAGCTAGTAAAATCTGTGTAGCCTACCACATCATTTGAACAAATAAAACTAGTTCCTAAATCAACCACTAGGCTACAACTCCCATGAGAGTTTTACTGGATTAAAATGACAAGGTGTTCATATTTTACGTTCCACCATAGTAGCAGAAACCCATTATTAATGTTTCGGCTTTTCAGAAAGACCCATGATGAATCATTGATGATGATGATGATGATGATGATGAGAAAATCCCAATGGAAAATCCAGGGTGGAGCAGAGGCTAGCTAGGGAAGGGGCGGGGCTTCACTTGTGGGCAGCCGTTACCTGAAATTCGCAATGATGGCGGAGTAACGGATTAGCTAGCTAACGGATTGACTGGTGGAGAAAGTGAAGATGTATTTTCTCAAAACAGAGCAAAATCGTCGGGAAATAATGGGGTTTAGTTACAACCAGCATTGGGTATGAAAGACGAGTCAATTTGGATGCCCAATAATAACTAAATGTAAGGACTGTAAACTAGCTGAGGCAGTTTGTCATGTTAAGTTAGCTAGCTAGCTACAACAACTTGAAAGGGAAAGGCATGTGTGTGTTTTTTGTCCTATATAGTGTTGACAAATCAGTAACGTTAAATGCTGCTATGTGTCATTGGTGATATATTGAAAAATATGGCTTTGCTTGGCTTATTTGAAAACGCCTCTTAAATTAAAAAAGGTAAAGGAGTTAACTTTTTGGACAAGCTGTCAACTGAGACGGAGACCACCACTAAACTCCAGTCCAGGTTTTTCAAGCAACACCTGCTAACCGAGAAATTCAATTAAGGACTCCTCTTCCCACTTGGAGCCGGTCTCCAGGGCAGATCTTCCGGGCGACTCGCCCTATAAGAAATTAGAAAATGCTACAATAAAACCCGAAAAACTGAAAAAATGTGGCAACTTTATTGATGAAAGCTCTTACGCTATCCACCGTAAACACACGCGTCCCTTTAGTTGGAAGTCACCGATAGACAGCGAAGTACCTCAGGTAAGAGTTTTCATTTTCCTCTCAACTACTGTATGCTCATTTTATTTCCAAACATGTTCTCTGCATTAAGCGACATCAAAAGTGTTCCTCGCTGCAGCAGTGACACTGAAAACGAGCATTATTAAGCAGTTACAAACAGTTAAGAAACGAAACTAAAGGATATAGACTTGACGTGAGGACTTGTCGGTAAACATGGTGTGACTCCCAGCCTCAATGCAGCGGCAGCAGAAGCGCTGACAGCGGTAGCAGGTCTGGAGCGACTCATACAGTCAGTTAGTGAGCCAACTGTGCCTTTGAAAATGTCGGCGAGAGCACCAGCATTTCCCTAAAACTTTGTTAATTCACACAACGGTCAAATTAAAAGCCGTCAACGACCGGATGAAAACTGCAGGCGACCAAGTGCCAGTCCCGTTGCAAAGTTAAGACAGATAGGTGCAACTTTTCCCCTCAGTTCCTTCGTACTTTCAGTTAAGGCTCAAAATATATTCCCGTTTCCCAAATATAAAGCATACAAGAGACGTGAAAACCGGACTGATATGAGGTAGCATATTTTATTATTTATTCAGCACTGAGACTTACAGTAGGTTACTACTGTCCGCTGACACTTCTCCAAAAACGACACAAATGAACGACTTTTGGTTGCGACGTCGAAAGTGCCGGTTTTTGTAAAAACTTACTGAAACTAATTTGGTTGCCCCTAAACAGGTAGTAGCCTTCATACAGTATCATTTACCGTAAATAGAGGAACTGCTATAAATGCAATCAATATTCAAAGCCTGAAATGCGGAAGTTGTGCTGTTGAAGATTGTCTGTAAATGACTTTTGAAAATATATTTTTCTTTATCTTGCATGTGTACTAGGTTAAACGGGGCTGTCATATTGTAGCCACAAGTGTAACCTGCTAAATGCATGACTTCATCAACATTTCGTTACTAAAAATTTGGAATTTCAACAGGCTATTGTACATAAATACCATAAATAAACACCAACATAAATATCACATCATTATTGTATGTAAAATGTTTTAACTATTGGCAGGTTATAGGCTACACCTCTCTGACACCACACCGACTCACACACAAAAACTGTATTTTATATGATAAATAAGATTTTTCTGCAGTTAATGCACTCATTGGCTTTAAGGCAGGGTTTCTGACTTCCACCTACAGTAGAACAAACAATCTGTTTCAAAACACTATGTATCCTGCGTGTTAGGTTAGTTGTGATCTCAACAAAACACCACTTTGATGTGAGATTTAATTTAACATGCTTTTGTAAAGGGTCACTGTTAGTTCTCTTGTCAATTTATAGATGTGTGTGTTGTGTGCTTGCCTCTGTTTTTGTTATTATTCTCAGGGATGAAGATAAGGACAGGAATAGATCACTGGCACTTTAAACCCGGAGTTCTCATATTCTCGCCGGATCTTTCTCCTTTGCTAATTATTGTGTTGTTTTCAGAGCAAATATGTCATATCCATGGCGACCAGGCAGTTTTATTGTCTCTCCCGTGCAATAGCTCACAAAAGTAATTAATTATCCTTTCCCCCCCCCCTCTCCTGTCTTTGGTTAAACAGATCATTCATGGAAAGCCATCTTCTATATTAAAAATGCCACTGCTACTACAACACAAGGTAAACATGAAGTTTTTTTCTTCCGTTTACAGTTTGGATGTCCTATTTTGTGCGTTTATTTTTTGTCTCACAAATCAGTTGTAGATTAAATAAATATATAATGTAAAAAGATGCATTATGCGCTCACTACAGTGTGTGCTTTTGAGGTATTTTCCATAATACCATCATAATGCAGCAGCTGTGCAGCCTAACTGTTTCAGATGTATTCATGAATGCAAAGCAAGCACACACTTGACACTTAAACAAGCAAGCTTAAAAACACATGTTTAGACATGAAATCAGCTTGCATTTTTTGTGATTTGAATAGCAAGCATTAGCCAGACTAAAGATATGTTTTCTAAAGTGGTGGCTCTTATTTTATGAGGTCACCAAAAATAATGACCAACAGCAGGTGACACTACAGGGTACAATAGTTCACCACAGTGCATTGCAGGGGTATTGTACAGTACATGCACTTTCATACAGTTTGTCCAAAGAGAGCTGTAAAGTGATCAGTTGAAGCAGTTTCCAGCTCTTCATCCTGTGTGCTCCCTAAGTGCAACTCTGGAATGTGACGCCATGTGTCTGCTGTTCAAAGGTCCATCTCTAGCTGGACACCAGCCAGCCTTCACTGTCAGACTGGAGGTACAGGTTCTCATCTCTCTTCGGCATTGATGAGACAGTGCAATATCCATCTGTCAAACATACTGCCCTTCTTTCTCTACCTCTCTTTCGCTCGCTCTCTGCCTTCCTTCTTTCATAATTTTTCATTGTCACTATAGGTGAAAGTAGTGCCCGGTAAATCTCCTGAGCTGGGAAAGCAGAGATGCTTATTGTCCATTTGTGATGTTTTAATTGCGATATGGTTTGTTTGTGTAGTTCAGTGTTTATGGATGTGGTCCTCTAGGCCTTTTGATTGGGTCTTTTTCTCTCTCTCTCATTCTAAAATGGCACTTGAATTGTTGCCTGTAGTGCTGTGCTCCTGGTTCATTCTACTATTTGAGAATCTCATTGGTTAATCAGTGTGCGATGCCTCCAACATTCTTATTTCCTGCAGCCCTATCAGTCAGTGAAATGCCTCATGTCTCATAAGTACCCATCTGCATCTGTCAAGGGGTGTGTAGAATTAAACCCATGTGTATTCCTTTTCTATTCGACCTTGGCTGTGGACCTCAGGTCTTTGATGTCAAATAAGCATCGGTAATCCCAGGCGGCATTTAACAGGCTTCAGGAGCCATTCCTTTTGTTGCCCAGCACATAAGCTTTATCAATTGCCCTCAGTGTAATGATTTTGTATACAAATTCACACTACCACAACCATAGTGTTTGCCTTGTAAAAATATACTGCCTTCAACACGTACTGTTATACCAGCACAAATAGCACACATGTTTTTTTAATCATCATCATTGTTTTTATTTTAGTGCTAAGGAAATGTCCTTTTTGCATGCTTGATCAGCCAGTAGAGAAATCCAATATAATGGAGGTTCAAGGTGAATTGCATCCCGTGCATTTCCCCCCTTCGACTGAAGGAATATTCCAGAGCAAAATAAACAAATCACACACAACAGTAATATAGGGTTGATTTTGAAGGCATGAAATAAGTATCGATTAAATCCTGCAGTTCATAGATGAAAATGGCCTTTTTGGTAATTTGTCCTGGGTCCTTTCAATACGATGGAGAATGAGAGAGAGGCATGGGCTGGGGGAGAGAGAGAGAGAGAGAGAAAGAGAGAGAGAGAGAGAGAGAGAGAGAGACTGCAGAAAAGATGGAGATGAAGAATTGAGAGAGGAATAAGACGAGTGAACAGCGAGAAAGACAGAGAAGAGCTTTTACAGAGTTGAGAAAGGGACATGCCGCCCCTTTCCGAGCTCATTATCATTCTTAATAAGTCTTAAGGAAAGAAGGAGCATTGAGTGTAAATGCACGGTAATCCTTAGACTGGCCAAGGTTAGTAGGGACGTCAGCACATGCGCACCGTTCCCAGCTGGCCACTTTGGGACAGGGAGGGGACCAGAGGAGCACAGTTAGGATAGATGTTCAAGGAGAAAGTGAGGACGTTTAGATACTGTGTAAAGGTTAGGCCCTTTCCCCCCAGCCTGTAGCTTTTCAGTGCCTGCACCACCTGGCATTTAATGAATAAACAGTTCTGCAGACTAAAAGCAGCCGTATTTACCATAAGAAACACTGAAGGCTCTAATAATTCAGAAGCAGAACCTTCACTTTGGCATCATTCACCACAAGGGATTCAGTCTTGTACTCAAAGTAACTGTTGGCTGCAGTGCATGCCTAATTCACTGTTCTTTGGGTGTGGTCCAAAAACAAGCATTAAGATGTATTGGATGAACTGGTGACCAATTAACTCATTTGACAAATTGCCAGCCACTTGTAGTGGTTGTTCAACCATGTTGCTTGAATGGAAATCCAATGCAGTATGTATTTATATACTAAACTGAGCCTACAGTCCAGTGTTGTCACCCTATGCGTTCTACAGCGTTAGTAATATATTACGTATTCCTGTTCATTAATCAAATCAGATGTGAGACAGGTCTGGCACATTTAATCTTAGTCAACAGTCTAGGTGCAGTGAGTGGTTTTGCTGTCACATTGTCTTATCAGGGGTCAATTTTAAGCCGTGTTTTATAATGTACACATTGCAGTCTAAGCACCTCTGATACTTGAGTGTAAAACTGTTTTATGAATTATGTAAGTATGTGTCTCATAGTAAAGACACCATCTCTGTTGGATATGAAATTAATTTAAGAATCAGATTTTTGTATTTTTCTTGAATAGCCTATAGCATAGTAGAAAGTCCCGTCGACTACTACCAATGTGATAAAAGTTCTGCCATGTTCACAAATACTGTATATAGAAAAAATAATTATATTTTCTCAGCACTATTAACTCCTCAATATAACTCTTAAATAATAATGTTTTTCTCTTTTAGGGTCGGAATCCCATGATTTGATTAATATTCTTATTATATTATATTATATATATTATATATTATATTAATATTCTTGGTGTTACAATTTGATTCAGAATCGATTCTTGATTTTAAAATTGTTTCATGATTCAATAAATGTTAAAGTCCTTTTTCTGACTTTTACTCCAGTGCACTGTCAGGGTTATCCTGCATAGAGAATGTTTTGGTGTCCCCCAAAGAGGTTTATAGCCAGCGCCAAAGGAAAATCACGAGTGCCAAAATGTCTGATTTTCAGCAGCCAGCATCCCTCTCATCCGCAGATGATATTTTACACATGCTGCTGGCAATGATAAGCCAGCTAAGCTGCGTTTGTTTTGACTGGATCTGAACGCTGAAGCTAGCGCTAATGGGATCTCCATTTGCAGAGTCAGGCTGTACTGGACTCTCCCGGTGACCATGCTGCTCTGGGGAAGCCGCTGCTGACGGGCGCGGCGCTCTAAGCCTTCCACCAGTGCTCCGACTGCTGTCTGTCCGCACGGCGGGCTCTGCTGCCATCTGATGGCATCAGTATTAAATTGAGAAAGTTTCACAACCGGTTAAAAACATCTCGTAGTCACGTTAAATAGTATTCCAGTTCCGTGTTTTCGTACAGTTGGTTTTAACACTTGATGCGAACCGTACGGGAGTACGCATGAAAACCAGTTGCGACCGCTTTATAGGCACTGACCTGACTCCCTGAACAGCTGCAGTGGCGGCTTAGTACCGCTGCAGAGAGACTCTGCTGCGCCCCGTTCATGTAACAGCGGCAGTTAAAATACAATGAATCCGCAGTTCACATGCATGCCGAACCGTGGTGGTCCGTTACACTACTGTATATTCAACATCACTAATAACTTATTGGTCAATTGAATATATTTTAAAATAGAAAACATTACACTTCATAACGTTTTGTATTCATAACACAATTGTATTATTGTACAAATGAGCTACAACAGTAATAGCAGTTCATGTAAGTCACTCGTACATTTTTCAACAAAAGCAACAAAAAAAAAGTGCTCCTTTGGGAAAAAGTTACCCAAGTCCTGTTGATATTAATTATGAAATTAGAAACATTAGTTTCACATGATCAAAATGTTTTTCCCGAAGTTTTCCTCCCACCCCAAACAACAGTCTGGCTGTTACTAGGTCTGGAGAGATGTTTCGTCATTTCCGGTTTTCATTTTTTTCGGCGACAATACAGATTTGCGCCGCCTGCTGTTATGGAGACGTATTAGGTCTCGCGCATGCGCAGAATGTATGCTCAAGTCGGCGTCGCTTCGGTGTGTTCCGATGCACTTTTTGGACCTCGGGGAGCCGACTGATCAGTCCGACTGCCTTTTCTGCTGACATTTGGCCATCGGCTGGACCTTAAGAAGGTGACAACAGTCAAATAAGCAAATAAAATTGGAGCTGATGGTGTAGAGTGGGGGTCTTGCTCAGTGTAATGCCATCTCTGTTACTTTCAGTCATGTAAGGATGATTTACCCAGAGACAGACGTTCTCAGACCTTTGCTCATGAACCTGCACTATTTAGTTCTATTAACACCACACACACACTACCAACCCTCCAACCCCATCCAGGGAGCCTTGGGAAGCAGAGAGCAATCACCATGGTGATCTGAACACAGATCCCCCATACACCGGTCCATTGTGACTGGCATGCGTTGAGGTGAGAGGGAACAAAATGTCACAGCAACAGGTTTTTTGTGTTTTTGTTTTTGTCTCAATTCTCAGTGGGATTGTGCTCAGATCCATGCGCTTAGTTACACTGGAGACTGTGGGAGTTAGGGAAACAAGTTGATTGGAGAAATGAATACAGTGACAAAGAAATGGACCTAACTACTAATCGTATTTTCCTTTTTTTATGTGGTTGGTGTTTAGCATCATGGCAAAAAACACAAACGTGTCATGAGGGAGAGTCATTGTTATTATCTAATTAAAAGTGTGCAAATTCTCCAAATAGGCATAGGTCAAAGTTAAACAAACAATTTCATTAATTTAAAGGATACCTATTCTATATCGTTTTCAGGTGCATACTTGTATTTTGTGTTTCTACGAGAACATGTTTACATACTGCCCATGACTGCTGCACCTGTATTCACCCTCGGTCTGAGACGCTCTGTTGGAGTGCCTGTCTCTTTAGGCCCCCTCCCGAAAAAGCCCAGTCTGCTCTGATTGGTCAGCATTTCCGTATCTCATGAGTCTCTGCATCTGTGCTCTGCTGTCGCTGCCTCTGTACAGTCTGTGGCAGGTGGAGACTGACTGCAGGAGTATATAGCAAGACTTTATACTGTGAAAAATTACCCATAAAGGCTTCTTCAAGCCTCTGAACACCCACGCAGGTGATTTCCCAGATATTCTGGCCGTGATTAGACTCTGCTCAGGTTGAAGGTGGGCCTGAGCTTTGATGGGAACTTGTTAGGTCACAAATGCTTTCTACCAATAAGAATTATATAGCTGTCATTTGTCCTGCGTTAACAGGTAACACTAACGGGACTCATGAAGATGTCACTCAATCAGTCTAACCACACCCACACAGTCCTGGGAAGAGGCACAATCAGCCACATTAACTGAAAACACATGTATGGGTGTTCAGGGCCTTAAACAAAATACTTCACAACCGGACATGTTCCAGCAGGATTGTAATCCGAAAAATGGGAGAAACAACATCGGACGCCAATATTACAGCTTTCCTTGGTATTAGCAGGGGATTGTAATGGAATATAACAGCACTTTTGTAATGTCAGAAATCGGCAATTAATAGGGATGGGGTTCGTTAATTTTTATTGATATTGATACCATTTTCGAGACTGTTTAACGATCCGAGTCCCTGACCAGTGCTAGTTTGTGTCTTTTAGCTCATAGCTTTAGTGGCAGACTGTTGTACGTCGCTCTGTTGGAATCCTTTACATTGAAATACAGCCACACTTTTACACCGTTTAGCTGTCAGCACTTAAACCGTGTTTAATCCAGTTACTTGCTAACGGTAGGCTAACATCAACGTTACCTGCTGCCAAGTGTGCAGTTAGTGTTAACTAGCATCCCATGCAGCAATGTTTCTGTTGTCTCTAACGTTTCAGAGCATCAGAGGGCAGCTCAGACATTTAAGTGGCAACGAAATCTATTCCGTCCGGTAGATAGGCCTACCGGTCCTTTTGGTATCGGTGCCATATTAGCACTGGATTTTAACATGCGACGTTCAAGTGAATAGAAAATTGCGTTGCCTGTATATTTTCTATTTTTAGACATAACATTCTATGATCCACTAGTCTCGATAGCAGTATCGATAAGCTCGGACCTTATTGATTTTCAGGTTTTGAGAATTTTGGAACCGGGTCCTAATAGAACTGGGTCTCGAGACCCACCCCTACCGATTACGGCTTCTAAACCAATACTACACAACTACACATGTAGCAGCCGATGCTGGCTGAGATCACATGTTACCCTTTGCCATCGACTGCGGCCGGTCTATGTGAGCAGTGGGTTCGGCAGCTGCGCTAGGCCGCGGAGAGCTTTGGGGAGTGGTACTGCCACCATCAGTTGCCATCCCGGACCTGCTCACCCTCTTCCACCTTGGGCTTCAGGCCAGCTCGTGTCGCTACCTTCGGGAGAATGCAGCAGCACCAACAACCCCTACGTGACGCGTAAATCGCGACTCCCCGATAGAATGTATCAATTTGTTAAGCATACTGCCATACTGTATACAATTTCAGGCATATTAAACAATGTTATTATAACTTTGATACTGTATACAGTATGGCTGTATGCTTAACAAATTGATACATTCTATGTAAAAAACAAACAAAAAACAACCCTTCTCTGTGTCCACATATAACCCTGCCATCTCAGTAAAAATAATCTTTCTAACTGGAGACTTGTTCAATGCTTCACTTTACTTCTGCCATTGTGGCTTGCGATTAGCTTATGGTAATGCCCTTTGAACTCTCAGTTTATAATGACCTTTGACCTGTCTTGATCCAGGCAACATGCTATTGGTTACAGGTCTTGGAGAGGGAAGGGGGCTTATAGATAATGTGACATTGAAGAGGTGGAGCAGATTTTGCCCCTAACCCTTAAGAAGATGTGGGCTATGTCATATGACAGGTCCAGCGTTGCCCTCAGTCCCAGAGGTTGGGAGTGAGGGTTAACCTGTGCCAGAGGACACAAGGGTGGCTTTAAACATACAACCCTAACGTCTGGCATAATATCTGGGCCTCCTGCCCTCTGCTCTGTGTAGAATATCACCACATAGCTCCTATGATATAAGTATTAAAGTGATTGTCCTATCTATAAATCATATAAAACATTTTTTGGTTTCGCAGTTAGTTACATACAGTATGTGTTAACTCCCACAAAAACTTGTTTTATTATGCAAGAACCAGAAGTCTCATTAATATTTCTTAATATGTAGCTATACCAGTCGGGTCTTTTCGTGCCAAGTCTGTAAGAGTCTGCCATCTCCGTTCCCTGAGCAGATGCAAAGGTGCAGGTCCTGAGAGATTCTTTTATGTTTTCAGACCTCTCCTTGCTCCTTTGACTGCGACCTCAACAACAACACAGCTCTGTTTCAATCAGCTCTTTGCTGTAATTCTACTTCAGAATTCCTCTTGGCTAAGAAAGTAAATAAATTTTTCAGCGTTTATTAGAATACAGCTTGCCAGAAGGGACTCCTCTCTCCTTTCCTATAGCTGCTCCAGTAATTAGCAAATTGATTAGGAAAACTTCAACACACCTCCTTGGCTCTTATCTCCCCATTCTAGGACAATATTGCTGTGCCATGGGACAGCGTAAATATTTTAAGGGAAACCCTCAGTGAATCTCATTAAATGGCTATGGGGCAGAGCAGCTGTCTCCTGCTGAAGGTCCCAGCCAATTTTCTAAACTATGATTAAAGAAAAGTTTTGGATTATTTAAACATGCCATGTCCTTTGGGTTTTTTTCAGTGCCACTGAAGACCTCTGTGTTTCCCCCACCCGTCCGTGCCAGGACTGCTCCTCTCCCTTTGGATCTATTAGTTTGAAATCGTTTGGGTGATGACTCTTTGAAAGTGGTGGTCATTCTGGGATGCCATGTTCAAAATGCAGCAAAGACATCTCTTTTATGCACAAATGCTAATTAAATTTTTTACCCCCATCCCCAAGCTGCAGAGGGAGAGACTTGGTAGCAATTTGGCAGATAATCAAATTGCATTTTAAATGGAGCTGTTTAAAGATGACTGGGGTCTGCTCACAGGAAGACACAGTGGCACAAATTAAGCTCGAATAAGCTGCTATGTGCATAGAGGAACAATATGACAAAATTCACATCACAATAGGAAGATGCATTTATGTAAATGGCCAACATGCAATGTTTGATTTATCTTTTGCTTTTTATTAGTTAAAAGGAACTCAGGTACATAGTGAAATGTGTTATCTCCAAATGGATACATGCAGGAATTCAGTTTTTTAGGGTTCCAAGCCCGAGGGGGCTGGGAGCCCGCGTATGCAAGACAACGCGGCTCCCAGTACCAGCGGTGCTGGAAACCCTATTGTAATCGCATTTAATCTACTTCTTTTTGTTATTTTTCTGTTGCTAAAAGTGTTGCTGCAAGCACAATAAAAGACCTTAAAGCCACGTGTTAATTCAGCTAAATTCGTTCGGCTCCTGATATAGGCCACGGCCATCTCTGCCTGGACTTTTCTCCCTGCAAAATCGCGATAAATGCGAAACCTACCCGAACTCCTCCTATACTAGGCCATGCGTCTAATCTCAATGAAACTTGGCATATAGGATCTCCAGAAAGACCTGACAAAAAGATTTGTTTGGGTTAAAAAACGTCCAAATTGCGTACTAACAAATTATTGTAGCTAGCGACCAAACAGTTTAACTGTTTGGTTATCAACGTGAAACTTGAAATTTTTATATATTTCATTAAGGGCTCATGCCATTCTCATGAAATTTGGAGGGTCTAAGGCCACTCCTGAGGCCACGCCCACAATGGTGTACTGATTGGTAAAAATGGGCGTGGCCTATTACACCCCAATAAATGCTTTGGTGCTTTAAGAATGGATCTATAAGATGAATGTAAATGGGAAGCTTGCATTTTCATATTACTACAGACCTTGCAGCTTACGCCTAGCAAAATGTTCTGACTTTTGCCTTGCCCTTGTCATGCTTTGAGATCTACTTTCGTAGACTTCAAGGGTCGTCAGGGGCGACTTGCGCTGGGGAAGCTTAGACCCCATCATAACTGTTTGCACTTCTAGGGCCAGATGTACTAATACATTTACTACTTCAGGCGTTTTTGTTTCGCAACGTGTGCTTAAAAGCATGGCGAGGTATGTACAAACAGGCCGCACTGAGGTAAAAGTGCAGACTGCCTGTCGCGGGGACTGAAAATGGCAAATTGCGCTTTTCTGTGTCATGCATATGCATTCATGGGAGGGTGAAGAGGAAAGTGGGAGTTTCCCATAAAGAGATGGGAGGGGAAGCGTAAAGTGCGCCTAATTATGTTTTGCAGCGAAAATTCTCCGCCTGTTAAAAGCAGGTGTAAACCAGTAAATACGACGTAAGATAAAGTGTCACAGTGTGCGCTTTCTGCGGGTTGGCCATGGCGCTGATAATGCTACATTCGCAAATGTACGTACATCTGGCCTCTAGTCTTTTAATTATGATTTGGCATTTCTTTCATTATCTGTCCTTACAATTCGACCAATTGAGGCAAAATGCTAATAAGACATGATTGTTGTGGTTCCTTGGAAACGTTTTGTTCTTAATTTTAGATTTTCAGCCTGACAGAAATGGCAAACTGTGGATAATGTTGTCAACAGCTATGTTTGTCTGCAAAATTCTGTGCTTAGAAGCTGTCCCCCCACATTTGGCATACATCATTAAGTTCTTCGTGGCCCATCAAATTGTTTATTCACACAGCATTCCAGTACATATTAGTGACATCTCGTTAGCAAAAAACAGGAAACTGACACAATAAATTTGGGAAACAGGCCTGAATTGTTTATTCCTAAGAATAAGTAGAAAGTGTGATTCTCATGAAATGATAGAATTAGATCAACATGCAGCTCCCAAAGCCTCTGTTATCCTCTCTCTTTGTGTCCCTGAAAAACTGAAAGCAGCAAATGATCTGTTTAGTTTTCAACACCATTCTTACGCGGGCTTCAACATGTTAGACATTCATCACAAGACCAATACAGCCATCAGAACTGCTTCATCCATAAAACCCCGTTATGGACAACACAACAAGTGATGCTTGACTTGTAAGTTTAAATGGTTCTTAATTGGCTGTGATTTGCTGGCTGTACAGCAGTGACTAAAAGTGGCATAATGATCCTCTTCGGATGATGCATTACTTTTCTGGCAACTTAATGCACCTTAATGCTGCATGTATCTGTCCTCTGTGTTGCCTTCATCTCAGCATCATAGACTGACATAACAATGGTTTTGACCTGCACACTACAGGTTGCGCTTGAGTAGATGTAATGTTGACCTCTTCCATCTTTTCTACAGATACCCATATTTAGAGATAGTCCCTTGAGATCATTTACAATGATCCCCCAAGGCAGTTTCTCTGTTTTCATGAAGCACCGCAGCAGCTCTGCCTTACAATATTAGATGTTCATTATTTAGGCATTTATCAGCACACTAGGCCAGGGAAATAAACTTCAAGTACCTTAGATACTTTTGATTTTTCTTTTCTGATTTCATTAAAAGAAAGTTTTACTGACCATGTTTTGATGGAACATTATCTTTAAATCCTTCAAACTGCCTTTTTAATGTTGAACAGTTTCAGTTATTAAATGAATAATTCTATTGAATAACCATTGAAATTGTACAGAGACAATAATCAGTGTATTTTAATTGTAGTATTCTAACTTCCATTACTAATATTCTTATGCTGCATTCGATTTGTGTAAACATCTTTCTACATTTCCAAAAATCCGTATGGTAATCTCAAAGTCAGCATTTTTATAAATGCATGTTCTTTCAATAATAAGCACAAAGTAGATTTATTATTTTGATAAAAGCAACAGAAAGGAGAAGGCATCCTAATTGGAGCAACACAATCCCTGTCTTATGATGTTGATTGACAAATATTGTTGCAAAGTTAATGACACAAGAGGGATTTGATTGATCAAGTGGATGACTGATCATAAAACTGCAGTCAATATTTGGCTGTAGCTTTATTTCCCGTCTGAACAACAGTGTGGCAGGATGTCTGAGATGTATGGCTAGACACACAGCTATGGCAAAACACATATTTACAATTCAGTCTCTCCTGAGCATGATGTTGCTGCCTCTGTTTGCCATACAGTAAATAATATCCCATGATGCTAAAATAAACAGTCTTAGTGTATTTACTCAGTTGGAGCAAAGGGTATTGGTTAAAGCTGACCAATTTTGGTGTAGTTGGGACGAAAATCTCCCTCTAATTACTGTACTGTGTGGATCCTTTAGTCCCAGTCCCCCTGCTGCAAATGATGGTATTAAAAGTCCCTTTTATTTATAGAAATAAAATTGTTAGCTTCAGAGACAATAGGCTAGTTCTGTTTTACGGTACAGCAGACTTTATCTTTTTAATAAAAAAATCCTGACTTGGTGAAAGTTTAATTAATAAGGGACTTAAAGCTAGGGGAATGAGCAAGGGAGTTGGGTCTTTAAGGGGGTACTTATTTTTCCATCTGGGCTATCCTCCAAAAAAACTGTCAATTAGTGTGTTAAGCTGAAGAGACAAAAAACGTCATTAGTTCTCGCAAAAAGAATAATAGGTTTTAAAGGTTTTGCTTTAGAGGCAGGCCAAAAGCACAAGAGTGAGACTTACGTATTTTCATTTATTTCCTGCAATTATCAAAGTTTAAAAGAAGGCTTTATTGTTCTAAGGTGCACGATTGAGAAAGCAGACACAGTGGGTTGTTTTTCGAAGTAACTCTGTACCTTAATTGTCTGAGATAAGACAAATAAAATTAGTTGTATTTGGTGGAGTGAATCATAGTGTGTAGAATTTATATTTTTTTTACAATTTTGATAGTCAGCAAGCCTCGTTAGCAAGCAATGCTGTTGTTGTTGATGTAGGAGCCACTTCTCGACCACGATTAGATATCTCTGTGTATTGTATATGTTCTTGCATGTGTGTGTCAGTGTATACTGGCTTTCTTTACGCAGTCCTTGTTTCAAAGCACTACTGTTTATGACCCTCACCTGCCATGTACAGTCCATGGTTTTCCCTGGGTTTTTACATTGCTTCTATTTTGCATATTTGGGACATCATTGCACAATTATTTGCATAAAGCTTAGTCGTTGTCGGTTGCAGCCCTAGACTGTATAAAATAGGTTGCAGCGAGGGAGACATCAATAAAGCAAAATTTGGAGGAGCGGCTTGTCACTAAAATGAGAATAGCTGGTCCACCTTAAAGTAGGGCTTAATCTAATCGCAATCGCGATGTCACTCTGTGCGATTACATAACTGCAAAAATTGTGCGATTTGAGTAAACTAAAAAGGTGTGCTGTGGGACACTGTGTGCACTCCACATCTCCATGTTGTAACAACCTTCACTTTACCGACAGTATTAATAACAGAAGAAACCACTGTGTCTTAAGAAGCTTGGTGTTCTCTGCTAACACTTTACATCATCTCTGCTATCTCTCTTTCCTCTCACTTTTCCCACACAGCCGCTACGCTAAGTCCAACATCGCTCACGGTCGCTCTCCTCGCTTCACCACTCACACACTGACGTCACTCACTTGCCTGCCGTTCTCGCTCTTAAACCGGCTACACATGATCCATGGTAAAACCGCTTGCGCACTGCTCAAAGTTCAAATTATTTCAACTTTGACCTCTCTGCCGCTGACCCCTCTCTTTGCCTCTCTGCTCTTTGCCCTGCCCTTTTTTGTGTTAGTTGAAAGAAAATATCAGTGGAAAACTGCACTTTAAAATGTAGATGTCATTATTTTTTTTTTTTTTTTACAATTCTTTTTATTAAACATTTTAATTATTTCAAACAAAACATATTGAAACAAAAACACAGCACAGGAAATAATTAACATATCTATAAACATGTGGACAATTTACATACATCATTTTGTCATATAATTGTACCCACATTTTATCCAGTTTTGGTTTATGACCGTTTAATCTTTAGACATTTTAAAATATTCTCCCATTTTTTAAACAGGTGCGATTTACCATTGAGACAATACCTCAATCTTTCTAGAGTTACAACTTCAGATACCATAGATTTCCACATCTGAGTAGAGGGGGCATCACTACCAACCCATTTAACCATTATAGCCTTTCGAGCTAACATTAGGAGAAACTGAACAGTCTCTTTGTGGGCTCTCAAAGGGTCAGGTATAAGCCCCAGTAGGCACATGAGCGGGCTGGTTGGAGCTATCTGTCCTATCACCAAACTGATTTCACTGCATACTGCCTGCCAGAATACCTCGATGTTCTTGCACTCCCAAAGACAGTGATATCTAGTGCCCTTAGCTGAATTACATTTAGGACAATTCGGAGAAACACCTGGAGTATAATTACTGTATATATAAGGTGATATGTAAACATTATGTACAATATTGAACTGCATTTCTTTGTATCTATTACAGATTGATATTCTAGAAGGTAGTCTTACTATTTCCTCCCACGACTCAGAATCAATTGACATTTTAAGCAGCATATTCCAAGTTGTTCGTAAATGTTTCAGTTTGTCTACCTTTATAGTATGTAACTCAGAATAGAATCTAGACACAAAACGTCCACGTTTCCGACATTCAAGTAGAGTTTTTTCAAGCAAGTAACAGTTCGTTGGTAGCTCCAGGGATCCAGTCTTTGATTTTACGTAGTGCCTGATCTGGAGATACTTATAAAAGTCTTTGGCAGGTATGTTATATTGAGATCTTATATCTTCAAATGTCTTAAATTTACCTTTGTCCCACAGATCATACATTCTCTTGATACCAGCTTCGTGCCATGACTTGAGATTGAGACCAGCACCCTCTGTTGTTAAATCTGGGATATCTACCAAAATTGCAAGAAAGTTAAGAGCCTTAGATTTCACAAATAATTTCTTCAAAATACTCCATGTCTTGATAACATTATTAATTAGGTAATTGTCTTTAACAGCAGGTGGTAGTTCTCTTGCACGTTTATCTAATAAGTTTATAAGACAGCAGGGTTGGCTAATTATTTTTTCAATCTCAAGCCATGGTGTCACATCTTGTTCAGTTGCCCACTCTGAAACAATTCTAGCATGAATAGACAGTACATAGTTCTCAATCTTTGGTAAGCCCCACCCACCCTGTTGTTTTGGAAGTTGTAAAGTATCCATTTTAAGCTTAGGTTTTCTGCCTGCCCAGATAATGTCATTATTTTTTTAATGGTGCATTTTATATTCAATTCAATGTTCGATCAAGAAAGTTTTAAATTCAACAAGCAATTTGTTGTATTTTAGCACAATACTGAAAGCAGCAGAAATGCAGAATGGAGAACACTTTAATATCTGTGTAATTTATCGCAAGTAATATTATTATCGCGACATTAAAAAACATTATCGCCTATCGCCTATTTTCCCTGATATCATTATATCGCAATCGTAATCAAAGCATTGTAAATCGCAATCGCAATATGACTTTTTCTCCAAATCGTGCAGCCCTACCTTAAAAGTCCCATGACATGGTGCTCTTTGGATGCTTTTATGTAGACCTTAGTGGTCCCCTAATACTATATCTGATGTCTCTTTCCCGAAATTCAGCCTTGGTGCAGAATTACAGCCACTAGAGCCAGTCCCACAATCAGCTTTCCTCAGAACGTGACATTTCTGTGTCTGTAGCTATTGAGGAGGAGAGAGGGGGGGGCAAAGTGGAGGGTGGGGGTGTGGCCTTGACCAACTGCCACTTTGCTCATTTGAAAGCCATGATGTCTCTCTCTCATGGGTTGGCCAAATTCTCTGGGCGGGCAAAGTAGAGAAAGGGGAGGTAACCTTCCTCCTTATGACCTCATAAAGAGGAGATTCCAGAACGGCTCATCTGAGCTTACTTTTTCTCAAAGGCAGAGCAGGATACCCAGGGCTCGGTTTACACCTATCACCATTTCAAGCCAATTGGGGACCATAGGGAGGCTGGGGGAACTCATATTAATGAAACCTCATAAAGTGAAATTTTCATGCCATGGGACCTTTAAAGGTCAGCCCGCATTAAGTTAGTGAGCCTGTGCTGAAGTCGTCGCTAGCTCTGTGGCTATTTCACTTTAAACCAGCAGGTAGCAAGCAAGACACCTGGCTTGGGTCTTGAGGAGCTGTAGCATTTATTCACCCACAGATAAACTGTACACATACTGCACTGCTATGTTCACAGCTATAGCGTTACTGCTAATTTCACACTCAACGACAAACACATCTCCCTCTCTCTTTTTCTCTCTCTCTGTGTACGAGAACCATTATTTGGCACATGTGTGCTGAAGACAACGAGTAGACGCCCGTCCCATGTGTCGGCTCGTCCAGATGCTCTCCACATTGTTTTTACGTTCAAACGCTTAGGCACTGCTCAAAAACGCTTAGGAGGTGCGCCGTATAATGGCAGGGAAAACCCTGCAGTCTTCTTGGAGAAATAAAATAGCAGTTTAGCCTACATAAAAGTCTAAATTGGGAATTTCCAATTACATAAGAATTACTTGGTTTGGTGGTCTTGCCGTCAGTTTGTAAAGAAGTCTTGAAGCAACTGTTGAGCGCTACCCTCTTATTTCTTTACTTTTAATTAGTCATCTTCATTTCCTGGTTAAAAGTTTCTCCGCTGAGTAGGCTAGTTGTAGTAATTAGTATTGTCTAGACTAGAGGATGAAAGCTTTGAAATACATGATACTGCTCTTCGCTGGGTGTTGCTATTGATGTGTGACATAACCATTATCTAGGTAGCTAGTTGAGAGAATAAGGACTTGCCAACCTCTGCGTAGCATTGAGCTGTGCATGGACTGTAGAAGCCTGTTAATTGGCAGAATTTCTTTTAATTAAAAAAAAAAAATCCTAGCAGCTTATTCCAGCTGTCAATAAACATGCATATTATGTAAATGCCATGCCTTTCAGCCAGGAAACAATACAAAACCAAGTAGGCTTGGTAAACAAGATTTAGTACAGGATTAACACATTAACTTTACTAAGCAACTAGAAACCAGCTGTAGCTTTGGTTGGACATTATTGTCATATAGCTTCTTGACATTGCTTAATGTGTCCATCTCCTTCCCTCTGATTTAAACACACATAGTTATGCCATCATTGGGTTGCTGTATTTTCCCCTGCAAGTTGTTTTTTTGTGTAATATCTGGTCATTTTCATTATTTACATTTACATCTTTGATTTCATTTAATATGTAATAGAAATGTCCCCACCATCCTGGTGGTGGTTTTATTTATGTTTTTTGTAACTTTAGACACTTGGACAGTACAAAGATTAGTATAAAGTATTATTCTAGATCAACTTTAAATTGAGTCTTAACTTTTGGATCATGTTTTTTTTTTAACGTCAATTCATCATACCAAGGTGTAGTGTTGAAACATAACTTCTAATTCATCTCAGCAGTACGGCTCTTTCTCATAAAACTATAGGTATCATCAAAGTGTTAGGTCATTTAGAGCATTGAGAGTAAAATCTATTTCACCTTGAAGAAATACTTAGTAAATGTGATAAGGTAACCTGTAAATGAGCAGGGTCCTTTTTGTAATGAACTTCCTACCTTGCAGATGGCCATTTGAAGTGTTTTTTATGTGGGCAGAAAGTGTGACAGTAGTGCTTAGATGAGACCTGCATAACTGGTCATAGTGCAAGAGGTTTTAGGCGCTGAGCCCAAAATATGTCATTGACTTGTGCCACACACAACAGGAGATGGCTTTTGCATCACAGTGTGAGTGCTAGTAAATGATTGGTTACAGGAGATTCTCCAATAAATTAATTGTTTCCACTTCATGGTTAAGTATGTGCTACTCTTCCAAATCGAGTGCTGGTACTTGGTTATTACACTTTAATAGCTCGCTTGCCAAACTAACGATATATTACTCCATGTGCTGGCTCAGATCAGAGAAGATGAATTGGCTATTAATTAGAGTTGCACTGAGAGGGCACAGGGGAGAGACTACTCATAGACTTGCAATCAGTGTCAACTGTGGCCCTTTTCTGACTAGGACAGCCAGGGCAGGCCCAGGTCACTGAGTGTTATCATGAAACCCATTGAATCTGGTGGAAGAAGCAGCCTCAAACATGGCCACCGTCTTGTTGAGTCAAACAAAGGACAAGGGAGTTTAACATTGCGCAGCTGCAATTTCATCTGATGATTTTAGTCAGGAGTGCGGACAGAATGGCAGAGATGCGTGGGAGGTTGTTTGGCTCCATGAAGTTCCTTAACAAAAGCCTCACGTCCGAAGGACTTAGAATTAGAAAGTTATGGGGGAAATATTTGACGGGCAGAGATGATTTGTAGGGAATATTATTGTTTGGCTCACTTTTCTTGTGCAGCCTCTGAATTAGCCCTTTTATCACAATTAATTAAGCTTGCCTATAGGAGATGTTCCATCTTGAGCTCATCCACACAGGATAAATAAGTCAAAGCAGCAGGATATATGTCCTTTTATTGGCTGACTTGATCTCGGAAGCATCTGTAGTGGGGGGAAGCTGTCTCTGTGGTGCGACTTTGTGGAAGAGACTTTGCCATCACTCACTTTGAATGCTTCTTTTATGACTCGTTTTGTTAAAAAACTCTTTTTTTAATGCAAGGTATCAGGAGTTATGGCCTGTCTATGCAAATTAGGACATTTTGACAGTTTGTTATTCATGTCATCGCCTTTTTAAACACTTAAAGGCAATAAATTTCCTTGTGACAGGCTGCTCCGAAATTGCCACTAAATATTATTAAATATTTTAACAAGTTCCTTGTAAATATGCCTTAAATGTTTGGACGATGGGCAGAAAGAAAAATGGCTTTGCATCAACTTATTAGAGGCTATAAAAGTGGCAGTGATTTATCATGGATGTGGAGCAACTCAGGCCATCTTTTTTTTGTTTGCTTATTGTTAGCTTGCTTTGTCCTGATGTGCCCATTAAAGAGAGAAGCATCATGTTAAAAGCCTGCAGTTCCACAAGTCATGAAAATGTTAGCAGCAGATATTGTTGTACCTGTGGTCCTTGAAAGACAGAGCGATATATGGCAACAGCATTTTAAAGATTTAAAGCTTCTCGTACCCATTTACAGTGTTGTGTGATATCAGTCCAGTTGATTTGCTGTTGCCCATATTTGGTTTGATATATGTCTAAGGTGAAAATGTTGTTAGCTCAGGCATCTTTTAGCTTTTGTTTTACTATTTCATTATTTTCTGCCACATTTAAATGAGCTGGTTTTCAAGAGTCAAGGTAAAATCTGAATGTTCTTATGACCATTCAAAGGAAGCAGATTTTGTGCAAAAAAATGTTATCTCTTTCTGCATGACAGATTATCTGTGGCATTGTACTGCTTCTGTCCTGTGACACTGATCAGCAGATAGCTTGTCATTCTCCACTATCCTCTGGCTTCTGCGCGGCTGTATTACTGTCCATGACAATGATGGTGTTGGTGTGATTTGAATCGGAACAATCTGTCTGCTGTGTTACCTCTAAATGTATAATAATCAATACTTTTCTCTGGTAATACTTGTCTCAAATCTCCTTAATTACAAAGTCAAGCTACAAAGAGAAGCTGAACTGCCTAAAAATAGTTTGAGATGTGACACAGTCTTGTGGTTTGTGGTGCACCTTTCCATCGGTCAGGGCTGGGAATGGCGCATCAGATCAGGGTCATTTAGAGTAACACAACTGTTTCAGGGGATTTATGTTTTAAACTGGCAATACGCAGATTCCTTCATCCGCCACATTCCAGCTTTTAAATTCAGAAGTCAACTTTTTTTCCTGACTAGCCTATCATTTTGTGACTTAAAGTGGTTTCTTAATTTATTGCACTTCAATTACGATCAAGTTCAGCTTCATGTTCTTTATTAACTCTTAAAAGAGGAAATGATGTCGGCCAGCACCCACAAAGACAGAAAAAAATCACGACTTGCACAAAATTGCAAGACAAAAACATGAAATGAAAACACTGTCATATTCAAAAATGCTGACTGTGCAGTTATCTTAGTGGTTTTATTACGTAGTCTCCTAGTCACTGAAATGAAAGAGCTATCAAAAAAGCCTATATTATTTTTTATATTTTTTATAATATGCATCTGCTCCAGTAATGCTTTCAGAGCATTTGTGTTCATTTTTAGCTTTATTTTGTCACTCATCTGCGCAATTCACACATTCTCTACAGACCTGACTGGCACCTGTTACCTTGTTTGTTAGAAGATGCTTCTTGTCCTTAGTGCGCCAGTGATGCACAGCAAGCACAAAGACAAGACGCTGTGCACAACTGGGCCTTGTCACAAATGAAGAATGTGACATTTATTTTGGATTTTGTTCGTTTTTCAAGGTGCACAAAATATTTACTACTTAATATTAGCTTTTATCCTCTTTATTAGCTTTGCTTATACTGCAACACGTCTGCAATCTGATGAACAAGAGTGGCTTTCTAGACATCTTGATCTTGATCACTGGTTTTGTTTGTTTGATGCTCATTATCATATTGTGTCTTACTGCCTTTGATCCTTGATGCTCCTTTATAGATATGAGTAAGGCAGTCATGTAATCCACAGACCCCTCACGGTTTTGGTTAGAAGCCACTACAGTATTCTCCAAATCTCAGTGCTGTCTGTACACATCACTCTTGCTGGTTAGTGTGACGTGACGCCTGCCATGTCAGCAACATGGCACATCTCTGTTTTCCCTCTCTGGAGCCCTCTGTGAGTTTTCCCTGGGGTTGGCAGAATAGGAGTGCCCCCTTGTCTGACTGGCTATAACCTTGCCACCAGCTTGTGTGTGCATGTGTGTGTTTTTTCCAGCTCTAAAGACTTGAACAATGATGACTCAAGCCACGCAGAGTACACCTCAGGGAAAATACAGTGGAAATAAAAATAACAAGTGGATTTTTGACTGCAGTCAGATGCGAGAGGAGGCACGCTGGCACTCGGCTAAAAGCCTGAGCAGATTCTGCCCCCCCAGTTCATTAGATTAGGCTGTCTCGTGTTCAGGAAGTGCTGAAAGGCACTGCAGATTGTATCTGCACAAAATGCTGTCCTTACGTCCAGAGACAGTTGCCAGTCCCAGTCTTTGAAATTCCAAAGTACTTCTGAATCCAGTTAAGGACTGATATTGTGGTCGTATCATCGTGGCCCTCCTGCTGAGGGTTCTTATTAGAAGGGTTAAATATGAGGATGTCTGTGTTGGTATTTCTGCGGTTGCTCATCTGCTCACCGCACATGCATTTTTCTAAATTATTTATTTTCCTGACACCACCATATGGTGCTGTAACTTGTTTGTCTTGGAGCATGCTGGAGAAATGCAAGACCTAGACTGGATTACTTCTTGTGTGTATACATGGGAGACCCTCTTCAAACAATGCCTGTTTTTTGTTTTGTTGCCTTTCTTTTGCTGGGTGGGCTCTGTTGATGCAATTCTCCGCAACCCTCTACAAGAGTTCTCTTCTCATCTACTTGAAAGCAGAGAGATAATAAACATAATTGGGCCAAAATGTGCAGATGTTTCAAAGAGATGCACAGAGGCCGCTGCCATTGGTCTGCAGTTGATGGGGCAACTGAACAAGAAGCTTGAAGGGCTCTGAAAAAATCGGGGTCCTGATCTTCTTTGAAATGCCACAATTAATTGCTATGCATTGTTCCCAATGCATGGATGATTAAATGTGCTCCTAAACTGCCCTGATTTGTGGGGGCACCTTCCTGATTTTATTTGGTACTGTTAACATTTTCATCCCTGCATTATGCATGGTGCTGTGGGGCAAGGAAGTGCTGCAAACAAATGGCCTGAGAGATCGGCGTAAACACAGCGTACCATAAGAGGGAGAAGACTAACAGTTCAGCACCGCCTCCCTCAGTCTTCTTTTGACAAACTTGACAGCCCCTTGTGCAGCTTGGCTGTAGCTTAGCAGAGCAGTACAGTGTGATTATCATTGTCAGTTACCTCAGGTATTCAAAAATGTTGACTGGATTAGCAGATATAATATGGAGAGTACAGGGTTGGGGTTTGATAAAAATGGAATATGCTCATCTGTATCTTTATTAATCAACAATGAATGCATGTCTGATAGAATATTTCTATCTAACTAATTGAATATTCCTCTTCCTTCAGCATGTATAGGCTGAGGTCACTTTCACTAGTTAATTCTGACAGCCAAAGCAATGTGGTGCTGGCTCCTTTGTGTTTAGGGATTTTAATTCCTCATTGCAATAATCAGTGACTGATGGGAGCCTAGTGCTTTATGAAAGCATGCCAAACGACATGTGCTTCCTTTTGAACATGAAACACTCAGAGTAGAAATATGAATTTTCACATTAGAGCCATACTAACCCTCTGATTAGGATTTACTTGATCTGGGATCTTGGCTGTTAGAAGTGCAACACTGCACACATGGCCTGCCCGAGTTGTCAGCTGTCATGGCATTGGCCCAGAGCCTTACACTTGGCAGGTCTCCACCCTCTCACCTCCGGCTGACAATGCAAATACAGGCAAACGATGTGTAGCCACTGGACAGCTCTGTATACACTGATGTAATTCCATATGGATAAAAAATAGTCTGGTCAAGTTGATCATCGAAATAATCGTCCTTTTCACAATGATGGTCTGCTGTTTTGGCAGTTGTGTCAGTTCTACATTTTAAGTCATAAACCAGTCCATGCTCTCAAGTTCTTGCCAGCAGTGCTTATTTTTAACCCAGCCCCTTGCCATGAAAACACTTTGCATGGCATTACCAGTAACTAATGCACAAGGCAATGGGAATAGGGCAGATATTGTTTTTTATGGCCTGACCTTTGAGACATTATTATTTTTTTTGATGAATAACTGTTTACTCTGAATGCAGGCATTAAAAAAGTTTGCTCAAGGTTTGCCGGCATTGGCCCTGACACAAATGGCAAAACAAAAACATCTCATCCTGTTCACAGGCAAAGTTATGCGTGCTGTCAGTGGAAAGTCTGTTTTAGCGGACTGCAGAGTAGTGTTAAATAGGTGGCAACCAGTTCATTAGGATGCCTTTCAGAGCATGAAAAATGACCTTTTCCCTTGTAATTGTAGTCTGAGTTCATAGATAGTTGACTGGAACCAGAGCATACTGTACGTTGACAAGGATCACTGGAAACAATTAGCATTGCATCTCACCAGAGTCTGCAAGCAGCTCTCAGTCACAACTTTTAACACCTTCTTGCATAAATGCCAGTCTGATTTGATTATATGTGACAGACACATAAGCACATAAGCAAACGCATACAATATTTCATTCATCAAGTACATTGAATTGCATCTAATACTTTGTGTGTATCATAGTATGTTTTAAAAAACTTTAGTTAAAATCATGATGTTGTATTCTCATACAATATACAGTAGTCCTTGATATTCCTGACTGCAAGTTTATTTATGGGGAGTTCAATTGGAAACATAGGCTTCAAACCTTTAAATTTATTTGTAGTCCCAAAATGATTAGTATTTTCTAATACTGTTAAAGGGTTGTTTATGTTAGCAAGGTTTGTAAATATATGAAGAAACACATTTTAGTCCATTGTATTTATAGCTGGCATATAACTCCTGAGATCTTTTAATGTACATTTTTTTAAGGTGATCAATTCCATTGAGAGATGCAATGTTTAATGTATGTACTGCATGTACTGTATGTCTTTTCAAGACGCTCATCTCAATCTGACATTAATATTAACCTAGAGTCTTAGGGGAGTGCAGTGTATTTATGCCACTTGTGGAAAGCATAAAAAATGTGTTCAAGTCAATATTTATGTACAGCTTTAGTCTGACAATGTATGTTGCCATATATAGCTAAAGGTTATAGCTTGTGCGTTAAACAATATATATGTAACAGTTTTGGATAACTGTTATTCTTTTGAATCTTCATTGCTGTCATCATCAGAAATTTCCCCTCCTAATTTGTGGTGTTTTGATATGGCAAATGTGGTTAAAGAGAGCAAATATTTACGGTATCTGCAAATGTGATGCACATCTGTCAAACAGCCCAAGGGTGAAAACCAGCACATAACAAGGCAACAAATGCTGATCTGGGACTTCTCTGCGGCAAAAATAAAATATGGCTCAAGTTTTCATTAAGGTGCTATTGATTAGCTTTTCCTGGCAATGAATTATGGACAACATTAAATAAAGGGAAAATATTTTTATGACTTTGCTTAGGCCATGCCAGATTCCCCCTTTGCCTCTTGTATGCTCGCCCTGACAGGCATTTTTTTTTTCTCTCAAATTCTTGTGGCTTTTGTAAGACCTAGACTAAGTAATACAACTTTGATTACCTTGCCTTACTACCTAGATTTGTGTTAAACAATTAGGAGTACAGACTGCAGAAAGGTTTTAGAAACTTCTAGAATTAAATTTTTTTTTTAAACGTGTTTGTTGTTGAAGGAATAATTTTGAATTTCAAACACTCTTCCTTATAATGACCAGTTTTAAAATGTCTAAATAGCCATAGAAACTAGAGAACAATCTTGAAGCATAATCATTTTCCTGCTCTCCCCTTGTATGTTCAGTATATTGCAAAAGGGATATTTTCATGGAATTGATGTGATTACTGAAGGCCCAAGGTTTCTACCTGTATCTGGGGATAGTAATAGCCAGTATGAAGAGTTTGTCTACTTTGATGACCCTATAAAGATATTCTTGGCACTATATCTTGACATATAGTGAGAGTTTGTCCTGATGGCTTCATCAGGACTTGGATGAGTGAAAAAACATCTTCAAGTCAAAAACAGAAAGTCCATTTGCATTTGATTTCCTTTTATCCTTTTTCTACACATTTTTGCTGCTGTTAAGTCTCACTGTATCTCACTGTACACCTTCATAAACTCTGCTGCACCCCCACACTGTGGCATATCTTATAAACAGCTTCTGCCTCTTATAATTGCGCAAGCATTCTTCATGACCTTTATTCTCATAAGTCTGTCCTGTGGCACTGCCTCTGGTGTCCAGGAAGAATGAAATAAAACACCATTCACCAGAGTAACAATCTTAACACATTTCTGCATATGAATGCAGAATGTGTAGGCAATGGGACAAGATTTTGGTATCTGAAGCATTCTGGTTTTCGTTTGTAGTCCGAGTAGTATTTACCATTCAAGTTTTTATTTTTGTTATTTTTTTTTAGACTATCTTTTGGGCATTTTAGGCCTTTATTTGTATAGGACAGCTTACCCGCAATTTCCACCAACTGTGGAATGGCTGCGGATCGGCTCCGCTGCGTGTCGGCTCCGTGCTCCGCCGTCCTTCAATACCCACCAGGTACGGATTTGTTGTGGAATGGCTACGGCCATGACTGACAGCTAAGGTCACGAGGACCCACGAGATCTCGCGAATTCACGTATGATCGCACGATATAACAGGATGTAGTTTCTATAAACAGAACCACAAAACCAACAACAGCTTATTTCCATCCAGAGGAGTAGACCTGACCTGTTGACTTCAGGCCTATCTCCGCCCATTATGACGTTTTCAAGGTGTAGTGCAGGGAAATAGGATCCGCCGTGAGCACGGTGTATTTAATTTTGAAAATGAACCGGATGTTTTATTTTGTTTCTGTGCTCGACATCCTGTCCCGCACAATCTGCCCTGTGCTGAATTGCTGCGGAGCTCTCTGGGACGGAGTCGGAACGCAGCCGTTCCACAGTCAGTGAAAATACACACCTTGACTTTAATGGAAACCTATTGACTCCGCCGCCGGATCCGCAGCCGTTCCGCAGTTGGTGGAAATTGCGGGTCAGACTTGAAAGGGGAGAGAGAGGGGTAATGACATGCAGCAAAGGAGTAGGATTGAGTAGCGTCGAGGAGTAAACCTCTATATATGGGCACCCGCTCTACCATGTGAGCTAACCAGGCACCCTACCAATCACATTTGAGCGAGCTTTCGTAGAATGCAGGTCAACAGTCCGTGTGAGCGCAAAAGAGGTGGAATGCAATGGCCAAAATACAATCTCAGAACCCATCAGCTATTATGTGACAAGGATATCATTTTTTACTAGCTTTTTTATTTATTTATTGATATCTGTTTAATAGGGACGTCATCTCTCAACTCCATCTTTCTAGTGTTACAAGTTGCTTATTGGACACGGAAGAGGAAGTCTTGGTCCGGATATCGCTGGCTACACTGGAACCCTTGTAATATTGGCCATTGCCACCAGAAGCTAAATCGTTGCCAGACCGATAGGCGATGGATTCTGAGATTGCCAAAGTAATGACATTTTTAATTGGGACAAATACAATATTCATGAAAACAAAACAAAAAAAAAATTTTTTCAACAAGTTTTTATATGTATTATTTTCCTGGTGAAAAACAAAACAAAAATAAGACATAAAACAGACAACATATTTTCTCTTTCTGTCTATCATGCACACCCACATAGGAACAGTTGCATTCATATTCCCTCAGGGTACCCAATCTTGGCTTAGTTTTGACTTTTATCATCACTGGAATGTACTGACAGTTGGTGTTGAACACTTTTATTAGAATAATTACATATCTCTACAGTAAATAATAGTTTAACTGGTCCGTCCTGTTTTGTGTTCTTAAACTTATTTTGTATTCCCACATATAAATTGTCTGTTTTCTTAGCTGGGACAAGTTGCAAGTTGCAGGGCCAGTTTTCTCACCTGGAACATTTTGAAACACTTTTTTTTATCCTGAGTTCTGACTCATTGAGTACAATGCAGTGAAAATGGTAATGTACAGAGTGACTCTGTATATTAGCTAAGGGTGCTCCGATCAGGATTTTTGGGACCGATCACCGATTGCTGGAAGACGTATCGGATAGCAATGAGTCGGCGGACCACCAGCGGTGCTCCAGAGGCAGTAGAAGCGTAATCGCAAACATGTTTGCCGGCGCACCACCGGTGGCAGCGGCTTTTTAAAAGCGGTATCCGCCTTCCTACTGCCTTCGTTCCGTGGCCGGCCAACCGCTGTTCTGCCGCCGTTCAGACACCTTGTAGAACTGCCAGACCGGTGAATGTAGGGACGCCGCCATTTTAGCTCCATGTAGAAAATGTTCTCACGAGTAGTGCGCTCTTAATACATCCATGGTAGTGCGTCATCTGATCGCCCTATCTGATTGGCATTTATGGAGACCACCGATCAAACTATTTAAAGCCATTATCGGCCGATACCGATCGGTGACCGATCAATCGGAGCGCCCTTAATATTAGTATAAAGTCCTACATTTGTTAACACATAAGTAAAATGTCCAGATTTTGTATTTTTTCCATTGTTGTTTATATAAGCCAAAACATAATGAAAGTGTCCTTAGTGGTATGAAATCTGAGAAGGGTATTATTTCAAATGCACTTAAATTTGGCCATCTGGGGTCCGTTTCAGGAAGGAGGTTTAACAAACTCAGAGTCTGATGTCTGAGTTGATTTACCCTGAGATGAGAAACTCTGAGTTTTCGGTTCCAGAACAGCTGATATGAGTTGGTTCAATCAACTCGGAGTAGGTTCACGCGCGTGCACCACCATAATAAAAAGGCAGCATGAATGGAGCCATGATACTACAATTCACCATGGCAACAACCACAAACAAACGTGTCGGCTGAAATACTCATGCGCACATACACCGAGTATGAACATGTATTTCGTTAAAAAAGCAACACAATGGCTGCTGTACAAGAGAGAGAATTTGCGTGGGAGAAAGTTGCTGCTAGAGTAAATTTGTATATTCCAATATAATGTAGGCCTATATCATATTTAATAATAAGTATAGCCTAATATTACTGGTGAAATGGTATTGAAACTATAATCTATTTCATTTAGGTCAACACAATACTAAAGGAATACTAAAAATGTTTAAAGCACGTTTCAGAGCGATCTCTTCTGATGGCGCTTTGCTATACAGCGCTTTACTAAAATGCTCCGCATCACCAATGTTGTAAAGAAAACTGTAATGCAACACAAATAATGTGCTGGGATGTAGAGCATGTCCACGATGGGTGACGTTAGTGATATAAGGACGGATAAGGTTATGTAGCCTACATAACGGATAGACTGGGAAGAGAAACGATACCGCTCAAATAGGAAGTTATCTGGAAATTAAAATGCGTCGGGGCCTCAATATCATCTCCCGATGTATGTTTAACTCCCTGCAAAGTAATACAGCTTCTTCATCAACGGGACCGTTGATAACAGGAAATGCCATGTTTTGAGAAAAAACAATGTTTTAAAGTGTGCCTAACAGTTTTTTTTATTCATGCCGATATAACAAACTGCGCTAAAATGCGCCTGATACAGACTGAATGAATGAAAGAATGAATGAGGAAATGAAAGTGTGCTGTGTCAGAGGGAGGAGCGTTCTCTTAATACATCAATGGGGAGGAGACTGAGAGAAACTTGAGATTTCTTGAAGAAAATCTGCTCCCGACCAGGTTAGGTTCACCATAGTAAATGACTCTGAGGTTAAGTTACCCCTCTTTATGAAACATAAAACCCAGAGTTTCCCTCATCTCTGGGTTAAACTCAGAGTTTTAACTAAACCTGCTTTCTGAAACGGATCCCAGGTTTGCCCATGCAAGCTTTGTAGAGTAAGTATTCTACAAGACACGTAAAGCAAATTTCATTTTAGAGGCATGTCTCAGAATGAGCATTCCATGCATACTCTATGCTTGGTTTTAGAACACATACAAAAGTATCCCTGACATTGCGTCATCTGAAAAATCTTGCACTGTTTTTTGACAAATGTAGCCACACCTACAAGCCATTACAGTAAATGCTGTATGAGCTTGTATGTTCAGTATGTTCTCTTTCCTGTGGTATTGTTGCATTAGGATTTCAAAAATACCACACATCAACAGTATAACATTGTGTTCCCGTTGTGAAGTGCTGAAACTAGTTCCTCAAGGGGAATGGCCTAAAAAACATGAAACAAATGTGAACTGAGTGCATTTATCAACTGTATAGGTGTGGAAGTTAGTTTGTTTAGTTACAGTTAGACTGAAATATATTGGGGAATTATTTGCTTTTTTATTCACAACCAGTAAATATGCATTTGTAATCATTTATTTGAATTTTGATGGCTGCACAGTGAATTAATTCCAATATGGTCTGGCAGTTTGTTACTTAAACAGCTTTATAGGTGATGACATGTAAGGCCTGTAATGAGACCTGCCTCACCCTTCCTCAATGAGCTACTCATTCATCTAATGTACAAGATCGATTCATATTAAATTTAAAATATACCGTCTTGCCTCATAATATCTACCATTGGTATGTTAGATGAAAAAAAACTAGGTACACTCAAAAACTTAGATATTGGTCTAAACCTTTCAGCTGTATTCTAGACATCTGAAGTTTAGTCTTCAGTCTCAGAACACATTTTTCCTGCATTGAACATTACTGCATAGCAGAGCGGTGGAGTAAGAGCTCACGGATTTGAATGATATGTTTTTAAACAGACAGCTAGTTTGTTGTTTTAGATAATTTACAAGGTAAACGCTTTGAAATCTGTCTTTGGTAGTTCATTAAGTTGCCATGTAATGACAATCAAGAAATGACAAATCTGGTATAAAGCTGCAGTGCATAGTTAATAGAAAATGTTTTAGATGTGACAGTGCTTTATAAAAGAATGCCATGACTGCTAGCTGCTCTTCAGTGTTCAGACTGCAGGCACTTAGTGCACCAGGTGTTTTGCCCAAGATTTTTCCACAAGACGAATGGAAAAGTGCCATATCCTTTAAACATCCAATTAATATGTCTTATAAGACTCACTGCAACTGAGCACCAAAAGCTCAATTTTATTACAGTTTCTTGTTTTTGTCAGGCATAGCTTCCAGTTTACGTTTTCAGGTAATTATAGAGCTGTGCACACTAGAGTGGCACAAATTAGCACTTTGGGGGGAGAATCAGTTGGCTGGATGCCCATCATTGCCTGTATGGCCTGGACATGATAAACACACAAACACAAATGTCTGTAAAAGGCACCCAAAGTGTGCATCAACATTTAAATGGTCCATGTGTCTTGGCTCCTCATGACTTTGATTCAAGACGGAATTAAAAATGTAATGTAATCTTTTAACGTTACAGGACAGTTCTTCCTGAAAACTAATATAGGTTTTGTACCATTATCTCTTCTGATTTTATACTATACAATTTGATAATATTGCGTTTTAATGACAGGTGAACCCTGAAGAGTTATTTGTAAAAACAGGCCAGAGAAACTAGATGCGAGACGGGACTGAGCAGAGGAATTATCATGGATGATCTCAAAACACAGATAAGTGGATGTTCTGACCTAAACCTTTTGGGTCAAGAATCTTTTAAAGTGCACTGGAAAAAAATCCAAAAAACATTACAGTAAATGATGAATTGAGAGGACATCTTATAAAAGGCACAGTCAGAGCTGAGTCTTTGCCTGTGCAAGGGCTTGTTGTGTGAGGAATCATGTAAGCGGTGTGATGTGGTCTAAAGAGTTTTTGTCTATCGTAGATGCCATGAAAGAAAACTCATGGCTGTACTAAAATGCTCTGACAGCTAAAGCTCATGGTAGAAACTACAGGACAGAGAGCAGCGATTCCTCCTTATTACATTTGGAATTTCCTTTCAGCTGATTGAAGTATCAGCATATTGCTGCCATATTCCCTTCCACAAGAGCCCACAGTTTTAATAATTTGCAGAATGAAGGGGGCAGATGAGAGGTTATCAAAGTCACTTGCATTCGTTTAATCTCTAAAACACTGCCATTCACTACATGTTCTAGAATAAAAAAGAGCAGTTTATAGTTTATAGTTTTCACTGAAAGCAGTGTTAGCAGACAAATAAAGTCGTATCAGACACTCTGCATTAATGTACACTGTTTACCCGGTGTGGATGTACTGTATGCATACGGTGATCAATACGTGCCAAGAAATACTATATGTGGTGGAAAAATAACAATAAGTAATCTCTTGTCATTTAACTATTCCATACAAAGTTAATGTAATCCTCTAATGTTTAGTGTAACGCATCAATCATGCAAAAATCTATTGTTGCATTAGCCTTGAAAGAACAATAATAATAAAAATGCTATAATGGTTTTTGCTTCCTTTCCATAAATCATACTTGGAGGGTGGGGAGGGGGCATCTTAACTTGCCACTTCAGCTCATCTGAGCATTTGAAGGGATGCTAAATACTGATATGATATTGAACAATAACCGGAGCCGCAGTTGGTCACTTTCAACTTGAAGTGGTTTGAAATACTGCGTGACACAGTCAGTCGCTGCTTCGAACAGAATTTGACCTAACACTTTCTACAGTGACATAAAGCAGTTTTCTGTTCAATAGCCACTCAACAATGGACTGTAAATCAACAGTAAATGCATAAAAACATAGAAGATTTATTGTAACACTGCAAATCCTTTTAAACAAATAAAGACCCAAAACAGCCAGAACGTCTTAACAGGTCACGCTCACTTCAGTTTCGAGCTGGGCCGCGGTAGCTGTCAGGCTGTCTGAATTTACATTGATATTAACATATGATTAATAACACAGCTCTCACTCTCAAGACGGGTTATGTTTTAAGTGTATATGTCTGTGATGTATGAACAAAATGCAAATAGAATCAACACATGATTGGAGCACAATGTTCTTTCCAATGGTTAAACAGCACATTAGGATACATAAATGAATGTAGAAGTATAACAGTTAAGCAAATCTCCTGTTCAATAATTTGTCATTATAAAAAAACAGCCATGTAGCCAAACACATACGTATAGAGAGGATTGCTGAAGAGCACAGCTTTCAGATTTGATAAGTGGAAGTGCATTTCTACCATGTGGTTTCAACCTGGGACCTTTACAAGTGCTTGTCAGAGTACTGCCTAAAGAGGCTTTTCGATTTCACAGAGAATACACTCTTCCCTGGAAGTGGGTGGAGAAGATAATTCTCCAAAAGAGGAAGAAAAAAAAGAAAACTAGAGAATTAATAAACCTTTTTAGTCAGCATTATCATTCATTTTGAACTTAAACTGAACAGAGCAACAAAACAAATCATTTTTGGGGAAAGAATACATGTATTTTAATGCCCTCAAGCAAAACTAATTAAAGACGACACCTCATTTACATAAATAAGCATTATAATTTGCATGCATGCACAAGGGAATAGAGTCAGAAAAGAAAGCAATATTTTGCAGTCTGCTAATTTCATTTTATTCAGGATTTAAGCCTAATAAAGATTCATTTTTGAGGGGAAAGGAAAATAATCAAAGGGGAAATTTGAACTATCTCCAAAGATGCAGCAGCCTTCTATTGAAAGGGCTCTTTCCGAGTCACCAGATGACTCCTAATCTGGAGTGGCACTTCCTGGCCCAGCTCCAACACCAACTCCTTGAAAGGTAAAAAAATTTTAGAGACCAATTTATTAGTATGCAGTTCTGGCATCGGGTAGAGAATTAATGGCGGTGACTGATAATGACTGTAATCGTGGCACAAATGGGGTGTTGAAATAGCAAACAACGGGCACAAGGCATGTAATGGGGATTTTATTAATTACTCGAGGTCCCTAGCATGAGCAGTCTCCAGGATTTACTGTGGCCATGCCAGCCGGTCGAGGAAGGGTCGGGCCAGTCTAAATCTGACAATGAAAGGGTCACTACAGAGACTGCAGTGGGGGCAAAATGGAGTAATGTGGCATGCTACAGCACTTGCTTTAAAACAGCTTCATAATATTATGAATGTTACTGGTATTGCAAAGAGTTTTTTTTTATTTGACTCATTTATTTGGGTTTGGATCATCTGAAAAGAATTTTTGAGTACAGTACTTTTCACTAAATGGTTACAATGAGTTGGACTACAGTGCTTTTCTTGTCGTTGCAAATAAGAACCTGTTCTCAACGGCCTACCTGGTTAAATGAAGGTTAAATAAAAAATACAAAATAAAGCAGAAAGAGGCACATTTTCTCATTCAGCAAGTGCTTAGTCACATAAGAAAACATATCTAAAGACCAGAAAAAGAATCAGATAAACAACCCTCTTTCTTTTTGATTAAGTTATATAGTAAATGCAGTCACCTAAAATGAAATAAGCTCCCTCCATCTCTTTGTTGGCTATTAGAAAAAGAAATCAACATATGGTAGCACTGTCAGGTAGGATAGCCCATTCACACATCAACTCATCAACAAGAGAGGATTGATTAAAAGTCCTTTTTATTACTCACTGCATCCTTAATGGACGCTAGACTTTCAAAATGGAAGAAACAATTAGAGTTTTACTGCTTTGTGGGCACTACTGATTTATATAAATCACTGCACGGGTGTAAATTTTCCAATAAAAGACTGAACCACTCCTAGCATACATAATCAACATGTCCACATTTGGTACACACTCTAGACTCACACAATCTCTTTAAATTGGTAGGACTCAACAGTCACACCAATTCAAGCAACCAATCAACAGATTGGGTGTGCTTGATGGAATTTCTAAACTGTTTCTATATGCTTATCATTACTAATCATACCCAGTGCTTTTGGCCCAAAAATATATCTCCCCAAGGCAAACAAACATGGCTTTGTCTTCTTATATTTAAGTGCTGTATGAATATGAAATTGGAGTTTACTCTAGTTCATTTAGAGCAGTTAATATGAATGTTGTAGTGATTTCCACCCATAAGTGTGGTTTAGCCAGGCATGGGAGAACACTGTCATTGTATTCAGATGTGGAAAGCTATTTAAGAAGGAGGTTTATCTGGAGTCATTTTAAGCATACTTTTAAGACATACTACTACTACGACTACTTTTGACACCAAATAGAACGACTGCCATCATTTGATCTTGACGATAAGGATGCTTGAGATTTAGCCTTATGCCTGGTAAAGTGAACATAGTTCTCCTGGGCGATGAGGTCACTGGCTCCATTGAAACATAAAGAAGGTGGAGCCATGGTATGCAAGGCACAATGTAAAAATGGCACTCCCTGTGATATAGTCAACCAGAGTTTTAAATAGCATTTTAAAATTGTCTGGGTACCTAGATGCAATTAAAGTGATACTCCACCCAAAATCTGTCCATAACCACACTAAAGGCTTGAAAGGTCACTGTTAAAAAGTTATCCTCATTGAGAAAGTGGTGGTGGTCAGCTTATTTATATCAGTTACAATAGATCCTTAATGGGGAACAGTTTTCACAGAAGAAAAAAAGTATTAAAACATCCATAAAACTGAAAACCAATGCTTCCGAATGCGTCAGCTGTCCATCCTAAGTTAAGAGCTAGTGCTTTGTCTAAATATGGCTTTCTTCACATCAGAACAATGAGAAGAAAGAACACTGTAGGTAAGCAGTGCACTTAGACTGTCCTTCACAAAAAAGTTTTGTAGCCTATGTGAAAAGTGGTGTTTGATAATCAAAAGTGAATCTATAAGAGACAGACCTACCCCTGTGCTGTAATTCACACACATTCCATCTAGGTATGTGGAGTGAGCTTACCAGTGTAGACTGCTCCTTAGCTCTGCTTAAGGCTAGAGGCTCAAGGCTGCATTAGTCGCTACTGGTATAACACACGTGGTTGAGCTGTACTGTAATGTAGGCGCCACGCACGCACGCACGCACGCACGCACGCACGCACGCACGCACGCACGCACGCACGCACACTCGCAAGTCAGCTACATGATATTCCAGTGTTATTTCGAGTAAAGCCAAGAGTTGGAAGACTTTAAAAATAATTGATAAAATGAATGATTGAAACTTGATGCAGGCATACGCTGTTTCTATATCCACATTGTAATAACCATGAAAACATACAAAATGCCATTTAGATAAGTGTTCTTGAAAGAAACCTATACATTTAACGTTCTTCATACTGATATGAATAGTGATTCAGCGAGGATTCTAAAGTAAAAACTGCGAAAAACATAGGTAAGAATGAAACCTGGATGCTTTTGCTCCAGTCACATTGCGTGACAAAGGTTTGTGTATATTGTACAGTATTTTTATCTCATACCTATGCCCAAGGGCAACTGTTGGTAACAACCTGAGAAAACCTCACCATTCAGGTTTAGATTTTCTCTTTTTGTCATGCACATGCTTCACGGTATGAGCATTTTCACCATAACTTGAGTACCCTTTGTATACTGATTGACCTTCTTTAAAATAAATAAATTCCAATCCGTAGACATGAAACACTTTATCCTCTCTCTAGGCTTATAACATTTGATTTGCAAAAAACTTGGCACCAATTGACAATGATGGAAACTTTCCACACTTTGTAAATTAAGTAAAGGAATCAAATTCTATGAAACTTTGCTTTGTTTTCCTCACTTCATTTAATTATTAGTATTTAATCATTATTAATCAATTTAATGAAACCACCTGATCAAATTTCTTCACCGAGGCACAACATTCACAGTCACTGAACAGTTAACACATTTCAGCTCCCGTGATTGCTGTTTTATCACCAAAATCAAAATATGCACGTTTTCAGTACTTTCCCTCATTCACATGTTCTGACAAGGCTTTCACAAGTGGCTTGGCTCTTGGTTGTGTTTATAGTATTACTGTGTACTTTAGTATACCTTGTTTTATTATTATCATTATTATTTAAACATAGTTTTTTTAGGTGGATTGCGGAAAGAATTCCCCTTTTAAAAACTGTTAAACTTACAGGAAAATTAAATAAACTTGAATCTTTCGGAAAAAATTCCGTTAGTCTACATATGTATAGGTCTATATACTGTATATTTAGAACTGAACTTGTGCCTGTATGAAATATGGGCATAGTCTTTAAGTGCCATTTCCCCCAAAAACCTGTTGAATATATGCTGTTAAATGCTTTGTATTGTTGCCTACTCATTTGTGGTTTCCTGTCCCAGAAATAGTCATCACTGTAATAGAAAATACAATAAAGTACATACCCCATTTACTTGTGAAATACCCATCTTCCTGAATTTTTTTGTCAGTGTTTTTCAAGTACCTGTTCCATGGGTGTGTGCATGAGGTCATGTGGGAAAAATGCATTGAAAAACAGTCATGCCATAACATATCGAAACCTGCTTTTGCGTAATACTCTAGATATTTCAAGTATCAGCCCCATCTTAAAACATGCATTGAATGTACCTTCATGGTTTGGTTTGTTTTTTGTTCCTCTTCTTGTCCTGCCCCTGAGGTGAGAGGGAGATATTTTAAAACTAAAGTTGGCAACATTCTTTGGCAGTGACACACACACAGAAGTATCACCTTATTGCTCACTTTTTCAACACATGCAAAACACAAAGAGCTGAACCAGATGTTCAGGTTCTGATCTGAAAACCAATCGCGTGCATAGCAACAAAAGTGTTAATGTATACTGAATAAATAAATGGCAACTTTTTGTCAAAATGAAATGCTACTTTTTGTTTGTCTTGGTGCCAGGCAGTCATTGCTGTTGTATGCTGTTGTGTCTCTGCACTGCACTTCTCAGAGATAGGTTTTAACTTAAACAATGGATAGCTATTAGATATTCTGTTGACTATCTTGAGAGGGTGTTGAGATGTTGTGGCTATCACTACTCATGGTAACTACTCATGCTAACTTCTAAACTTGTTGCTCCTTCTGGTAATCTAAAATCACTTGGCAGAGATTTTATTGCTGCAACAGAACAACAAATGTAAAAAGCATTTTTTTTTTATAATGGTGTTACTATATATGTTAGCAATAGACCAGAAAAACAAAAAACACAAATGGCCCAATTATTACTGGGACCCACTGTGAACAAGTCAGTCAGAAGCAGCAGTCCTGTGTTGAGGAGGAGATCCCTCTGTGTTCCAGAGGTGTCTCAGACAGGCGTGTTGCCTCACCTGGTCCTGTGTTTACCTCAGATGGTAGGATTAGGAAGCAGCCATGTGGAAGATATGACTCTAATCCATCGTGCATTTACTTGGCACTCAGACACGGTCCTCGGCAACGCTTCCGCTTTCCTAAAGGTAGAGCAACGCCCTTAAGGAATGTGAGAAATATCAACAGCATCTTAAGACTCTGAGTGTGATACAGCAATGTTTTGACAACCACATGGGCTGCTGTTTGCCCTGTGGAGGAGGGTCGCAGGTGGGCTGTTTGGGGATCAGTGAGGAGGGGTGTTATGATTGTGTCTTATAGCGTTTCTGTGTCTTCAACGAGTTGACAGATTCAGATGCACAATATAGATGACTGTATCATATACGATCCGAAGCAGGCAATAAGTGAACTCTAGAGTTGTGCCTGGCCTCTGCCAAACATATTTTTTTTCATTTTAAAACTTATTGAATATTAAACTCTCCTAACCTACAGTAGCTCATAAGCTGTGCTTTAAGTCTCTGGTATGTTGTAACAACCCTTTGTTCTTCCGATGAAAAGTACATGAGTTCATATTTTTGTTAGCTGAACCATGTTGCTTTTTGTAATTGCCTACTCCATTGAATGAAGACCCTTAACTTGTCACAAGGAAGACTTGCCTCGTTGACTTATCTGTAGGTACAACTTTTTGGTACATTTGTTAACCTAGCATTTTGTGAACAAGTAAACAAGTATATAACAAATTGAGCTTCCGCATTTACAGTGTTTACAGTATGTTTCTACCAGTCTGTCTGCCTGACAGTGTCTCTTTCGCTTGATTTAAGACAACTAAAAGTTCTGTTCCGTTTGTACTAAGAAGGGAGTAAGTAAAACATTTCTAATAAAACAGTGAGGTATTTAATACAGCTGTTTATTTGTTAAAAATAATTGCACCATAACCACTAATTATATAATAAAGGCAACTCTTAGGAGGCCCAACTCCAGTCCTATGTTAACTTTCGTAAGAGATTAAGTTTCACACAGGGCAAAAGACATGGTCAAATCTGTAAATGTTATCACCTTTTAGGAGACTTTGCTGCTGTGAGTTTACAGCTTTATCTTGTGTGTTTTTGGTCCGATGACTCGCCCTTGATGTCGTAACCACATCACCACCTCCATCACAAATGGTAGAAAAGCAAGTCGTATTTATCCAATGTGCTGATAATTAAGCCGTTCTCATTAGTGACATAATTGGAAATGTAATTAGCAATAGTAATAATTATTGCATTTAATACCTTTTCTCTTTAGTTATCAGGCTCATTCACACTGGTAATTAGCAGTCACAGGAATTTCATACTTTTGTCCTAATTCATTATGGTCACCAATTATTTCTGTTGTATTTTACATCAATAAATCATTACCGCATTCATTTCGATTTTTCAGTAAACATACAAACACTGTGCTCGCCTCGCACACATTTCAGACTACAATTATATACCAAATACCAAAGCTGCATTGTTTCAGCTTTTTCTTAACTTCACTTGTCAACCAGCAACAGGAAGAATGAGATTTATGGGAGATGTCGTCTTCATTTTGAGGAACACAAAGTAGCATCTTTTACTTTAACCAGCTGTGGCCAAACACAGGAGATGCTGCCTTGGTCACACCTGGATGAAAGACAGTGTCAGGAATTTTGGTTTTCCCCTGTCGGACTTATAACCTTTTACATCAATCTGCACCTACGAGGTTGCTTTTTCTCACAAGATTAAGTGCTTTAAATATCTCATTTCAAAGAAACTACATGTGATGGTAAACAGCTTTTTATGTTTATCTACAGAAATCAGATGACAGTAGAGTGAGCATCGGGCAGAGGCGATAACTCCTCATCGGATTCCGCTTCGGCACAGATTGTTCAACATGACGGTGAGTCTTAAACTTATAGTTGCGTCTCATCACCCAATCTACATATGTGTTCAATACGTAAGACAGTGATGGGTAAAAAACATTTCAAGTATAACTAGGGGCTGTATTGGTTTGCCATCATTGAGAGGTCATACTAATTGATTTGTAATTCAGTTGTATGAAAAAGCATTTGACAGTTTGTTGAAACAGTTCTCAAAGCAGTTTCCATCAGTGGGAAATGATTGGATCATTGACTTTACTTTCGCAAAATATGGCTTGTAATATGCAGTATTAGTGTCTCTGCTCCATGTTGAAGTTGCACCTCTGTTTCGAGGAACAACTTAATTGTCTCACAAGCAGCACGCACGAGTCATGATACCCCAAGGCCTAGATTAATTAAGCTATGAAAACCCACGAGCAGAGAGCATTCAGCAGGTGCCTGTTTGCCTTGGTATGGGACTTGTTTTTGGCAGTGGTGCAGTGGCTCATTATAAATCTATAATTAAGTTACAATTTTATTTGCTTTTTTTAACATACAGTCATAGGGGATCAACATGGCTCAAACTCTGATTCTGTTAAGTGCACTCTTGGCTATATTGCTATTGTATCCTCTATTCTTCCTCAGGAATTATACTTTGAAAAAAAATATGTGAATGCAAGGGTGAGAGTATCACTCACTGGTTGTTTTCCTGTGCCTCCTACAGGTGTTCTTGTTTTGAACTTGCTGTTGAGGCGCATCTTGTAATTCTTAAAATCTCTTGATTTGTTCTTAATCCAAAACAAGCTGATTTGCACCCTCTCACCCCCTCCTCCCCCTTCAACATGCTCTGCATCTCAGCACAAAAACAAACATTGCGCCCTCCTGCTGGCTGAAGAGATGGTCCTCAGAACCCCCACAGCTAAGCTCATCCCGTGTTAGGGTGTGTTGGCAGCGCTAAGTGAATTCGATGAAGCCGCTCTCTCAGGGCAACGTCTGTTATTTTGAGTCACCTGCTAGCAAAAAGGGAGGGCGAGATGCACAGCAGGGGCCTGAAGGAGGGATGAGCAGGGCTGTGGGAGAGAATCCCCCTGCCTGCAGGGTGGTCAGACGAAATGAGAGTCACCACCACAGCGGTAACGTGTGCCAAGAGCTCGCTCAAGCTAACAATGTGGCCTGTGGAGGGGCAGACTGGGAAGGAAATTGAGGTTAACAACATAGTTACATATTAAACAGGGCTCGCCTGTGCGTACAGGATGTGGGATGGTTAATCCTTGAATAGTTAAGCATGTTATTTAGTAATGAAATCCATAAGAAGTTGTATTAAATCAATATACTTGTGGTTCTTTCTGGATATGCTGTACTAAGGAACAAATGATCAGTAAGACATTAAAGTAACAGTGAGGTAATATTTGCTGTGGAAAGCTGCAGTAAGACAACTTTGAGTTTTTAGTTTTAATATCTTTAATATTCTTAAAACTCGTTGATTTCAGAATAGTTCCAAACAAATGCTTCATATATTTCAATTACTGTTACCTCTGAGTGGTCCAGACTTTTTTTTATATTTAAAACACAACTCAGCGAAACAGTATAGTTATATTTGAATTTAACATTACGTCCATAAACTCTCTTCAAGTGATGTGACTGGTCAGCAGGTGTGAATAAAAGAGTGTTTTTACAGGTGCTAATTGTACATTACTTGAGTTTAGGTCTGAGCACTGGTTTTCACAGCTCAAGCCTTACAAGTGAATCTCACCGCTTTCCTTTACTCTTTCCCCCACTGTGCTTTGCCCAGGGGAAAGACGCCTTCTACGTGTTGTAATAAGGGTAGCTGATATAATGAAGGTCATTGTAATCAGAGCTAATGTGCCAAGGAGTCAAGACACTGTAGCTTTATTTGCCAGCAAGGCCCGGCATTTGGTACCCATGGGGATCAGGCTGATAGTGTTATCTTTGCTAACCTGACTCTAATACAGGCCTTGCTCCGCTGTTTGTGTCAGTGTCGGAGCTGAACTTTTCCCAGTGATCCCTTCCATGTGTGGATAGGCATGGATTGGGCTACACTCCGCTCCATCCTGGCTAAATCCTATCCCAAGGTGTTTGGCTTCTCTCAGTTCACATACTGTATTTAAAGAGCTGTGCTCCCTCTCTCTGACTGTCTGACTTGGAAAACAGAGTGGGCTCTCATAGGCTTCGATTGGATGTACTTGACATAGAAATATTACATTGGCGTCTGCTGAAGGACTGGCTCGAAAGAGATGACCTCTAAATCTAATCCTGTCCCTCAGGATATGCAAATGTCCTCAGCTCAAATTTGATTTGTTTTTGTCAGTTCAGGACACAGCAGTTTGTTTACAACTGTTATCTAACACAGTGTAAAAAATGGATGGTGCACATACGTAGCTCTACTTTATAAGACATTTTACAACCTTGCTCACCAGACTGTTTTGATATTAAGATCTTGTATAATTTTGCCTCAAACTTTGGCATTGAGATTCCTTTTTCTTAGCGTGACAAGATAAATGATACAGCAAAGTTTAGCTATCAAACTGAAACACGTCCGATAAAATGATCCAACTACAGTAGTGAATAATTTACTGTAATTACTGTATTAAGTTATCGTTGAGGTTATTTGTAAAATTGGTTGATAATTAGATATGGTAGAATATAAACAGAGGGCTATTGTAAAAACTTGTCTAAGACAGTTGTGAAACTGTAGTTGCAGAACTGACAGTTCATCCTTGTTTCATTCACGAGAATTTGAACACAGAGGTCTGCTCACCCATACGTGACAAAAAAAACAACCAAACTCATCTCTACCGGGGATCCCCAGCAGAACGTGAAGGAAGAAAGAACTTGATTACCATTTCTCTTATTTTTCATACTTGCCTTTTAATGCGCCTTTTTCCTATTCATCTGAGCGCCTCCAGGAAAAAAAAGGCTACCCATATCTAACCCCACCAAGTCCCCTGGTCCCATCATTCAAACTTCCAAGCCTCTCTTTGTGGCTTCCTAGAGGACCACGGTGAAATGATCTCTTTTGTTTCGCATCATTAGTTCCATCTGTTGTGCGAGCAGGCCTGTCTGTTCCGGAGCATGGCAACGTGATGGTCGCCAGGGGCGATTGGAGACGCTACCGTCCCGGTGGCTTGTGGCTCGACCTACGCCACCACCATTGCCTCGTCTGTGATCCCCATGACACTCTAACTCTTGCTTGACTGTTTTAACTTATTTATTCATACATCTGTGGAAAATAGAAGCACAAGTGTGCTTCATATGCATGAAATATATTTAATTTAGTTTCTTTTAAAGAGAGGAATTTAGCTGTGTGATGTTATTTTTATCCTTGTACAACATCATCGATACTCATGTCGTTGTAGTTGAAGAGCAGTCTATACGTTTATAAAGGTGAGTGATAGTGAAGCAATATTTACCTTGTAAAAAAAACCCTAATCTCGTGATTGCATGTCGTTTACTATACAAATCACGCTTCTTGTCAGTTCACATTGTATGTCCACTTTGTGTTGAAAACAGACTTTAATAGGTCATATGTGTGTGCTTATTTCTTGCAGTCAGTAGTAAATGATGCACCAACAGATGTAGCATTTTCTCTAAACAAGGAAATATATTATTCATGATTTACATGAATGATAAATCTTCAGAAAGTCTTAGCGCTGATGGGCATACACAATTTAACATCTGTCTTTCTCAGAATAATTAATCGCATACCAGAACACTTGGGACCCAGTGTTGGATTTTTTTCCTCTCGCTTTACTTAATCTAATTACTTCTTTAAAAGCAAAACATTCTCTAAAGAAGACTGGAATGATAAACATGCCAGCCATAGCTACGCTCCACTAAAGAAAAATCCAGGATAAATGTAGGTAAATCTCGTTCTTGTAAAGATTGCTTTTTAGCCCTATGCACTGTGAAGCCATGCAAACCCCACCATACCAAAGACGGGGAAATGTGGCCTTACTTTCTAACTGTAATTCGTAAGTCCCAAATGAATATTTCCATAATGTCTCCCAAGAGAATTGCTCTGGCCTTATCACCATAGTCTGAATGTACAGCACAAGGACATCTGTGTGCATGTCAATGCGGAGATCACCAGATCATTTTCATCGAAGACGGAGCCATCAAAGGTCATAGCCATCCAAATGACCTAACCTTGCAATGTAACACCTGGGTGTAAAAGTGGACTCATCCTATCTACTGGGATGGGTGTAATGTACCTCTAATGTATAAAGTGCGGAAATAAAATAAGAGTTATAGGTTGGTGGAGGAGCTTCAGAGTGAGCTAGAGAAGACTGTAACTCTATAGGGTGAAATAGCAGTGTTGCTATCACCCGAGGTGACAGGCTATTACCAAAGTGCTGTATTTGTTGGAATTATTATGAAATAAAGTCTGCTAAAAAGGCCAATATTCAGTTTGAATTGATTCCTGGAAAACTCCAGAAGTGAATATGCTTTCATTTTGATAGTATTACTATGGACAAAATGTGTTGTGTCAGTTTCACCTCGCCATTACTTTGCTCCATTAAGGCAAAACCGACTGATTTTATTTTTGCCCAGTCTATTTTCTGTGATAAAATGAAAATCTGAGAGCTTTATTAAGTCTGAATGACACCTAAAGCTGAGAGCCAACAGGAAAATAAGTCATGTGGGATCTAGTTTCAGTTCATTTTTGCTCAATTCCCATCTCCTGATCAAATACTGCACTTTCCAGTAGGGGCCTAATGGGAGTGTCAAGTTCACTAAGGCCCTCTCTCTTCCTCTGACTCCATTACCTGATAACAGCACTGGTTTTGACACTTATTTGCACAGTGCTGTGAAGCTATGCTTGTGCTGTGCACATTTTTAGGAGGTTGTAATTGAGGCTATATTGAGACCGTTTTATTAATTTCTACAAATCTTACCTGCACATGTGTCCAAGTTTTCTATGGGCACTAACCCATCTCATTTTCTTTGCTGTACCTTGACTATTTCAACTGTTCTTTTTAGTGAAGCTTTTGAATGCTGCTCCTCTTTAAGCCAAACAAACATGACCACTGATGTCTTGGGTTCAGGGCCTTTCCAACAACCTTTCAATAAAACAAGCTCAGCTGTGAGACATACAGGATCTCTCATGCTGGGCAGCCCCGCTGAAAATACCCTCCCTCCTGTTTCAAAGCCATCAGCTTTTGGTTCCCCCAGGAGAGCCAGCATTATCCTGCAGGGTTTATTTAAACCTGTTGGGAAGGTCTTGCCTTTTTTCCATGCAGTAGGTTATGTGACATTTAGGAGAACCTCACTACATATGAAACTGATTTTATTTGGCTTATCGATCCAAGTTTCAAGATGATGGCAGATTTTTTATATGGCCTGCATGGTGCTGGGCAGGCAACACCTGCAGCTCATCTGCCTGTGGCATAAGCATAATATGATGGATGCTGAGATGCTTGGGAGGCCTGCTGTGTTTTTCAGATTTTTAGCACTTTGAAAGTGACAGTAACCTGAAAGGTGAGAGGAGGTGCAAGAGAAGGAAGGAAGGAGAAAGACAAATGAGGAAAGATGACAAACGCATCCTTTGCAGCTTGATACTGAAGTCCCTGACTCGTTTTATTGACCTTTTCTCTTCTTACCTACAGTGTAAGATATTTACTTAAATAAATGGTTTCTCTGGTTTCAGTGTCAAACACTGACGTGATATTTTGATATAATTCATTCGTTCGTGTAGATAGTGTATCCATTCAGGCTGTTATATTGCATCACCTTATATAACTGTACTTTACTGAATATAGGCACTTTCAGTGCATCCTTTTTTTAATCTCTTCTCCTGCCTCTTAAATTGTCAAGCTGGTCAGTCTCATTGTTAATTTTTTGGACCATCTTGGGAGGACAACTATGCTTTGGCTGAGACATTACTGCACCATTAACCCCCCCTCAGCCCCAACCCCCGCTCTCAAGCACTTTCAGTTCTGTATAAATGCATCGGAATTACTTCCAGGGTTGGTGGTGCAAAAAGACCACTGGAAAGGCTACTTATTCTCTTAATGATGTCTTGTCCTTTTAAAAGTCCTCATCTTCATCCACAAAAGGATGAGTACGGCAGAGGAGCACCCCAGGGACTGAGGTCATCCCAACCTTCTCGTCCCAGCACAGGAAGTTACTTTCTATGAAATGAAGCAGGACAGTTCGCATTAAAGTTGAATTTGCTGACGGGGGGGGGGGATAAGTTGGCAGGTATTTGTGATTAGTTTGCTGCCCACTAATAGCTGTGGCAGTAGGAGTACTGTACAGATAATATTTATGTTTTTAGTAGTAGTTAGTTTTAAGTGTGTTACATGTCATAGTGGAATCCTTAACTGACAGAGGCCATAGATTGTCTTTGTGAATGGCTACAGTATGTTGATTGTTTTCATATATCAAAACTTGGCACTGTTAACTTCATCAAGTTGTTATAAATACAGTGTCTTTGAATTGAGCATTGTGAAAGGATTTAGGAATTTTTCTCATGGGAGTGTACAAAATGATAATCCTTCCATTGGCAAGCTAGGACATTAAGCTATCAACACCCATCTATTATGGTTTGTATTATGGTTGCACAAATTAATTGTTGCTGAACTGAAATTTTGGACAAACAGTGGATTTTCTTTTAAGTCTAGATTTTTACTGCTAAATCTGAGGGAGTCAGGGAGTCACGTAAGGCTGGTTTGAGGAGTAGTGCTGTCACAGTGGTAAAAAATATCACTGTGGATGTACAGTATAACACAATTTCTTTCCCAATCCCAGCACCTTTGGGCTGCCTACAAGCACACATCATACGGGTGAGGTGTAGTCAGTGATATACATGACATGCGTCTCTAAGGACCCTCTGATTTGTATAATATCCTTCAGACAAGGTCATAGCAGTGCCTACGTCTTTGAAGATAGAGGAAAGAGAACATGTTCCCTCTTTATTGTGCCTGTGGAATAGAACAAACGTGAGATCACGGTGTCGAGGGGCTTCCACTCTTCAAAGTTGATATGAATCAGACATGAAACGATTTAGATAAAGTGATAGTTATCTTGATTCCTGGCGCCGTCCGTTGAATAGACAAAGTAACGCGTAGGGAAGCTGAATAGCTGTGTTTTAGTGTGAAATCCTGGGGAAACGTATCCATCTGGTGTATGAATAATTTAGATGGCTCAAGTTGGTTCCTGTTGCTGTTGTGTTTGCACTCAGCTTTCTCTCTCAGCTCAGCACCCCCACCACCCTCCCTCCCTCCTTGACATCACTCCTGAGGCTTGTTTGTGATGCTTAAAGGGAAGTTGGGCCACATGAGGAATCGTGGGGAGGAGAGACTCACTTTCCCTCTCTGCTGTGCTTTCTGTCTCCATTCTTCTTCTTCTGTCTTTCCTTCACAAACCTCAGATAAACAGTTTAACACCCACAGACACACATACTCCTTATCACACACACACACACACACACACACACACACACACACACACACACACACACACACACACACACACACACACACACACACACACACACACACACACACACCCTACCACTGTACATGTGCTCTGTTTTGAACATACAGTACATTTTGCACACCTTTGAAGTTTGAAAGGCTTGGATTTCAATAATCAAAATCTGATCATTTGTGTGCGCTCAGCATTGTGTTAATAAGACTGGGTGTGACCGATAATAGATTTTTACGTGGCACTTATGAAGGCATTATGCAGCACTTAACAGAGATGCATCAGAGTTGGGTAAAGTTTTTCTTGTATGGAACGTGAGTGTAGTGAGTTTAAAAATGGATTCGAAGTGCTGAATTGCCGAAATGACCCCTTAAGCAGACACACACACATATAATGATCTCTCTTATACCACATGCATATCTTAGTCTTTACAATTGCCCACATACAGATATATACCAAATGTGTCTGCAAAAAATCTGTTCTGACAAACACATGCTGCAGACACATATAACACAAAAACATGCAAATCCACTAAAATGCCAGGCCAGCTATACTTGCCCTGCATTGATTCATTTATTGTAAAAATGCAAACATGCTCAGGTTGCGTTGTGTCCTCTGGTGTAATCCAGTCCCTGTCTTTAAAGGAACCAGTGAGGATGAGGGAGGAGGCATTGAGCAATAGGAGGAGGAAAAGACAGAGAGAGAGAGAGAGAGGGGGGAGGGGGGAAGGAGGAGAAGGGGGATGTGACAGGCCCTTGGAATCTCAACCTCTCTCTCCTGGCGCCCGCACTAATCAACCCCTGTAATTTATGCAGAAAATATGATTTATATTTAATTTCACTACACTTGCATTGTTAATTTGAGATGTAATTAACGCGTCGCCACGGCAACTAATTTCTCAATGCCGTAAATTATCACCGCCTTTTCATCAAAATTCAGTTACTTTGGCTCCTGTGTGCAGTGTTGTGATGCAATTAGGTTACCAGGGCAACCCCAAACTGTTAATTTCCTTTTGTTATATTGCAGCAAGGCAGAAGTCATATTCACTTTTTTTGTGAACAGCATTTTTTTTTTTCCTGACAAAGGGGGGACAGGGATGTTAAACGATGCCTGTGGAACATGCTGCTCATGAACACAAGTATCCAAAACTGCATGCTGCTTTTCCCAACTCTTGTTATATTGTTGTGAACTGATTGATTGCTGAGACTTCTCTACTATTGCAAGTAGAGGTGTTTCAAAGTTGTCCTTTGGGAAAGGCCATATTTGTCAAAGGGAATCTATATAAATGAGAAATGTGTTCATTGTTCAAATTTAGGAGAGCTTGGTCTTTCTTCCTCCCACAGTCCCCCTTTCCTCTCTCTCTCACACTTTCTGTCTCATATATACAAACATGCTCACACACACCACAGCACATTTTCAGTACTCACACTCCTTTTATTCCCCCAACAGTGACTGTGAAATGACTCAATATTTTAATCAACTGTATCTAATTTGCACTCCAGCAGAAGATAGGGCCACATGTGTGCTGTTGTTGCCCTGGCTGGCACTGAGTATGCCCACCGGATGCCTATGAGCCGCCCTGGATTGCCGCGCTTGCCAGTCTCTGTGGCCCACTCGACGGGTCCGTCTCCAATCCATCCCCCCTTAGCTAGTCTTCAGTGGAAATATCAGGTCATTGGCTGCTAAGCTCTGGTTAACTGCAAAGGTAATTAAATTTGTAAGCAGGCTTTTTGAATCTTTTTAGCCTCTTCGGTAATACCGACAGGGATTACAGCGTTTTTGAAGCACAGCTTTATTTTGACGCTGTGGCAGAAAGGGGCCAAGTCCCAGTGACCAGACAGGGTTCACAACAGACAAACTAACTGACTGAAAGACCCACAGCCATGATGTCTTCTTCATTGTGGCTACACACGGGGACGAATGTCAGGAAAATGGTATTACAAAGAGCAGCCCATGCAGCCAGAATGATGCAGTTCTGCATTAATGTGTGCGTTATATTTTTTTCCAAAATAGTCTAAACTAATTAATTTAATATTTGATACCGGCACCCTCAAAATTAGTAGCCTCACATATGGCCAATACATTTTCCGTTGTGGTTTTTATTTTATTTTCAGTCATGCTACTGTACCATGGCACTGATTTGCCTCTTTATTAGTACAGAAGAGAAGGAGACAACTGTAAGGTAGGGGCTTTTTCTTCTTCATCATATTGCAATATTGTCGCTGCTGACTTTAAACAACAGTTTGACATTATTTGCAAAGACAGCATCATATAAGAGGATTCAGCACCTGCTCTCTGTAGTAGTGATGGGTCGTTCGCGAATGAGTCGGCTCTAAGAGCGAACAACGGGAGCTGGCTCGCATATCCGAAGAGCCGACTCTATTTTTGAAAATATAGCCTATAGAAATTAAATCATTATGTAATAATGAAATAATGAGTGAATTTTATTTTATTTAAAATAATTGACTAATTCAAAGAACAAAAAAATAATTATATAGGCACACATTAGTTTCGACTGTCTGATCAGCCTCACATTCTGTTCCTGTCAATCATACACAAGGTGTCAACCAATCATACGGCATGAGGGAGGGGCCGAGCCGTCTCTCACACACACACACACACACACACACACACACACACACACACACACACACACACACACACACACACACACCCCTCCATTTTTTTTTAATAAAGTCATGACAGGGAGACTCTGCATAGTGGCCACATCCGTTCCCTCTGAGAGGGTCTTCTCGAAAACAGGACAAATTATTACTGAGAAGAAATCGCATCAGCCCCTCCAAAGTGAGGCAGCTTGCATTTCTGAATGCAAATCTCTCATAAAATAAAAATATGATCAGCATTGTGTGTGTGTTCATGCTAGTTATACAAAACATAACTAGTGAGATAGTTCATGCTGGTTATAACATCCCAATAAAGAAGAGAGAAAAAGAGGGACCAGTTTAATCCTAATTTAATTAGAATTGTGTTTCACACCTATCATAGTCAAAACATTAATTTTTTTAAAGAGCCGTTTGTGAGCCAAAAGAGCCGGCTCTTTTCAGTGAGCTGAGTCAAACGAGCCGGCTCACGAAAAAGAGCCGGAATGCCCATCACTACTCTGTAGAGGGAGACCATGGGGAAAGCCCCAGCAGAGGCGCTCTTTCAAAAGTCTGTTTCTCACAAAGTGACAAGAGCATTTGATTTAAAAAAACATCTTTCCAATATCATTTTGCCTGTTTTAGAGCATTACCTAATAAATGCAAAAGGAGTGATATTGGATCCTGTGTATGGCAGCTATTTGGCTGTAAATGCAACCTCCAGTACTTTGATCCCTCCCAGTCTGATCTTTTAACTATAGATTCACTCCACAGAGTTTTAAACAAGCTTGCACTTGCCTTATTCATGACACATATGGTGTATATAAATACCAGGTAGTATGTGGAAACTCCTAAAATCTATAAAGTATTTCATCATCTCCAAACACTACATATTCTGCACTATATACTATAGAGATTGTTTTTTGTGGATAACATTAACATCAGTACTGTATAATTCTGAAACAATGCAGCTTGAATGTTTTTCTTAGGCAGAAAGCAACGGTCAAACATTGTCTAAATAACAATTAGAAGTCACAATGAAGCTCAATTGCATAATCAAAAGCAGTGTAATAGGACATCTAACCTGTCTACTATGTCTGGCAAGTCTTGCTTGATTAGAACAACATTGTCAAAATAGTCTTGCTATTGTCTTGGTGGATGCAAAGTATGTGTGAGGAAAGGTCATCAAGGAAGTTTTTATGTAACTCGCTCTGTAAAAACACTAAGTTGATTAGACTTGTTTATTTATTCAGGTCCAAAAGAGTATTTGCTTTTGTCGCATTTATTCCCATTTTGCCAGCACAAGGGGCCCTGGAAGACGAGTTACCAAGGAACACAAAATTTTAATTAGTGTATTTTAATCATTCAGGCTTTTCAAGCTAATCCACAGACTCCTGAGAATTCCCAAGATGCAGCTCTGTGCTGCTTTACCATTTATTGTTGAGTCTATTATAATTACTGTTAGCAGGTGGGGGCAGGGAGACGTTTATTATGTTTTTCCATCTTTATTATAATTACTAGAAAAAATGAAAGGATGCTGTTTCATTAAGTTTAGAGATGATGCCATTTTCCCCCTGTTTTTCCCCTCAATCTCCTTCCTGCCTTTGTTCCATAATGCTATTGTACTGGCTTTCATTCCAGGGCTTTCATACATTGCACAGCTTTATGAGAAAAAACAACAAATAGAGACGGATCTCTTATTAAGAACAGAAGAGGGGAAAGATGGTCTTAAAGAACTTCATTTCTGAGAGAGTTTTTTCTTTTTTTCAAATCCAAGCAGTGCTCTGAGAATGAAGTTGACGCATCCTCTGAAACTCAACTGTTTAATGGAGTTGGACTGGGATCAGAACAGAAATGCAGAAAATAGAATATGTTTGCCTCTCACTCGTCAGTAATGAAAGATAAGAGGACTGCAGTAAATCTTTAAGCCCCGTGCTTTTTATGCTCTGCAGGGATTTTAGCATCTTCCAGAAATATTTTATGTTTGTCTGTTTGTTTAAATGTTATTTTGCCACTCCCCCTTCCTCTTGAGTCCCAAATATGTGGCGCTTGTGTATCTAAAACAATCAGGCAGCTGAAGTTTTGAACCTAATACATGGGAGTTTTCACTGTTAGATTTCTTTTTGTATCTCTATTTGTGATACTTCTCAAGTTTGAGTGAATAGACAATCAACTTTTAGCACAATAGTCTTGCTTTTTAAATGAATAGAGGCTGCATTTAAAATGGAATGTGTTTTTGTGTATGAGAAAGAATAATATGCCAGCAGTTTCTGTGGATGCCATATGGATTGACTAGTTGATCAGAGCTTGTAGTATGGTTATGTCGGAGTCAACTACATCACATAAAACTTAACGCTTGCCATCATTTCAATGTCTGTCAAGGGCACCATTTTGGCAATGGATCTCATCAATTTTCTTAAGTGAGCAGATCTGAAGCTGTCACTTGGCTAGAAAGCAATATGCTAAAGAACTTTATTTCAGAATGTCATTAGACTTCCAGCTCTGCGAATGGACGCTATGCTGCAAGTCTTTATTCATAAACACCTAAAGGCTAAAATCCACACGAAAAGAGAATTTGCATTTGGCTGTCATTGGGTACAAACACACAAATAAAGATTTAACAGTCATGAAGATCACTCAACACATATCTTTGCAAAATTTTAGTTCACAAAAGCAGAGTTAAAACAACAATATTTTACTTATTTATTTATTACCCAGCAGCAGTGATGTGACATTTATGCCTTATTGCCGCAGGAACTAAAATGGTCAAGTCATGACAAGAGTGCCTTTACTCTGAAGAGGCAAACAAGACAGATTCACTCAAGAGATAAACACTGGAGCTTACTTTGTACAGGACTGGGAGACTATATTGGCATGCACGAGTTATAATTTATGGTTGGGTGGTTGTATTTGATCAGATTTCAGAAGGATACTCACATGTTGCACCTGCCTCAGTAAAACATCTCGTTTTATCACGTTTCATGAGATGGTTGGTGTAAGTCTAGCTTGTTGAGACAATTCTTTGTATTCACAACAAATAACTGACAATGAATAATATTTTAACCATAATATCTCAATATGTGTTGTGAAACAATGTAATGGTAACTCAAAAATGTTATGTTTCAAGAAAAGTCTTGCCACTAACTGTATGGACATCCAGTCTGTTGACTACTTATTAAAACTACAACCACTCTGTTGCCATTCATATCGAAAGAGAAATTAGTACTCTTCTTCACAGAGAAGCTGTTTTACAGGTCTGACAGTACATGAATCAGAGTGTTTCGCATGTAATGCTTTCAATGACAAAACGTCTTCCAGGCCAGTTTAGCTGTGACCAGGTGTATCTGCCTGTGAGATAAGCTCTCTCTCTCTGCCTACTAAAAACAAGTTATGTTTTCCTGAGCAATGGGCACACACGTAGTATAGATACTGCATGTCCCATTTCAAAAGACCAGATGAATATGACAGTTTTGTGCACTTTGGAGAAGCAAGCAAAAGATCAAACTTCCCTATAAAGTGGCTTGTGAGCGTTATCAACTACTGTGTGCTAGCCTTGCTAGCTACATTTATGTCATAAAATCCACATATTGGGACATTCCTTCTGTGCTGGTGTCAGCAACAAGATCCGACAAGAACTGTCCAGCGAAACATGTTTGTATCAATAGCGATTCAGTTGGCATTGTCAGGAAATTAGAGCACAGGTACTACTCGTTTTTCTCAGTCTGTTGGTTTCCAGCTGTATTATCATCTGCAGTTGGAAAGCAGTATTTCCACTGGTGGTTGGCTGCGAGTCACTAGCCAGAAAGCAGCACTCTCTCCGCAGCAGTGGTTCTGATCTGCAGTGATGCTCCAAGGTGGCGACACATTTTTGGCCAAGAAACTTATCCGAGCCAAATGTCCACAGTAGTTTGTCCACCATTCATTGACCAGAATATCTTAGACTACTACAGCTGGCTAGAGTGATACAGGGGATGTTGACAAGCATTGTGAGTGAATGTAGACCAGCCACCTTTAATTAATATATTTAAAAACTAGATTTACAATCAGGATTATTGCCGGTAAAAGGCGCCCAAAGCTGGTGCCAGGCAAATCAGTCTTCACTCTTGTGCATGAGGTTTCATACTGCAGTTAGTTGAAAGTTATTGTTTTGACCTTTACAGCTCTTAAATCTGCCTCTAGGACTTGAAACTATCCTCTCTCAATCCATTTATGAAATTCTTTAAGCTTCACTGTGTATTTAGCACCACATCATTGCTCTATTCTGGGATGTTTTGAGGACAGAAAGGAGAGGAGAGTAAGTGGTCATCAAGTGGATATTTTCATGTTTTCATGAAAAATTCCACATCTTCTCATGAGGTGGCTTTCAGGGGGAAAAAAGAGATATATTTCAGGACAGGTCCGAGGAAAAAAATGTTAATAGACCTTTGAAGTGTGAAAGGCCACCCTAATGCAATTATAGAGTCTTTGTGAAGTGTCAGGATTTTGGAATTATAAAATCAGTCTGGATTGGCAGCAGTAATTATGGTGGCTGAAAGGCACATTTTTATCATACCTTTGCTGATACAGTTTGTCCACTGCCCAGTCTCTCCACTCTGTTTAAGGGTTTCCTAGTTTTGAATGCTGGAGTTCCACCAAGGGCTTTGTAGTTTGAAATGATTAAACATTATTGAATGTGTCTTTTGACAGGAAATAAATAGTAGCATATAAAGAAGTACTTAACTCCTCATTATGTAATGGAAACAGGTGCCTTCATACTGTAGCTGTCAAGCCAAGTGTCTCTTATTTTACTTTTCTATGTAATTTCACAAGTTTTTCTCTAGTGAAAGATAAACTGGGGCATCTATTGTTTGACCTGTGTGCTCTGTTGACTAATCTGTTAGTCATTGATGCAACAACAAGGGCTGCACAATTAATGTTTTTACAAATGCAATTTTGATTCATACCTCTATGCAATCTCATTTTCTGACAACGCTCTTGCTTTATTTGCACATTAGCAAGGCTATTCGTACCAACTACCAAGCACTCTTAACAGGTTTTTGGGAGTACTACTGCGTACGGTATGTAAAACATGTTGTACAAAACATGTTGTGGCTCCAGAGTGACCTGCGCAAAGTCTGAAAAATTGCCTCAAGTGATGTCACTTGAGCATTGGTTGGGAATTAAGACTAAAGTACAAATAATCTGGGGGTGTGGTTAAAAAGAGTAGAGGTCACCAGAGCTCTGTGGCTCGCTCATCATCTCTGCCTAAACAATGTGTAACTAAACTGCAGAGTAACATCACAAATCCAAAATATCATCATAAATATGGTATGAAGAAGCTTTGAAGGCCACAAAAACTACCAGAAAATCCCTTCCGCCGAGCTACACAAAGGTCTCTCTATACACTGTTTTGCAATACCCACCCTTCTGACATACACACAAGATTGTGTATTAAGATATTGTGTATTAACACAATTAATACACTGTGGCCAAGGTTGCCGTACAAGGTGCCACCTGCTCATCAGATAAACATTCACACACATTTACACTTCGATCCGCAGCATCGGGGGCAACTCAGGGTTCAGTGTCTTGCCCAAGGACACTTTGACATGGGACTGCAGGGCCAGGGATCAAACCACCAACCTTCCGATTGGCAGACAACCGCTCTACTACTGAGCCACAGACGCCCAGGAAAGCACAGGGAAGTGCTTTGAGAAATGACGATGCAATGTCCTTCCTAATATGCCACTGTGAAAAGGTGGAATCTAACTGTATCAAAGGTCAGAATATAGTTGCACAGTTCTTATCCAGGTTCAAAAGACATTGCAAAGTATAAACTGCACAGCAGTGGTACAGTAACAGGACAGACTTTATTGGACCTCTCTGTAGCGTGGCCTTGATAAGCTTTGTAGAATAATAATGAGTGCATCTGTTCTTCAAGCACAGACAGCCAGGTGATGTTTAGGTTTTTGTATAATAGTAGGGCAAGTGTTTCCATTAGCATCCATGATGGGTCTCCTGGGGTTATTGAGGACAGAAAACCTGTATACTGCTTCTGCCTTTCCCCCCTTTTCTTAACCAGCTTGATGTCTGTTTCACCATGATGCAATACAGAGGCTCTTTTCCCAGTCTGATCCAAAGGTCCATGTGCTTAGTTTGAGTGTGGCAGGCTAACCAGGCCTGATAAAAGTGGCATTAAACCATCAGACTTCTCCTCTCACACAGCTCCCACGTCCACATCGTACAAATTACTGCTCAATTTGGCTGCAATCATGCTCTTAACATGGAGCTGGTTTGGAGAGGAGCTTTTCTAATTATGGGCAATCTGTAAAAGATTGTTGTTGTGATTACAGCACAGACATATGACCTAGTGCAGGGTACATACAAACTAGACACCAGCACGATAAAAGCCCAAAAGAGAGCCTTATGTGTTATAAATATCACATTTATATACTGTAGTAGTCTTTCATAATCCTTATGAAATAATATTTAGAGAAAATGTAAAATTCATATATATATATATATATATATATATATATATATATATATATATATATAGATATATATATATATATACATACAGTATCTAAATATGTTTTGGAGTTTTCACATTAAAATATAGAAAAAACAAATAAGCACGTTTGTTCACTAAAATAAATTTGTAGTGCAGTGATGCTTTATCAGGAGTTGCAATGATTAAACTCGGACACATTTCCTTTCAGTATTCATATCAAGAACAGCATAGAGACAAGATCAAAATATCCTAATTATAATTACAAAATTACACAGGGTACAACAAGGGCATCCAGTCTGATAGTGATAATTACAGACATAAATGGCAATAAGAAACATGGCATTGTGAGAAACTGTTTTCATGTGCGTCTATGTGTCTGCCTGTATGGAGCGTTCTGTTGTTACTTCAGCTTTCAGTGCCCTGATCAAGAGAGGTTTAGTGAGCCACCACCACAGCTTTCAAAAAAGACCTTGGATCCATCTCACTCTAGAAAAACTCCTCATCCACCCAAACCACCACACGCGCCCTTCTCCTGTCTCCGTTTAGTACACAGCCATGATCCTTTTACGAAGGCTTCCTCTGCAGTGGAATACCATATGTTTCTAGTTAAGCCCAATTTCTTTTTCTCATCATTCAAGACAAGCGTTTGCCAAGCCAAAAATATTGAGAAAGCCCCACTTCTGCCATTCTTTTTATCCCCCCCTCTGTGACATGTCTCAGAATATTTGAAATCGCTGAGGTTTTAAAATAATTTACATCCAGAACAAAAGAGCTCAGCATTTTTATAGCATTGTAAGTAATTTTAAGTTAATCCCGTAAACTTTGGAATAGAGTTCATGCAGCCACTAAATTGTGGTTGCTGTTGACGAACACAGAGGTCATACAGAGGGTTCCAGCATATTCATCAAAGGATTAGTGGGATATCATTTTGGAATTGATTTTTTTCTTTCCAGTGACACTTAAAATGTGTCACTGATACACTGTGGAGGAGTTCAAAACAATTACAAATTTGGTTTAGGTGTTTTTTTCACCTTCAAGTTTTGCGCATTTGCCCTTACCATTTCTGAGCAGCAACTGTGGTGTACAGAATCAATCACAAGTCTTTAAAATGATCAAACATGTCCGTTTAGAAGCTTTCAGGGGTACATTATGCAGGTAATTGCAGTGCACGGTAGGAGTTGTAAGCAGCTACACATATATATTACAGAAATCCTTTAGCATGTGAACTGTTTCTATGGGGAGAACTCTGTTGAACATTTTAAAAAGGAATGCAGCTTGTCATTAGTAACTGAAAAACATCTGTGTTATTCAAACTAGCCTTTCTAACTCCCACTACAGCAGCCAGTTCATTTCCTACACAGCAGGTTTTTTTTAATCTTTTTTCACCCATTACTGCTTCACGACCAACAAGAAATAAGTGGTTTTCTTCATAATGTATTCAACAATATCAGAGTATAGCGGTGTTGTCACCTCCTTTTTAGTGTGAATTTTCCCCCCCACATTAACTGTAAGCTGTTATAGGGCCCAAAGAAGCTCAGTAGTCTATTTTCCAATGATGTTGTCAGCCATGTGGCTTACACCCCTGAGAGGTGAAGGTAATCAGCCTTTTCATCTCCAGAGGAGGGGCAATGTCGAGGTCCTGGCTGACTCAATATATTTTCCTCAGTCATCCTCACAGTGTCTGAGCAAAACGTCAGTCTTTCTTTACTGAATCTGTTCTACTTATGTGGACCATCTCTCTAATTGTGCTTTAGTATATCAAGATGTTTTTCATGATTTCCCTTTAAATGCCTTTTGAAATAAGTGTGTGTGTGTGTGTGTGTGTGTGTGTGTGTGTGTGTGTGTGTGTGTGTGTGTGAGTGTGTGTGTGCATGTGTGTGTTTTGGGACTCTTAGAGAAATGTTGGACTGTCATCTTTAGTTTTAAGATTAATGGCACAACTAAAGCTGAATCTACAAGCCCTATGGGTCTTTGAAGTTTGGCATTCAATGAAAGTTTGCTTTCTTTTTTGGATTACAAGCTTGAACTAAATTCAAGGATAAACTAAATTCAGTTTGGGTTATTGGGACATTGGAGCAGTTCTCTTTTTCAACTTTGCATTGCACCTTTGTCATATCCATGTTTCTTTGTTAAACATCAGTGGCTATATATATATATATATATATATATATATATATATATATATATATATATATACATACATACAACCTCAAATCAGAAAAAGTTGGGACAGTATGGAAAGTAGTGATTTCTAAATGTACTTTGACTTGTATTTCATTACAGACAATACAACAGCACATCCTTTAATGTGTTCCTCATGATTTTTTTTATTTTTTTTCAAATAAACAAAATTCCTATTTTGGTTCTTGCAACACATTTCAAAAAATGTTGGAACAGTAAAGCATTTACCACTTTGTAATGTTGCCATTCCTTTTCACAACACTTAAAAGACGTTTAGGGACTGAAGACACCAAGTGATGAAGTGTTTCAGGTGTAATTTTGTCCCATTCTTGCTGCAAACAAGTCTTAAGGTGGGCAACAGTACGGAGTCTTCGTTGTCACATTTTGCGCTTCAAAATGTGCCACACATTCTCTATTGGAGACAGGTCGGGACTGCAGGCAGGCCAGTCAAGTACCCGTATCCTCTTCCTCCGCAGCCAGGACTTTGTAATGTATGCAGAATGTGGTTTTGCATTATCTTGTTGAAATATGCATGGACGTCCCTGGAAAAGATGTCTTCTTGAAGGCAGCAAATTGTGCTCCAAAATCTCTATGTACTTTTCAGCATTAATGGTGCCATCACAGAAGTGCAAGTTACCTTTGCCAAGGGCACTGACACAACCCCATACCATGACAGACCCTGGCTTTTGGACTTGTTGCTGGTAACAGTCTGGGTGATCCTTTTCTTCTTTGGTCCGGAGCACACGGCGTCCATTTCTCTCATAAAATACCTGAAATACTGATTCATTTGACCACAGTACACGTTTCCACTGTGTGATGGTCCATCCCAGATGCCTCTGAGCCCAGAGAAGTCGACGGCGCTTCTGGATACTGTTATCATAGGGCTTCCTTTTGGCACAGTACAGTTTTAACTGGCATTTGTGGATGTAACTACGTATTGTGGTACTTGACAAAGGTTTGCCAAAGTAGTCCTGAGCCCATGTGGTGACATCGCTTATAGATGAATGACGATTCTTGATGCAGTGCCGTCTGAGGGATTGGAGATTACGGTTGTTCAGCTTAGGCTTGCGCCCTTGTCCTTTACGCACTAAAATTCCTCCACATTCCTTGAATCTTTTAATTATGTTATGCACTGTTGAAGGTGAAATAAGCAAATGTCTTCCTATCTTTCTTTGAGGAACATTGTTTTTGAACATTTCAATAATTTTCTCACGTATTTGTTGGCAAACTGGCAATCCTCGGCCCATCTTTGCTCCTAAAGGACTAGACCTTTCTTGGATGCTGCTTTTGTACCAAATCATAATTACAATCACCTGTTGACATCACCTGTTTCAAATCACATCATTATTTAACCAATTTACCTGATTACTAGCCCTAAATTGCTCCTGTCCCAACCTTTTTTGGAATGTGTTGCAGGTCTGAATGACAGGAAAGGATGTATATTTACAAATGAAATTAAGTTGACCAGACAAAACATGAACTATTTTGTGTTCACATTGTCTGCAATGAAATACAAGTCAAAGAACATTTAGAAATCACTACTTTATTTTTTTATTTGTGTTTTCCATACTGTCCCAACTTTTTCTGATTTGGGGTTGTATATATAAAAACATCCACATCCTGTTCTAATCAACTTCAGATGTAAGAATGAAGAATGGAGACTAATTTCTATCGTAAGTGCTGCATTTGTGTTTTTCTATTGACGTTAATATACAGATATCGGCTCTTAAGCATAAGATCAAAACCCAATTTTAAGAAAAGATAATAACCCCTTATTCCCTCTTTAAAGAACAAATTTCATACAAGGCTTTGAAATCACTTTTCTTCTGAGAGCACATCCACGTTTGCATTCCTTTTGTGTAGGTGTTGAAACAATTGCTCTCTTCTGTGCACCTCCCTAAAATAGCAGACGTACAGGGCTTGTAAGAAAATTAGTCAATTTAATTTCCTTGAGTAATGAAAATGTCATGCACCATTTAATAAAACTGCAAGAAAAAAGTCTGTGTCTCACACATTGGAGATAGCTAAGGCCCCATGGATTTGAAAGTTTGACAGTTGCCCCTTCTGATGTTTTCTCTGAGTTTTGTTTCTTTTTTTTCTTGATGTGATTTCAAATTAATCTCAACAGCTCGGATGTAAATATGAAAATGAGACTTGTTTGGTCTCCCCCAGACTACCCAGAGCACTGCTGGCTGAGGTAACCCATATCTCTTTCCCCTTTAAACTGCAAATTATTTTACGTTTATGAGTTTGTCTCATCTTCAAGGTCAAAAATGTAATTTTTGCTCTTTCAAAGGGTTATAACCTTAAAAGAGAACCTCCATCCTTGCTGATTAATGAGAGACTCCTGCATTTGATGTTTCAACGGTGACATTTTAAACTTTAAATATTTTATATGCATACCTATGAAAAAAATGAAGATATCCATTCATGTGGAATAAACTGTATTGCAGAGAAGAAAGGCTGGGCTGGGTATCATTTTAATAGAACAGTTAGAGTGCAATGGTTTTTCTTGGTGATTTTTATTTGAGGTTTTTATGTGTGCGCAAGCTGATTTAAAGGCACACTAAATCATTGGGGATGGGGAGTAGTGGATTATGCATTTAATCAAGGAGTAGGCCTTGGGAGAGTAGCTGGCCGAGTCACCAGGGCATCAATGAGGGGTTGGCTCTATCAGGGGGCCCTATCCTCTTTGTTCTTTGCCATAATGGGCCATTTTTACATCATTTGTAAGGGAAAAAAATGATAGAGCATGCCTTTTTGTTCCAACTGTGTTCCCACTGATCACTAGATTTGTGTGACCACTGTATGTATTTAATATAATACCTTTGTCATTAGGTGGTAATCCTTAAAGTCACTTAGACATGATCTGCATGATCAAGCTCTTACAGTAACGTTTTAGCTTTTTGGACAACATAGTTGTTTTTGATTTATTATTGCAGATGTTCCACCTCATGCAGTTATTTACTTTGATGAAAGTCTGTATTCACAGTGACTTTCAAATGAGTTGCATCATTTAAGGACCTGATTGAAACGGATGCAGTTAACAAACGTGTGCGGTTCTGTTTATACTACATTGGGTATCTGTATGGGTGGACATATTCACACATGCAAACGATACAGTCGGTTGCTTATAGTGCGGACAGTCTATGTGGACCCTCAGGGACATGGGCGGACGATGAAATTTACGTCACAAGACCCCTGGCTGCTTTGTAGATGAGGAACGTGTAATTTGAGCTTTATTGTCTTTGATGGCACAACGCTATCTGAAGACACAAATGTAAAAACTACTGTTGGCTTTTGTTATAAACCAGTTAGTGATAGGTTTGAGTAGCTGTGGAAGAGCTGTTGTTAGATGTTGTGCATTAGCTGTTTAGGATGTTAGCTCTTTGTCAGACAATGCAAACAGTTTTAAGACTGGAACTTGTGAAGGGTGTTTGTGAGGTTCATTTTCAGTTTCATAACAGTAATTTATAGATTTAGTTTGTTGTCAGTCATAACATTAGTTTTAAGCATTATAACTCCCATAATGCATTCTGACTGTCAGGGCCTCATAACTGACAGAACCATCGTAGTTTGTTAAAGTAACTGAATATGATAAAGTAAGACTCCATTTCGGCTTTTGTAAAGATACTCTTTTTAATTGCTGAAATATAATTATGAAATTGGAAACAATCCAAATAGCATCAAATAGTTTAGTATCAAAGGGGTGAAATTTCAGTGTGTAATTCTAATTTTCTATTCTGAAATTTTCTTTTTGTACTTTTCTCTTGTCAAACTGACACTGAAACAGAAAGCTTCACGAATTGCACCGTAAAGTTTCCACAAATCAGTGTTTGTCCTGGTTGGGTCGTCAGCCTTATCACAGCTACCACACTGTCCCTCATTAAATTGAAATATTCTGTCAGTGGTTTTGTCATTAGACATGGATTGGCGCGTCAAATGTTGTCGTTTAACCAAACTGTACATTTTGTATAAAGGGTGTATCCATGTTTAAAATGTGCCTAGAAAACAGGATTTTTAGCCTACCGCGGAAGGGGTTGTATTTAATGTAGGTGTCCTGTCAACTCCAGGTATGTCTCCCAGATGTTCCCATTAACATCTTTGAAAACTAATATGTGTGCTTAATGCTTGATGACTTACTTTCTTGCTGTCAAGCTCACTGTTTAATTTAAGTCACAGTGTGCTTTGTATGTCAGAGGTGTGCAACTGTCTCAGGTCTTAATCAGGATGGCTGCATACAAATCAATGATGAATTTAGAAAGTAAATGTAAACACTAGCACGTGTAAGCCTTTATCTTTATATGAGGTAAAAACTACACATCGCTGTAGATATTTTATTACCAGTTTGTGTGTGACAGCTCTGCATGGGTCTGCGTGTAATATAATGTAAAAGTAATCTTGTGTCCTAGATTCGGTCTTCATTTATGCAAAGACATTGGTTTTTTTCCTGAAACATTAATTTGGTCAATTATACAGCTTAATTTCTTAACAACCACTGTTCTTGGCTGTGCAGTTATATAGGTGAAATATTTACCCAAAGAAGGATTTAAACAGGGACATGTTTTCTATAAGGGCATGGTTTGTTTTCTCCTCCTATTTGCTCCTGTGGGGGATTAATACTGTCAATCACATTGACTGACACCTCTCAAATCACACCCTTGCAGCAAAGTGGCTGATTTTGTCATGGAGGGAATGGCGTTATCGGTAGAACCTTGTTTGGAGACTCACACAAAACCGCTAAACCCGCAATTCATGGGAGATCTGTTTACAATCTGCACCGGCCATTGACTGCTAAACAGCCCGCGCAGATCCATCCTGGGCCACTCCGAGGAGGAGAGGAGCAGAGCAATTACATCCTCAAACAGCAATCTGAGGCTAGGACGGCATGCAAACAGACATCAAGTACACACACAAACACTGACAGATTCAGACACAAGCAATACGTTTGCTCAAGACTTTGCAGAGTCTTGTTAAGCTTTGGTTATGAATATGTTTGGCCTATCTATTGCTCCATGTGTACTGTGCAGTACAGTCATTTTGCTGACGTGTAGCTCTGAGTATCTCATTTTACTTTCTCTCATTCAGAAGCAGCGTAAGAAACCCAAATCTTGATACAAGACGCTACTATAGCTGAAATGCAACAAAATCTGGCACTAAATATGTTTCATGTTAAACACTCAGATGTTTGGGATCATTGTGGATTAAAAAACAAAAATCTTTTGATATAACAACCAACTCCATAAATAAGCTTTGTGTTTTGATACTTAAAACACTGGCTTCCTTTTTCATTTGACCAGATGTGCTTTTACACTAGCTGGCGTGACATCAAAAATCCTAAACGTGCAAAATTACTTGAACAAAATTATGACACACAATGTAATTATACTATCTACATTCATCCCCTGTCTACATGTATAAAACTGATATTTTCCTCTGTCTCGTCCACATGTAAACAGAGGTCTAGGTCAATAAAACTGAGTTAAAAAAAAAGCTTCTAAGGTGCAAATTTTTAAAACTCTGATTACTGTCCATGTGTTTTAAAAACGATGACGCCCATTGTTGCCTTGTGTAATGAGCATGCACCAGAAAAAACAACAGTGGCTACCACTAAACAGCAACTTCACCTTATCGACCGCCCACGCGTATGAGTCATTTTGGTTTTGCCATAGCACCATGGGCCGTGTACCATAACAGTGTTAAATAAATAGCTATCAAATTGGTATAAATAACAAAATGATTAGCTACTATTGTTTTACTATTGTTAATACCGCCAAAGGAAAATAAGCTTACTATGAATGCTCAGAATCTTCTTCGGTATTTGACATATTGCTGATGTAGCTTTTATCTCCATCTACTGGCCCGGCAAGTGCTTGGAGGATAGACTGTTAATATTAATGGACAACGCAACCGGTTCGGCGAAGTGCTGCAAATGTGGAAGTGCCTTAAACCTGCATTCTATCTGAATTCCAGCAGGGAGCGACACTTGCAGTTGCAAAATGCAATGAGAAAGTGACCCACTTCTCACTTGATTTATTACCTCAGTAAACATCTTCATAATGAGTTTATGGTCTCAATTGCTAGTTTTAAGTCTTCTGCAACGCAGAATGATGTTCATTTTTTGAATTATGGTCTCGTTGATTTTAAAATTGCCGATAAAGCAGGGGGTGTTTTAGGGCGTGGCTAAGATGTGATTGCCAGTGAACGTGTGTAACGTAACGTAGAGTGAAAGGGCTCCTCCCTCTCGTCTAAAATTGTCACATCCGCAACCAGGATGTAACCGTAACGGCAAACTCGACGACGGATAGCAGATCTCCACAAACCAATGGGTGACGTCACACATGCGCTGTCCATTAATATTATACAGTCTATGGCTTGGAGTGTTTTTTGCGTTCTAAAATAGATGGAGGTATTTTGTAAAACGATGGTTGTGTTTACGAAAGGAAAACATCCGTTTCCAAAAATATCTGTATATGTGTAGACAGGGCCTCAGTTAGATAATTTCCAAACTATAGCTGATTTTCGAAGTGAAGACAAAACACATGTCTTAAATATGGTTCTACAGGACAATTGTAATGCTATGCTAACGAAAGAAGTCAGATATCTCTTCATAAAATGGGTAGCTCAAATCAAGCAATCTGATTGGTTCATAGCTATGATATAATAACCATATACAACATCTATGATTAAAATTCCTTTGCTCCATGTCTAAGAAGAAAACGTTAGACTAACAAATTGATAGTTGGTGCCATGGATGGAAGCTGTTCATCACAGCTTTACCTTGCCGTCTGACCTCCCTTTATGATGGGTAACTGAAGCCATTATCAATGCTCTTGTCAAAGCCACCTGGCTTCTTTGACAAAAACAGCAATTTTACCTAGCAGAAAACAGAAGTCCATCCATCCATCCATCGTCGTCCGCTTATCCGTGGTCGGGTCGCGGGGGGAGCAGCTCCAGCAGGGGACCCCAAACTTCCCTTTCCCGAGCCACATTAACCAGCTCTGACTGGGGGATCCCGAGGCGTTCCCAGGCCAGGTTGGAGATGTAATCCCTCCACCTAGTCCTGGGTCTTCCCCGAGGCCTCCTCCCAGCTGGACGTGCCTGGAACACCTCCCTAGGGAGGCGCCCAGGGGGCATCCTTACCAGATGCCCGAACCACCTCAACTGGCCCCTTTCGACGTGAAGGAGCAGCGGCTCTACTCCGAGCTCCTCACGGATGACTGAGCTTCTCACCCTATCTCTAAGGGAGACGCCAGCCACCCTCCTGAGGAAACCCATTTTGGCCGCTTGTACCCTGGATCTCGTTCTTTCGGTCATGACCCAACCTTCATGACCATAGGTGAGGGTAGGAACGAAAACTGACCGGTAGATCGAGAGCTTTGCCTTCCGGCTCAGCTCTCTTTTCGTCACAACGGTGCGATAAACTGAATGTAATACCGCCCACGCTGCGCCGATTCTCCGACCAATCTCCCGCTCCATTGTCCCCTCACTCGCGAACAAGACCCCAAGGTACTTAAACTCCTTCACTTGGGGTAAGGACTCATTCCCTACCTGGAGAAGGCACTCCATCGGTTTCCTGCTGAGAACCATGGCCTCAGATTTAGAGGTGCTGATCCTCATCCCAGCCGCTTCACACTCGGCTGCAAACCGATCCAGTGAGTGCTGAAGGTCACAGGCCGATGATGCCATCAGGACCACATCATCTGCAAAGAGCAGCGATGAGATCCCGAGCCCACCGAACTGCAACCCCTCCCTACCACGACTACGCCTCGATATCCTGTCCATAAATACTACGAACAGGATTGGTGACAAAGCGCAGCCCTGGCGGAGGCCAACCCTCACCTGGAACGTGTCCGACTTACTGCCGAGAACCCGGACACAACTCTCGCTTTGGTCATACAGAGATTGGATGGCCCTGAGAAGGGACCCCCTCACCCCATACTCCCGCAGCACCTCCCACAAAGTCTCCCGGGGGACCCGGTCATATGCCTTCTCCAGATCCACAAAACACATGTAGACTGGATGGGCATACTCCCAGGCTCCCTCCAGGATCCTTGCTAGAGTAAAGAGCTGATCCGTTGTTCCACGACCAGGACGGAATCCGCATTGTTCCTCTTCAACCTGAGGTTCGACTATCGGCCGAACCCTCCTTTCCAGCACCTTGGAGTAGACTTTACCAGGGAGGCTGAGAAGTGTGATACCCCTGTAATTGGTACACACCCTCTGGTCCCCCTTTTTGAAGAGGGGAACCACCACCCCGGTCTGCCACTCCTTTGGCACTGTCCCAGACTTCCACGCAATGTTGAGTAGGCGTGTCAACCAAGACAGCCCCTCCACACCCAGAGCTTTCAGCATTTCTGGACGGATCTCATCAATCCCTGGGGCTTTGCCACTGTGGAGATGTTTGACTACCTCAGTGACCTCCACCAGGGAAATTGACGACAATCCCCCGTCATCCTCCAGCTCTGCCTCTAACAAAGAGGGCGCATCAGCTGGATTTAGGAGTTCCTCAAAGTGCTCCTTCCACCGCCCTATTACCTCCTCAGTTGAGCTCAACAACGTCCCATCCTTACTGTACACAGCTTGGATGGTTCCCCGCTTCCCCCTTCTGAGGTGGCGGACGGTTTTCCAGAAGCGCCTTGGTGCCGACCGAAAGTCCTTCTCCATGTCTTCTCCGAACTTCTCCCACACCCGCTGCTTTGCCTCTTTCACGGCAGAGGCTGCAGTCCTTCGGGCCATTCGGTACCTTGCAACTGCCTCCGGAGTCCTCTGGGATAACATATCCCGGAAGGACTCCTTCTTCAGTCGGACAGCTTCCCTGACCACCGGTGTCCACCACGGTGTTCGAGGGTTACCGCCCCTTGAGGCACCTAAGACCCTAAGACCACAGCTCCCTGCCGCAGCTTCAGCAATGGAAACTTTGAACAATGTCCACTCAGGTTCAATGCCCCCAGCCTCCACAGGGATGCACGAAAAGCTCCGCCGGAGGTGTGAGTTGAAGGTCTGTCGGACAGGAGCTTCCTCCAGACGTTCCCAATTTACCCGCACCACCCGTTTGGGCTTACCAGGTCTGTCCAGAGTCTTCCCCCACCCCCTGACCCAACTCACCACCAGATGGTGATCAGTTGACAGCTCCGCCCCTCTCTTCACCCGAGTGTCCAAAACATACGGCCTCAAATCAGATGAAACGATTATAAAATCGATCATTGACTTTCGGCCTAGGGTGCTCTGGTACCAAGTACACTTATGAGCATCCCTATGTTCGAACATGGTGTTTGTTATAGACAATCCATGACTAGCACAGAAGTCCAATAACAGACAACCACTCTGGTTTAGATCAGGGAGGCCGTTCCTCCCAATCACGCCTCTCCATGTGTCTCCGTCATTGCCCACATGTGCGTTGAAGTCCCCCAGCAGAACTATGGAGTCCCCCTCCGGAGCCCCATACAGGACTCCATTCAAGGTCTCCAAGAAGGCCGAATACTCTGAACTCTTGTTTGGTGCATATGCACAAACAACAGTCAGAGTTTTCCCCCCAACAACCCGCAGGCGTAGGGAGGCGACCCTCTCGTCCACCGGGGTAAACTCCAACGTTGCAGCGCTCAGCCGGGGACTTGTGAGTATCCCCACACCCGCCTGGCGCCTCACACCCTGGGCAACTCCGGAGAAGAAAAGAGTCCAACCCCTCTCCAGGAGTACGGTTCCAGAACCGAGACTATGCGTAGAGGTAAGCCCCACCAGATCCAACTGGTAGCGCTCCACCTCACGCACAAGTTCCGGCTCCTTCCCCCACAGCGAGGTGACATTCCATGTCCCCAGAGCGAGCCTCTGCTGCCCGGGTCTGGTCCGTCGAGGCCCCTGACCTTCACCGCCACCCGTGTGACAGCGCACCCGACCCCAGCGGTTCCTCCCACAGGTGGTGGGCCCATGGGCTGGAGAGATAGGTGCCACGTAGCTTTTTCGGGCTGTGCCCGGCCGGGCTCCGTGGCAAACCCGGCCACCAGACGCTCGCTGACGAGCCCTCCCTCTGGGCCTGGCTCCAGACGGGGGCCCCGGGCTTCCTCCGGGCAGGGTCTCTCTATCCCTTCCTCGTTTTTTCATAGGGTCTTTTGAACCATTCTTCGTCTGGCCCCTCACCTGAGACCACTTTGCCATGGGAGACCCTACCAGGAGCACAAAGCTCCAGACAACACAGCCCTCAGGTTCATAGGGACACCCAAACCTCTCCACCACGATAAGGTGATGGTTCCCGGAGAGGAGAAAACAGAAGTTGCTGTTCTAATGTTGCCGCAACCGGTTAGTTGCTGGTCTACTGCTGTCTCGATTGGTTAGTTTGTTTATGTTATTGTGTGCCTTTCTTTACCATTAAGCTAAAGAACATGATTATTTAAGCCCAGGGCCTGTTGTGAGCTATTATACTGTAGGACCAAATTATTACTGTCATTCAGATCTTTGTACTAAAACAAATAAATTTAATTGAATTTCAGTTAACATTGTCTCGTAGACTACAAGTAGACAGCAAATATTTGTAGATGACAACGTGAATCCTCAAATGTTCTCAAGACATTTTGTATAAATTACTATTGTTAGCCATGACAGCAAAAACATCATATCCCACCCTAATGCTTGTTTTATGAACATGAGCTATAGGGAGACTTAAGCGTGCCTTTCCACAGAGCCAGTACATCTCTGAAGAACTGTAAATCCACAGAAAAACTAAACTGCATTAGATTGTAGTTTCCATCAGGTTCAAAATGGGAATTGATAACATACTGTATAATGTAAAGATATTTCAATTGCACTTTATATTATCAGAACCTTGACAGTGTTATCTCCATGGTGAAACAACTTCTCATCTACTTTCAGATCTGGGTCCAAATGCTGTTCTTTGAACTAACATTGAGCCAAGCATTGTTTGCCTCACAAAGCAAGGTTAAAGGCTATAAAGATATCACAAGAAGATTAAGAAGCATTAGAGGCCATGTCAGTAGATCATTTAATTTTGCCCATCCCACTGCTAGTCAGCATCTTTTTTTTGTTGGTTGTTGTTAAAGGACATATGGTCTTTTAATCCAAAGAGGCTGATTGTTGCTTTTACAGCCCCGGAAGTGTTTCTCAATTGGGGTGCACTAAATCATCGCTCTGCTCAATGGTATATAAAATGGCTAAAGGTTGTCCAATGGTGAACATGTAGTACATGTGCTTTCCTGTGCAGACAAAGCAGCTACTCAAGTGTATTACTGACTATTCTGTACATTGAAGGTTAAATTAATATAACAATATAGCAGCGAATTTCTGTTAGTTTTTGGCACACCAACATTGTTGAGGAACTTATTTTCTTGTGTTACGCGTTATGGAGTGCTGGATCAGTGATTACAGCTTGAAAATCCTGCATAAGACAAATAAGTCAGTTTAACACATTTTATGTTGAAGCAGTATGTCACAATAGGTGTCAGTCACGCTTTACGGTTAAGGTAAGCCTTATACTGTATAGTGCCTCGAGCATTAAAGCTTGAGGATGATGCAAACAGCTAAGTATATTGCTTCATCCATTAAAGGATTTTAATAGTTGAGTTACATTATTGATTTTATTTTACAGTGATAAATACATCAGTGATTGAAGGTTTTTCACGTCAAAGATGAATTGCATTAGTCTGCCATTTTAAGGAGTCAAAATAGAGATGGGACGTGTGAAAGCCATAAAATCTGTATATGTGACACTTAATGTGGGCATTACAACTGTGCTAGTGCAGCCTTTTCACGGTATTGTTTTAAAAAGCGGTAATGGGTAATCAGGAGAATGAGCTATATGTAACCTGAGTCTTTACACATTTTAATATGTTATCCAATGAACAGTATATAAAGTAAAGTGCACCCAAAATATCTAATGGACCACTTGAACATCTAGTTGGCTTCAATTGAACTACAGCAAAAATATTTGTTTTCTATGGAATTTATTTATTCACCTTTTTTAGACAAACTGTAGTGGGTAACGCTGCTCTCATCAAGCCACAACAAGACATGATGCACTGTACAGCAACATAACAAACAAAAATAAAAAAAAAATAAAAACATCTAACCATGTGCATGTGATCATTTTTATCTGAATTTTGGTATTTAGAAGATTCAGAGTGAATGATGATATGTGACAATCAGTCACAGCAATTAGTGTTACTGTTAAGAAGCCTTTTTGTTTTCTCTCACCCATACAGAATGTCACAAATAAATCCTCACTTGCATTTGCATATTAATTGGATCTGAGACGTCAAGCATCTTTCATTAAGCAAAATGATCTGCATATTTGGAGACATAAAATAGTTTATTTCAATGTGGGAAAAGAAGTCATTGAAAATTGACCACATATGGGATGTTAACTTTGGCTGATCCATTAACCCTGTACCCCCTGGCAGCAGATTGAACACAAAGCAACAACAGGCTGATTAACAATGGGATGACGTTTCTCAGACTCAAACAATGCTGCAGTCAGATGCAGAAAATAAAGCAGATGTGAAATCAAATGTTTATTATAAGGTTATTATTTGTGTTGTAAAGTATTTGTAACATTGTGACACTTTCAAAATCAATGACAATTTGTTAGATTTCTTTGTTGAGAAATGGAAAATTACAGTGTTGCTGTTTTGCCTTATGTAACTGAAATCAGCTTTATTTATGGAATAAAATAGACAACCTGTGCATGCACAAACATGGGAATTGTACAAATGTACCAAAGATGATATATATTACTGTAAAAAAAAACATGCCATATTTTCAAGCTTGGACATTCTGTTATTGCCTAAATCATACTTGTATTTGAGTCAGCCAATTTGTTTATCTTCTTTTTGGATTAGGCCCTGAGGGAACTGAACCCCATGATTATCGAAATCCCTTGTGTCATCTGCAGTTGTCCTTCAAAGTTATTCTCAATAGCTCCAACTCTGCTATACTAATTACTACAACAACCAACTTCCCTTAAAAGCATAATTTGAACATAACATCCTATTGTCTTAAGATTGTGTTCTTCCAGTGATACAATTCTCTTTCTCTTAGTGCGCTCCCTTCTTCAAAAGTAAATGAAATCCCAGGACAATAAGAAATGCCAAACAAAGTGGACAAGGGGGGAAATATGTTGTTTGTCTGGAATCTTTGTGTGTCAGACACAACCATGCTTTGTTTGCTGTGTCTGTCAGCCATTCTAAAGGGAAAAGTGACATTGGTTGGTTCGATACGATTAAGGCTCACAGGCTGGTAATGGAAAGGCTGTGTATCGCGGGGTCTACATAGTTAGGGGCTAGACTTGTGAATAATTTGATTAGGTTGCAGGGGAATATATCTGGAGGATTATGTAAATGACGGTGCCCCCATGCAGAATTCTTTTGAACTCTTCAGAACTCACATCTGCCGGGGTCGACAGCTAGACAGGATGGCTGGCTTCTTGTAGCCTGATTCTTCTGTGTTGGAGGAAGGTGTTTAAAGGTCATTTTCAGTACAACAGACTTGTCCTGAAAGACCTCTCTATTCTAAAGAACTTCAATTTATTTTTTGTTGATGCCCATGCAATTATCATTTTCTTTGAGTCAACAATAGCTGAGCTTAGGACAATTATTGTTGTATACTAATTAGCCAGACTGTGTACGCTCATGTGTCACCAGTAACCTCTCACAAGCACTGTATATGTACACACTGGAATAGCTTTGACCTGTTTACAATATATTTAAGGTTATATTTGCCTCTCCCTCTGTGCCGTCTGATTATGAGATTTTTCCCCCAAGCCTTATTTGGTGTATTTCTGGGTGGGGATATGTTTGTGTTGAGCACTATGGCAACCAAAGTCAAGGTGACCAAGAGCATGTTGCACACATTAGATTACCAGAATAGAGGCAGGAGACAATGCAGTCAGCACAAAATACCATGTATCTGCAGCCTGATTGTAGGGATTTCAGAGACCATCCCTGGGCTTGCTGTGGATTTATTGTTTCGGTGAGTCTGACCACTGCGCTCTTAGCTGTATGAAAGCAAAGCAGCTTGTGCAGTGGCTTCTGTATACTGTATACTGTGTGCCTGGTCACATGCACTTAACAAAAGCGGACAAGTGGATATTTTGGCTTTATGTGGATAGTAGTTGTTTTAATGTTCCATCAATAGAAAATGTTTCTGTGAGGGTTTTTTACCCTCTTTTAAACCATACAAGTAGCATTTGAGAGACTTTGTTTAAAAAATTCCCTTAAGAAAATGTTATCCATATTTGTTTTGTTGAAAGACCGATAGAGTGTAACAATGTTATCACTTCAATTGTATCATAATTCATATCTTATTTAAAAGGCATTTGAATTCCACTCACAGTAACTCCATTGCACTGTGCTGGGGGGTGTTCTGAGCTTATTTGTTCAATCTCCAAAAAAGCTAAAATGTTCTAATATTAGCAGCTGGTTGAAAATCTGGCAGGCTCATTGCAGCACATGTTAAGTAACTCTGGCAACTTATACATGCTTGTGCACTGTGGCTGCAAGTGTGTGTTCGGGCCTTCGGAGATGAAGTGTTTAGGCCTGCTCTGCAGAAACTGAGGCCGTAGTGCCAACACAGTAAAAACTTAATCACTTTGGCAGGCCGTTTAGTTGTGGGATTCAGTTTCACTCAACAAAACATGAAAAAGAAAACAAGCAGATTTTAACAGTGCTTAACCTCCTAGTTTATTGAAACTTCCCTCCACATGTGAACCCCCATACTGTGATGGATATGTGAAATATGGGGAATGTCTGACTTGGTGCTTATGTGTGCTCTCAGTCAGTTTCCTATCTGAGAAAAGCTGAAGTCCTGAAATATTGACTGAAAATAAGCTTGACAAAACCTCCCACTTCCCCTCTTTGAGATTTTTTTTTTTTTAATTCCCAGGAATGTATGAAGGGCAATAAGCGGTTACTTCACCAACAGGAAGGATGATACATGGACATACTGTAATTATGTTCAAAGATACAGATTCAGCCCAGTTTTTACTTGTAAAACTTGAGCAATCAGTTTTGGAATCTAAAAGAATCCTCTTTTGTGGTTGTCATGTGCTATTGAAAGAGTCTGCTTTGCCCCGGCTTGTGACCACTTGTTGAAGGGGTTGGGAGTGATTTAGGGAGGGCAGCTGGATAACAGAGATTTTATTTATCTATTCTGAGAGCCCTTTATTTTCGCAAGCGGTTCTCAGCTTGCAGTTGCTGCTTCCATGACTGTGTGGCAGATTGTATGAATTGTCTAAAATGACTATGACTAAAGGGGGGAACAGCTGACCGAGTGAATGTGTGAAGAAAAGTGAAGAAAATGAGAGATGTTAACCAGAGGGCAATCTAGATTTTTGCAAGTGCTGCTTAAAGTTGTCAATGCTGTTTTCCTTTTACTCAGTTAGAAGAGAAAGGAAGGGAGGGCAAAACATTTAACAAAGGTCAGGGACTGGGACATGGGAAATGTGTTTTTGTATTTTGACCGTCATGCAGGTTTGGATTCAACATATTCATATTGTCATGTTCTAAATGAAATATTTTGATCAAGTGTTCCACGTTGATTCACTTTTTAAAGAGTTCATGACATAAGAGTCACTAGAAATTAAAACTTTTTTCTAACACGGCTTGGTTATTTAACAGTGTTTCTCACGGCTTTGTGAAACCTCTTCAGGCATCTGAATATGTTATTGTCTCTGCTGCTACGTGTGTGAGGATAGATATAGAGGCATTATTACCCAGGAGAGGTCAGGGGTCAAGCATTAAGCAAGCTGCCTGCTTGGATCTCTGCATTAGAGATTTCACTCTATTGGCCAAGGGAATACTCCTGTGTCTTGTCTAAATAATCAAGGAGTCCTTCAGTGTTCATGTGAAAACTGATAAACACAAGAGACAGAGTAAGAGGAAGTATAACTGCAAGGAGCCCACAGTGCCAAAGTGAAGATTTTTCCTCTTAATTATAGATCAACAAACTGGTGTTTACAAGGCCCTGCACAGGAACAGGAATACCCTGTTGCTCTTGTGCACCTTTAGTCTCATTTTCTTAGTTTCATAACAATGTTGTTTGACCTTCTACATAGGAACAGTTTGTTTTAACCTCATTCCTCTAAAAATGCAGGAAAACAATGGAACAGGCTGGGGTAGGAAGTCACATCTCACCATATCAAAAACAGATTAGAGACTGAAGAAAAGGCCACAGTACATGAATGCATGAAAACAAAAGCAGTGGCAATAAAAACCATAACATATTTTTTTCCAGTAAATGTTTAACATTAATAGTAGATGTTTTATTAATGGTTCTGCTTCTTACTATATACTAATGTGCTTATAATGGACATGTACTAATGATGTGACTAATGTGCTAATGAAGGTTGAAACGCATTTATTGAATGTTTTTTTTAACTATGTCTATGGTGAATTACACTAATTTTTGTACATATGTGCATTATATTTATACACCTCATACAATGAACATTATAATAATAATAATAATAATAATAATTATTATTATTATTATTATTATTATTATAATAAGTAGTAGTAGAAGTACATATGAAGCCACCTAGATTTTCCAGTGCCTCTGTGCTGGGGCCCAGGCAGATCTGTGACTGATCCTTGCTGGGACCGTGGTCTGGCCTTGGCTTAAAGTGCCCATATTATTGGGGTGTTATTTTGTGTCTCTGGTGCTTCCACACGCATACAAACTTGGAAAAAAAATATATCCATGCTGTTTTGAGTGAGATACGGGTTTCTGAATGTGTCCTGCCTTCAGTCTCTGGGTGAGCTGTTCAAAATCTGCAGGGCTTGTTACGTAACTAGCCGAAACGACGGGCTAAACACAACCGTTAGCATGCTAGCGCTAACGTAAGCATGCTAGCTCGTTCTCAATGGCAAAGCACTGCTACAACACACACAAGTTCACCATAATCTACAAAAGAAGTACTTACATGTGCGCCCTACTTTAGAAGAAGTCTCCTGACTAATCCTGCCTTGTAACTGACCAAAGTTGGAGAAAAAACCTTTCTTTTACTGTCTATGGAGCTAACTGACATGATCTACGATCTGAGCTACTGCGCATGTGCGAGTGGAATCAAAGAGTACAGAAGAAAAGATGATTCACTCTGTCAGCTAAAACAGAGACCTGAACACAAGGTGAAAAGAGCGGCTGCAGCAGTGAGAGAGAGCTGTGCTGTACAACAAAAATATGGTGTTTTTTGAAAATTAAACCATGTAAACCTATTCTGGTACAACCTTAAAATACAATTATGAACCTGAAAATGAGCATAATATGGCATCTTTAAAAGAATCCCCCCGTGATGAAAAAGTCAACGTGGGGCCAACTCGTAATGCCCTTAAGCGCCTGTGTGTAGACGCCAGTTGCAATGGTTTATCTATCCACCAGGAGGAGCAGTGATTGTGGAATCTGAAGCGGGTTACTGATTATGCCAATCTATTCTGTCCATTAGAACTAGCATTGGTATAGTAGTAGTAGTGGTAGTAGTGTTTCACAGTCCTTAAAGTAGGCTTGGGCATTGGACATTTTCAAACCGGTTTGATATCAAGCCTAAGCTCTGTTAAGTCAGCTTAGACACAATATTTTGCTGACTTAATTAACAAAAGTATCCTTAGACCTACCTTCGGGAGAAGCAGCACTACAAACAACCCCCTTATTTAATCAATAAAGTGCGTACATTGTGTATGGCCTCAAGAGATTTTCTTCCCTGCATTTTCTGATGCTCAGGTTGGTTCAGATGTTAGCACTGTTAGCCATGTTGTGTCAGCTAATAATTTTAGCAACGTGAGGTGCCGCACTCGGGTTGTAGGGGAAGTTCGGCCTTAGCCCTCCCTGGGTGAGGCGAATAAGGGGAAAGCTGTGCGTGCTGGACGCTGTTCCTCAGCCTCCACTTCATCAGCTAAGGTTATATCACATTCTGCCTCAGTGGCTAGTAGGGTGTTTGTGTCACATGGGTTAGATTGAATGCTAACGCTACACGGCTAACCGTGCTAATACAGATGAGATGGCTTTACTGTGGAAAACATTGCGCTTCCCTGATAGCCTCATTAAGTAATTCTGCGAGCTGCGTTAGCACTGTTGACCGTGTTAACACGATTAGCCAACTTGAACTTTCTAGTAAACAAACAGAACATGCACCGAATCAAAGCTATTTGATTCAGGAAACAGCAACGCTATTGAGAAGTAACAATAATTAAACTAGTACCGCTATTGCCCAACACTGCTTTAATACAAGTTAGATTTAGTGCAGTGACAGCGTTGGCACAGGTTGCTAATGTCAGCTTCTTTTAAATTTGCCAGAAGGTGACATAGTGACAAATGCTGGTTCAACCCATAGACAGTTAAAGAAATGGACTAACAGATCCTGTTGCTCCTGGACAGAGACCAGTGAACTCTATTAGACCGCTATTGTTTGCTCTAGCCATAGAGCCCCTTGCCGAAACTATTCACATACCGAGATTCATGGCTATAATACAGAATATACGGTGAATAAAATCTCCCTGTACGCAGATGATATTTTGCTATATTGTACACAACCACAGCTAACTATTCCATCAATACTAAAGGTATTTCATCTATTTGGCACTTTCTCTGGGTACAAAATAAACTGGAACAAAAGTGAGCTACTACCAATACGAGTTGAAGACAGAGAATGGCTCAGTCAGCTTCCCTTCCAAGTCACATCAGACAACCTAAATTACCTGGGGATAGTGGTCACCAAGAAGTACAGTGATCTTTATAAAGCTAACTTCCCTATCTTGTTCAACAAGCTTCAATGCAATATCCAATTCTGGAAAACGCTCCCGATTTCTCTGATGGGTAGAATCAATGCCATTAAAATGTTTGGTTTTTTGCCTCAAATTCTTTATCTTTTCCAAAATCTACCTATGTACCTCGCTAAATCCTTCTTCAGGAAACTGGATGCTGTCGTTCTCCCCTTCATATGGAATTATAAATCTCACAGAATTAAAAAGGAACATCTCTGCAAGCACAGGGCCAAGGGGGGGCTTGCACTCCCTGACTTTATGTTGTATTATTGGGCCACTGGAGTACGCTCAGTTGCTCATTGGTTAGATGACTCCCAGTCGCCATATGATGGGCTAGAGATGGAACTTGAGGACTGTCTACCATTTTCAGGGCAGTTATATTGTCACCTGTGCCACTCAACATGCTTTAAGCATAATTCTATCATTTATGACACAAAAAGGATATGGAAACAACTTAGAAAGCATTTCAAGCTCAGTGCGTTGTCATTTTTGCTACCTATTGCAGCTAATCCCTCCTTTACCCCCTCCACTCTGGATGGGACCTTTAACTTCTGGAAGCCAATGGGGATTGGGAATGTGGCGACCTATATGTGTGAGGGACGTTTGCATTTTTCCAACAACTTAGGAGAAACATAACCTGCCTAAGAATAATTTTTTCAGATATCTTCAGATTAGAGACTATGTCAGAGCCCATCTTTCCAATTTCAATAATGCAAAGCCAGATAAGTTAGAGACCTGCCTACAACTGTTTGCTAAGTCACATTACATAATTTCTTAAATATAAGACTTTACAAGGCATGTGTCTACCAGATATGGATCGTTTAAAAGAAGAATGGGAAAAGGAACTAGGTGTCTCAATCCTACCAAATGTTTGGGAGGAGAGCTTGGACTATATCCATGACTGCTCCATTAATGCTCGACATTGCTTAATACAGTTTAAAATTCTTCACAGACTTCACTATTCTAAAGCAAAATTGCATTAAATATTTCCAGAAGTGTCACCCCTCTGTTAGAAATGTGAATGCATGGACGCTACCTTACTTCATAGCTACGCTTTATGTCCCAAATTACAAGAGTTCTGGCCCAACATGTTCCATTTTCTCTCTATGATCTTGGAGGTCCAGATAGAGCCTGACCCTGTTTTAATAGTTCTGGGTATATCTGAGGAGTTAAAGGGATACTTCAACGATTTAGCATTCAGCTTTGTATCAGTAGAAACCCGGTAGTATTTCTGAATGACCGTGCGTCCCTCCCTCATGTCCCCCTGAGAGGGGAGATCTCTGCATTGGGGGTATGGAAAACATTCCTCCAATGACACAAAATGACGATTTTTGCGTCATTGGAGGAATGTTTGGCCAGAGGCAAAAGACCACAGCCAGTACTAGGAGCTTCTTTCGCATGTTTTCAACCCCGGCCATCACCCGAAGCGAGCCGATCTCAGCCGAAAAAAAATGAAATGTCAGCCATCTTTAATCCTCGCTAAACAGGGCTCTCTTCTCAGCAGCAAACTTTTACAAAATTATGTGCTTTCAAACTACCGCACATGTGTACCACCGAGATAAATCGCTACAGATCGAAGAATATGCAGGAAACGTTATTACAGAGGGAATAATCGGCATACTACGAGAGCTTCGCCTGCACGGAGACCAGCACGGAGACCAGCACGGAGACCAGCACGGAGACCAGCACGGAGACCAGCACGGAGACCAGCGGTCTCGCTCGATGCCCCGAGCCGGGTAGGGGACCTCCTCATCGGCTAGGTGGGAAGCTAACGCTAACCGGGGAAAAGGCACATCCAGAGCAAGCTAACGCTAGCCGGCCACCTGTCCCATCAATCCTGAATGAAAGTGTCCGTTCATTAAACAACAAACTGGACGACATCCAACTTCAACGAAACTCCCAACGCGAGTTCAGAGACTGTGTTTTTTATTTTCGTGGAAACATGGCTGAAACAGCGTACCGGACTGCCCAGCTACCAGGCCTACTAGCCCTCTGACGATCTGAGCTAGAGATGCTCTGTATGAAGGTGGGCTGTGTTAACACGGACTGGTGCAGAAATGTGGTGATTTGTATCCAACTAACTGCTAACCGCTGGAGTTTGTGACTGTTACATGGTGACCATTCGACATTCCACGCTAATTCACGGCTGTGTTTATACTCGGTGTTTACAGCCCACCAAGCCTAATGCTGGTATGCTTAGCTGAACGTTACGGAGCCTATATAATGTGTGTGTGTACTAAATGTAGCCTGTTTCGTATGTCGTTTTTATATAATGTCGTTTTTATATATTTTAAATGTGTAACACCACTTGAGCCACAATGAAACGTTGTTTCGTGTATATGGTTGAAATAACAATAAAACGCATTGAGTTGAGTTGAATGCCTCTGTCTTGTCTGTCTGTCAAGCGGTAGGCGTGGCTTGGGAGTGGACTCAAAGCAGCGAAGCGAAGTGCATTCTGGGATTTGGTGTCTTTCATCCATATGAGCCAAAAACACATTTTCTGGCTTTTCTCGGCCTATAAGGCACCAATTTCATTTTTTTTGTTCACATTTCTGCTACATAAGTGACCCAATTTAAATATATATTCAGCTTTCCAGCAGTGAAATATCCCTTTAAGGAAGTTAAGAGTAGCACAACAGCGTCTTCTGGCATATGGTGCTATAATCGCGAAAAAAACGTATCTTACTTTTTTGGAAAAAGAAAGAGGTGCCATCCTTCAAGCACTGGCTGACAGACCTGACCGATACTCTACACTTGGAGAGAATTAGATTCATCCTGGAGGACAAGCTTAGGGATTTTGAGAAAGTTTTGAGGCAGGCTTACCCCCTTTGGTTCAACCGGTTAGCATGAAATCAAACCAGTTTAGCTTCATCCACTGAACCGGACCGGTGAAACTGGCAATCTACGCCCATTTGTTCAATCTATGGTCTTAAGACAGTCCAAACTGTTAGTATAACAGCTATCTCCCAAAAAAACGAAAATCAAGTATAAAGAACTGCTCCATAGATAAGATGTTATAGATGACACTGAGAGCACCCAGGGGAACGTTTTGAGTGTATGGGTACATTTGCTTGCATTTGTACATGGGTACACAACATTAAATAGAATAATGCTCATTTGGGTATAAAAAAGATTCTGTGGGTTTACAAAATCTCCCATTTGTTATCGTTGGATCAGCTCCAGACTTTAGACATGTTGACATCACAAGTTTGAGACTTATTTCTCTGGTTTACGGCTTTGAGAAAGAGTAGCTTGTGTTAACAAATAGATTAAACTCTACTAGGACATGGAAATAACTAGGGTTGTTAATGATAAACTGTTAATCGACAATAAGAATTTTGACCGATTAATACTATTAGTTAAATAGTATTGAATAGTAATAGTAAAACTATTTTATTTTAACAAAAATAAAGAAAAGTAATTAAAAGCGGTACGTGACACATGCCACTATATTGATGAGGACTGGTTGGTAAATCGAATGTCCTACACACAGAGTATGCCAGGCAGACACACAGCTGACAACTCCTCAGTAGATGCAGTGGAGACAGGCTTGGAGATATGCTCCACCAATGGCTGAGGACATTTACTGGTTGTGCGGATGCGCAAGCGGTTGAAGGAAAGTAGCTGCTTGTGTCCACGACATACATGGAACATCGTAGCTCCATAACTGGGACAAGTTGACGCTGAGCACGTGGAAAGTACATCCGAGCGTCTTGCTCAGGTGAACTGGGACTCCGTTGCCTGCTTGTCAGTTAATGGCTAATAATCGGTTAATGAGGCTTCGGATATCGGTCAACAAACTAATCTAAATAAGCATGCCTAGAAATAACATGTTGGAATTCTTAATTTAGGTGGTCTTCCTCTTTAAGCTCTCCCTTTTATCTGATCAAACTCCCATTCTCTGAAAACCCCTGGCCTGCCTCCTGTTAGAATCTCTAAAGAGGGACAAAGTTAGAGAAAGCATTATCACACAAACTCAAAATAACCCCAGAATTCAGACAGTGCCTTATTAGGACATGGATCTACAATGGGAAGGAAGTGAACAAAAAATATATTGACAGGCTAGTGTTCCTTTGAGTCCCGGCACAGGACAGCATAACCTAAGATAGAGTTTTTGGCTGTGGGCTTTACTTTGACAACAATTTAAAAAGGTTATCATACTTTAAACTAGGTTTAGTTGTATAAGTTTAGGTAACATTATGTGGGACAATGTACTGAGCACACACAGAGACATCTTGTGTCATTGCCTCATGTTTATAGAAGCACATCACCTGTCTGATTAATTGAATAACTTCCCATGTAATTGGTAGTGAAGCATAGTATTGAGGGTTTTCCTCCACAGGTCTCTCTTATATTATAGGTAGATATTAAGGTTTGAAATTGCTCTCTACTCATATGACAGTTTAACTACAGAGCTGTTATACAGTAAAGTCTAAGGTGAAAACCAGACAAATTAGTTCAACTAGTTAACTACATTGGAAACCACACAGACTGTCCTGTCTGTTTATGGATCCACTCAGTAAAAACGTGCTTGTCTGTTCCACAACATACATCACTTGAGTTTTGTTCTATTTTTGACCTCATTCTGTCCTTGAAAAGGACAAGAAAACTGACTGTCTGAGGGTGTGTGCTTACGTGCATGTGTGTGTTTGTGTGTTGAACAGGGTGGGGTGTATGGCGTCACAAGTGCTTCAGTTTAGGAAAAGTGACACTTGCCTTGAAAGACTCCTCGGGGCAGTTAGATAAGGAATTTAGTGGCTTTATCACAAATGCCACTATTTAATTTAAAAGGGTGAGGCACTTAGGATCTGGCACCGGTCTTTCAGTCTAGTGATAAATTTGCAAGAAAGTGGAAAAGATTGGAGCCTGAGAGCAGATTAGCAGGATACAAATATAGCAGTGACATTATAGTGGGTATTAGTCAGTTGCTCCTCTGAACAAGTGGCTGGTTTCCTGATAGGCCTGAAAATGGGGCCTGACTGCAGGCTGTGGGGCCAGGTTTCTGAACACGCTGTGAAAAGACTGATAGTAGTAATAGTAGTAAGTTTGATCTCTAAATCTCATTCATGTAGAATATTTATAGTATATCAGCAAATCAATATTAAACTCAAATTAGCTTTCATAGCATTGAAACAAAAATGAGGCAATTGCATTGTAAATTCTTTGTTTTGCTTTCTGTATCATTATTCTACTTGTTCCTGGGCACAAGTTGTCAGTAATGTGTGGGAACTTAGAACATCTTAAAATTATAACAATCTGATTATAACATACAATAGTCAATTTGTCATCAATTGACTTTGAAATTAATCATTTCAGCTGTAAATCTATTTACAAATAAATTTACAATAAATCAAATAGATACTCCATCTTCATGTAAGACAACTGAGTTTAACTTTTACATTAGCCTGTTAACTGTTAATACATTGCCAGACTTGACAAATTCAACATTTTGATTGCAAGACAACTGCTACCCTAGCTAAGTGTAGTTCAAACTAATACATTGCAGGAAAAATATTTCTATTATTAAGTCACCACAGGTACAATCTTAGAGTGTGCCACATCATATCGTTCCTGATCATACCGGTATAATTTTCAATGTCATAAAAAAAATTGTGATACTTGCAATAATTCGACTTGTTGACGCAATGACATTGTAATGTCGAAACAACGAAAAGTACCAAAACTATAAAAACTACAACACGCACAACAACACAGTGTAGCTTAATGGTCAGTAACATGCAGCTAAAGACACAGAAAGTATTGAAAAATGCATGAAAAGTCCAAAGCAGTTAAGAACCCAAAGAAAGAGCCATAGATCTTTCCAAACAGATGCATTTTGTAATGTAAGCTCAGCTCCCACTCCATCTTGTCTCTAATGCCATACAGTACAAGCTGTCTGTGTTTATATGCTCACACCCCACTTTTGACTTAAAGCAGCAAGTTCACACCTGTTCTCAGGGTCGTTAAATAGCACTCACAGTGGAAAACAGTGGAAAATGAAGAAGGTGAGGAAAACTGAGAGAAATTTCACTCACTAAGTGATAATAGTATACAGCAACTCGCAATGGTACTGTATCTAATAATATTATTGATGGATGGATTTTTCCTGTAAGCAACACCAGTTTTCTCTTGTCCTTTTGGTCATTCTCTATCAGCAAGCCAAAATGCTCCAGAATTTCTATCTTTATTTTCCTCTGATCATGTAACATACATTTTTATTTTGTTATTAAACCTTTCTTTTTTCCCATTTGTCTCCATCTCTTTCTCTATCCCCCCTCCTTGTTTTGCAACAGTTGTGTGTTCGTCTTGGCAATGCTCCATAGTCTGTTTGATGTGGTTTCCAGAAGTCCTGAACTGCAGTCCCTGGCCACTCTTTCTGTCATCAGTAGACCTGCTGTCTCTTTAGCCTCCATTGACTCCTTTTAACCTCCTCTTACCTTCCTCAAATCGAAGCAGCTGCTTTCCCTCCCGTTGCACATATCTGCATGGAAATTATCTGATTCCCATTATTTGGTGGTAAACTGGATCTTGCTGTGGGCTGCATACACAAACGTACTCCTGCAAATACAGTTTGCTCTTCAGTCGAGCATACACTACATTGCCGAACATCTTCCAGGCTCTGTTCCAGGCACTAAAGAAAACTTAAAGAAGGGTACTATTTCCCTGTTGTAAATATAAAGTAGGGAGGCCTACATTTATGGTTTGCTTTTTAAGTCATGAGCCACCAAAGACATGTGCTTTTTCCATCCCAATAATATGTAAACTAGATCAAAGTTAATCAGCTCTGTTCAGCCCATTTCTTCCAGCGACCTCTACACACTGTAATTTGAGTGATAGAAGGGGGGTAGAGCCAGCAAGATAGTAACTTGAAAGAGGGCCTCGTAGAGGACAGTCAGTGACCCTATATGGGCGCCTTTACTGCATATACCAGCACGTTTAAAGGGAAACTGATAGGCAGGTGAAATATCTGCCACTTACAGAAAAGAGGCAGGGACTAGGGAGGGCAGACAGGACAGAATGGATATGGATTGGGTCACAAGGCTGACGAGGCCTTCCTAAGGAAATGAATATTCCTTGCAAAGTACACTTGGTGACACTTAGGTCTAAGGACAAAACACAAGAGCAAAGGAAATCCATTCCTCACTTTTATTTGGCATACAAAAGCACTGGATCATAGTTTTCTTTTCCATCACATAACACCTTACACGCTGTATTAGGCTTTTTATGATGACATTACTATAAAATATGCTGTGTTGTTCTGACACCATTTATTGTATTATGATTTGTAGTACCAAGTAACAAATGTAGAAAAATCATTCTTCAATCTCTTAAATCTAAGGTGTATGTTTGAAACTGAAATGTATAGGGATTAATCAATCACTTTTTTCCTTCTCTGAAGTGTATATGTATCTACTTTCACCCCACCAGCGGAGATGCATATTATTATCGTGTGGACTTCCACTTTGTATCAGATGAAGGCGATGCGGTGGAGGCAGAGCTAAACATGCCCAGGGGGCTGGAGTGAAACCGGTGTCTCATTTTCAGGGGCAAACAAACACATACAGGGAGCAGACATGGCTGTCACATCTCCCTTAACTCCCCTGTCACCCCCGAGGGCAGTGGGCAGGGGCAACCTCTGCGCTGTGGTGATGCCTTGAAAAATCTACATGTACTCATGCAGGGACAGAAATACATGACCAGACATACACATTTACAGTACACAAATACAAAAAGCATATGCTGCGTCTGCCATGGCTGCTGTACAAACGTTCTTAAAGTGCTCATATTATGCTCATTTTCACGTTCATAATTGTATTTAGAGGTTGAACCTGTATGTGGTTTCATTTTCGGAAAAAAACATATTTTTGTTGTACTGCACATTGCTGCAGCTCCTCTTTTCACCCTGTGTGTTGAGCTCTCTGTTTTAGCTACAGAGTGAGGCATCTCACTTCTGTACCATCTTTGTTGGGAGTCGCACATGCGCAGTAAGTACTGCTAGCTACTCAGTTGCAGAGCATGAGGGAGTGCCACGCTAGCAGCTAGGTGAGCATTATAACATGTGTTACAAAGTGACGCATGTTGGTCACGGAAGTAAAGGCTGGACTACAATAGAGCTGTTTAGAGCAGTTTGTGAACAGGGTTTTCTGTTGGAGATGGTAAGTCCCTTTGGGGTGGACTTTGGGCTTTTTCATTTTGTAAACCTATAGCGTGCACAAAAAGATATATAACACAATAAAGGAAAGGGGAGTAGCCAGAAAGCATAATATGAGCACTTTAAATACAGCAAAAACCCTCTGTATTGTCAAACCTTAACATCCCTTTTGAAATCACCAGTTTGACCTTCCAAGCTTAAAAAGCAACAGATTTAGTCCACAAACCTTTTTAACTTTCCCAGATTGATCAGTGATTGTGCTGGCGCCGAGCAGCTGTATAGCTTTACATCAGCGAGAAGGAGGTTTAGCGGTTTTCAATAGTATTTCAGGATATCCTTGCTGCTGCTGCTGCAGTTTTTGGCAGACTAACAGCTGCCACCAGCATTAGTGTACAAGCAGACACTTCTTAATGTTCCCCAGCCCTGGCCTCATGTGTCACATGGACTCCATCCAGCCTAACCCAGTTACTATCCGCAATGGCTGGATTGGTTAAAAGCGGTGTGAGACCAGCAATTTACAATATACTGGAGACTATCCTTTCATTTTGGTTTAAGGTTTAGTAACAATAATGTGACCAGTTCTGACGATTTGGTGGCCTCTGTTTGCCCACAGAAGGCAAACAGAGTAGAGACACCTTTCTAATTATATGCGATTTATTATCACAGATGAAAAGTGATTTATTACTTCTTCTTTTAACAGTCTCTGGACCAAGGGAAATTAGTTACGTCGCTCTGTTGCTTATAATTTGACAACACTGCCTTGAATTCACTGAGATGTAAAATTAATTCTTGCAGTTGTTTTCAATGGGACTTTCATGTTTGCCTAGCTCACTGTTAAAAATCTGAGAAAAATACAAATGATTGGGCTTGGCTCAGTAACTTCATTGTGCAGGGAAAAGAAAGCCAAACTGGACGGGGTTCAGTGGTTTAAGGCCTTTTGAGGGTTTGTGTGTCAGGATTTATGTATTTAATTACACACTCATTCTACTAATGTAAGTGGAGAAAAAAGGAAAACGGATAAAAAAGCCCCATCAAGCTTATAAGCTTGTAGTTTCCCTCTCACTGAAAGTTGGCCACCACTGCTGTTTAGCTCCCCTTGAACTGGGCTAATACTTGTCTATTCCGATTAGGATTAGTATGTGTAGCATGGGCTCAGGGACCCGGGACTCGTAATCTAATAAATCAAGATAAAAAAACTCTGAGATTGGTTTACAGAGGGCTCAGATTTACTATTGGCCATCTCAGAGAAACAGGGATTAACACAGCATTTGGTGCTGTAGCTACACACTCCCAATTCTGTGCATAGGGAGAAAGAGAGAGGCCGAGGCAGTAAGGAGGGGAAGAAGACTTAAAGGGAGGGAGTGGAGGAGAAAGGCTGACTAGGGCTTTATATTGCCTAACAGACAGCAAGTTAAACTCGCAGTGACAAGGTCAGGTTAGTCCTTGTACAAAAGGCTTTGTTCCATAGGCAGATTAAAGGTCTCTTTGACAGTTTTTACACTTTTGGATCATGTTGAACATGTTAGGAGTTAATCCAGTCTGTGAGGGGAAGAAGCCCCGTTGCCACACAAATGAGAGATAGGTGCAGAGAATGGTGAACATACTGTGTTCAATAAAAAGAGCTGCACACAAAATAACTAGACACTTTTCACATACATGACAATGAATACATTTATTTTTGTGTTTATTTTTGTGTTTTAGACAACAAAGTTGGTGATTGCGTTTTAAGTTTTCACCATATTCCCCCTGTTCCATTGATTCATTTGTGGAAAGACACCACATATATGTTTGTCTATCCTCTGCTACATTTGGCCTGTATTTTAAATAAACAGCTACTATTGTCTCCCAATGACCAGCTACAACCCATGATTACTAGTCTGGCTATCATCAGACCAAGCTCAATCTTTTAAGATTGAACATTAGTCTGGGAAGTCTGCTCTGTACAAGAGGCGTGATCAACAGGCATAGTTCAAATGACTCTGTACGCAATTGGATAGTCCTTCAAACAAATCAGACCAACGATCCGGGTGACGTAGCAGCGACAGCGGCATCAACGGGTTGCTGCCATGGAGTGCTGCGCTTCGGTGGCCGGCTTGTTGAATGTAAACAAAAAGCTGATTGGTTGCTTCTCTATCGTCATTGTGTTAAATCCGCCAATAGCGCGCCAGGTGGATAAGCCAGTTAGTGATTAGTTCCCGCAAAATTGTGAACGGAAGCAGGATAGATAAACGTACAGGTTTCAAGCCTGAGCTGCAGGGCGAAATCAAATTGCCGGCAGATCGGGCGGGGTTTACCCAGTCTACATGATTACACCACTGTAATGTGACGATAGTCCCACTGACTGTTTACAGTTAAGGTTACATTTTCCCATACAGAATTTCCAAATCAGTAATGAAACTGATAATTTAGGGACATATGGTTTGCACTATGTCTCTTTTTCACTGATAATGAAATAGCTCTGAGCAGTTTGCTGAGATATGATGAGATTGTTGGCTTTCTGGTTTCAAGACATGGTAATGTTCACAAAACATGTATTAGTACTAATAAATGTTAAGTATCTGTAGTAATGCATACACAAGTAAATGTACACAGTTAAGGGGAAAGGCAGAGCCTTTGTACTCTTTCCTGATAAAACATCCAGACAGTCTTAGATTTGAAAATGATGTATTTCTGGCAGTTATCTATCTAGTATAGCTCCTTTTCTGCTAAGCGTTTTTGTGGGAATCAAGACTAAAGTATCTCCACCTGAAATTTGAGCTCTTTCTAGTTTCTCTCAGATGCCGGCGTTTCACATAAAGTTTTACATATCAAAAGTGGAATGTTCTTTCATTTGCTTGCATGTCCTGTTAAGCAATATCAAACGCAGGAATTTCTTTCTACATCCCCAAATAAAGGTTGAAAAATCCTAGCAACATAGTCCAGCTTGTGCAAAAGAGGCCTTTTCTTTCTTTCTTTCTGAGGAAACTGTTAGCAATATCACTGGGCAATTAACAAGGAAACGAGAGAAATGGAGAAGCCAATTACTTCTGCGAGTTAGCTAAAGGCCATTTTAAACTGTGTGCCCATGACATAATAATGTTTATGGTAAATATTATAGTTGGAGACAGTGAGTGCATGGCGTGAGAGGCAAGGAAAAAAAAGGCATCAATCTCAGATCGAGAATAATTTATTAAGATCTGAGATGCGGCAATTACGTGGAAAGGACCAAAAAGAAAAAAAGGAGAAGAAGCCAACTCTCCAGGAACCGCATACATGATTGCAATCTTGATTAAATCCCCCTGGATCTAATGAGTTGATTTTCTGCTGTTAATATTGCATTGGCTGATGATGGATTCGTTAAGATAATGGAACGAAGCTAAAATATAAATGACTCCCTGTCAAGGAGCAGATTTTCGTCATTTTCCGTCTGACACCTCTGCCGTGGGGATTTGGTGAGGCCTTTTTGTGTTTCGAACCATCAGGATCTGGAATACTAATTGCTTATGTGTGGACGCTTCTAATGCCTCTCTCCTCTCTACACCCCCCACCCCTCCCTATCGTCTTGGTAAATATCTCCTTCACATCTCTACACAGAAACAAAGAGACAGAAGCAGCTTCATTTCTTTAATACTGCTGAAAGTATCTCCGGTTTTATTACATGATAGAACAATCATTTTCACGTAACACTACTCATTTCTATCTAGTTTGATATCCCCGGTTCAACTATCGAATCACAGAAAAAGGCCAGATATTTAAAGCCACTGTATATGACTTAAAAACTGCCAACAAAAAGAAAACATGTAAGCAATAGGCGTCTCATATCGACCTGTGCTTTTGAGATAAATTAATAATGTGGTCTCCCTTTGGTGCTGTGCAGAGTAGCTGAGCTAGTCTCTCGCAGTTTTAAATGGTCTGTCACTTAGGTCAACTGGAGGAGTAAAATGTCCAATGCAAAGAATATTGATCCCATATCACACATGAGCCACACACAACATAACAACAACATTGCATGTATATTACAGTATTTGTCCCAAGTGTTGCAGGAACCTAATGCAAAAAGCATTTGTAATAATCCAGATGTATACAATAGTGTGACTATGCTGAGATAATATGCTGTCATTTGAATCAGAGTGTAGTTAAAGGAATATTTCACCTCCAAAATGATCATTTGTATATTGATTACTGACCCCATGTTACTAGGGTTGGGCGATATGGCAAAAAGATCATATCACGATTTTTCTCAGGCAGATCTCGATCCATGATCTTATCACAATTCTTTTTCATCTTAGTTTTTAAGAACAGTACAAACGCATTGGCCTATTTAAGAAAATATAGCCCTAAAAGGTTAAAAAACATTCAAAACAACCTTAAATTCCATTCTCAAATGTAACACTTTAAAGTTTCTTTTAAATACTTATCAGTTACTTTTCCGAATATTTATCATTACTTTTCAAAATCCACATGATTAGATCCACTGTAATGCACTTATTTACTGTAACTGTTACTGTTACGTTATTTCATTCTTCCAAAACAGTGGTGAGCGAATGCCAGGAGTTGAGTTCTCATTAAAGCAGAAATTAAGACTGGTGTGGTAACTGCATGCCAAATTAATCAGAGCACACAAAGCCAAATTGCCTCCTAAGTTACAATATGACCGACTGCTGATGAACGATGTAGCATCTAAAAGGCTATTTTTTAAACGGAGCCCGGCGCAGTGCTGACTCAGCGCATTGGGGTTACATTACATAACTTCCAGCAAACTCAACAGGGAGCAATGAAGGCAAAACAGCACACCGATCTGTTTTCACGGAATATTCTCTGGTCTAGCACAGCTGAAAACACCGTCAGCATGTTAACGTGTTGTTCACTTCCGAGCCCGTTTGTAACCTGTAGGGTACTGACAACATTATCTTCACCTCACCTGTCTGTCTCTCCTCCGCTCGCTCCCGCACTCCGTGAAACACAAGCTTTCAAACGAACAATAACAGACTGCTAAACAGTGGCAATGTCGGGGGGGTGCTTGATCTATAATCATTGCTAGTCCCCGACTCTGGCTGCTTAAGGTAGAGATAGCGAATTTATTGCGTTTGGGGAGATTTGTATATAGCAGTGGCGCTAATAATTTAGCAGCGGTGCTGCGCCGAATGCAGGGGAAACACTGCTGATAGAATTTGCACTGTAGCATGATATAGCGATCTCTCTGTAAAGGCAGATCGTGAAGACATTTTAATCGTTAAATCTAAAATTGTCAAATCGCACACCCCTATGAGTTACCTAAAATTCCTGAATAAAAAATGTTGTTTTTCTCGCATGCCTTAACGGTGAACAAAGAATGCTTCAGTACTTCCCAAACACATGCATTTTGCTAAAACCTTCCTATTTAAAAACTTCTGCATAAATAGTCTCACGCTTGCGCAGGCGCGCTACTCACTGTGTACTCGTCGGAAGAGTTTGTAAACAAATGTTGTGAAATAGTTTTGCAGTTAGCGCGGCCCCCTGTTTCTTTAATTCATCGAGAATTTTCTCTCTGTTTCGGGATTTTTCGTTCACTGTGGAGGCATGCGAGAAAAAAAAAAACGGGTGAGTAATTGATATGCAAATGGTTATTTTAGGGGTGAAGTATTCCTTTAATCAGAAAGGAAGTCAGTATGTTTAAGTTCACAAAATGTTTTAATAACTCATTAAATATCCAGAGGCACAATTATCTGGTCATATGTCTGAATTAAAACTGCAGTTTGGGGAAAATCACACCCTCCATGTAAATGAACACAATTATACTATGTGTAGTTTGATGTAACCTACCAACCAAATCCCAAACTGTTTCTATCATTATCGTAATCACCATTGTTGTCAAGTTTCATGCTTATTCTGACCCTTCCTTTATTCCGCTATTATGATATTGTTCCTTTTTCTGTGCAATAATACTGGGGAACCCATCTGATTGGGCCATCCCCAAGGGCCCTTTCTTCTGTGTGTCACTTTTTGTGTCCTTTAACATGGTTTTACTAAAAAGTCTTTTTTAATCAATCAAGAAGCAGGCAGAAAATAGGCTTTGTCATGGCTTGGCCTGGGGTCGTGTGATGCCTGCTCTGCCCGGTGACAGGTCTTCAAAAGGGATAAAAAGGAATATTTTGGGGGGAAAACGGGGGTTTCCATGGTACCGGCACTTGTTGCACATGGATCACCATTCTTTGTTTCTGCATGAGACTGAGGTTTCAAAGGGCTGGACAACAAAAATTAGGCGAGGAGGGGACAGCGGGACTGTGGAGGTAGCTGCCCTCAAGCCCCCAACTCTGTCCTCTCTTAGGGGAAAGGGAGAATAGGAGCCAGAAGCGACAGCACAAAAAGGGGCCTACTAGGTGCTGTCAAATATGCATGAGTAAATGGTCAGTTTCTTACTCTGCAGTGTGTTCAAAACTCAGAACCAAACACAGACTAGAAGGCTCAAAGTATAGACTTATTTAGTGAGAAGTGTATTCTTGTAGCGGTTTCCACTTCATGTAATTAGAGGTTGTTTCATGTAGAATGAGGTCACGTAAACTTGAAAGTTTCTCAGTTTATGTGTGGGAGATGAAACCAGGAACACAATAGACAATTAGACAATAGATTGGCAGTCATTACAGCAAAGACGATTATTATTTTAACCAGTTCTGTTCAGTTGAGTGCCTGTTTATGTGTTCCTGTTATTTAAATTTGTACTAAATGAGACTCTATGGTGCAATGTATCAGCTTAACTTGTTAACTAACTTCAAGTTTAAAAGAACTTTACTGTATGTGGGTCTGGTTTGCATTAACATTGTTTATTGCATTAAAATATGCATGTGTGCATGCAGCCATATATTTTACACATGAATGGCTTTGAGCTATTTTCACGTCTGTAAAAATGTTATGTTGTGATTACCTTTGTGCTCCACCTTGAATTCCTCTAACAATTACGCATTCTTCTGTCTTTGGGGATATGGCACCGTGAGGTCAAGGTTTTTGCATGTCAGGAGTCCTTTAAGCAATTTGCAATAATTTCCATAGCATCATCACTGCCACCTTCAATAACAAACAAGGTTACACACATGTGTTGCTCTTTACACTCAAGCAATCAGAGCTGAACGTGATTCAGTTTTAGAGGGTTTTAGCCAGTTCACACTTGGATAAAGGAGGTCAAAAGCTCCAGAAGCACATTTAGCTGCAGGTACTTGTACTTTTTAAATTTAAGCATAAGAAAGGGGTTGCATATCCCTGTCATATTATAATGACAGCTGGTAATGTTGAAATTCCAAAACCTAGGGATAGGTGTAGCTGCATCTTATTATAACTTCTGTGTATTTATTTATTGTGTTCTTTTAGGTTCTCAACAATGTGCTGCCAGTCTGTTTAAAAGGTTAAGGCAGTCAGGATATGTTCCTTGATGGAATTTTATCATGCCAGGCATGCTCTGTTTCCTGATGAATATATTAAAATTATTACTGTGCAAACAGAGTTTCTAATTACTGACCTGCTTGCCATTGTACTGTGCGTTCTGTATGCCCCCCTTCTTCTTCATGCCTTGTTTATTTATCTGCACCAGTGAATACAGAATAGTCTATGCAATGTCATTTCCATCCACATGAAAATGATTTTGAAAATGCCAATCTTGCCTATTATACAGTGTAATTACTTGTCTGCTTTTTGATTTTATCATATCTTCAGCCAGTGGGAAGATACTTGGAGAGGCTAAACATCTTACCAGAGCTTGTCAGCTGGTGATTTGCAGTGGAAACAAAAAAGAAAATCCCCCAGTTTGCAACCGAAAATGCTATCTGCCACATGTACAAAGTCAATGATTGTAGTTTATTGACGGGTGTATACCTACTGTGTGCAGGGCTTCTCTTGAGATTCAGGTATTGTGTCAATTGAAAGTATATGCTGTCATGTCATACATGAGCATGTAGGTAGGGGTTACTTAGACAGCACTGAACTTTTTGGGGACAATTAATTAAAAGCCTCCAGGTCGAAAACTTCTCACTAGCTCTATAGAAAACGAACAATCTTTGCGATACATACTCAACAAAACATTTAGAAGAAGGTATGTTAAATATGGGCAGATGGAACCATCTTGACACATGCTTACATCATGAATAAGCATGTACATGTTCCTTTGCTTTTACTCAGCAGGTTTTTCAACTTACAAGGCCAAAAACATTACGTTTCGAGTTCATTTTGATTGTAACCACTGCATGTCATGCAACCATTCCTTTTGAGTGGGTGCACAAATATATCTGTGTATGGGCAGTGATGAAAGTGTCACCGATTTTACTGGAGCATCTGCACTACATCATGAAAAAGGGCAACCCTGTTGTTTACTTGTCTGCCTGCAATGTTGCACAGGGGGTTGATCAGGGGAGTTGATAGGAGCTGCAATTTAAAAAGAGGACACTGCAGCTCTGAACAAAAACAATTAAAGGAAAATGAAAGACGGCCCCCAAGGGTTAAAAATAGAAAATTATCAACATGCATGCTGGAATCCACTACCCCCCACCACAGCTTCCGCACCGGCACCCCACCCCACCCCCCCCAAACTTACTGGGCCTGCATTGTTATGTATGATCAGATCTGCCAGTTCTTCCTCTAAGCTCCTTGTCACATTTTGACTTAATGAAGTGCAACTTAGAAGGGAATTGGGTTCATCATGCTAGTCGCACGATGCTCCCTTGTTGTAGCAAACAGGAGTGGCATGGGACCGAAGCGCTACAGCGCGAGTCGTTATCATTCCGGTCAGTCTGTTTAACACAAAATTAAACAAAGAACTAATTAGTGCCTCATGAATTAATAACTGCACTGTTGCCGAGAAGAAGTTAGGTTGCTGAGGGGAGATATAAAATAAGTAGGAAGATCAGGTTAGAATTATTATTACTTTTTCGGGGATGCATGGGCTCTCAAGGTTAGGAAACTTTTGAGAGGATTTAAGAGTGACTCAACTGGTTCTGCCAAAGTCAGTTTCTGTTCTGATGTAACATTGTGTCTGGGTTAATGGATGTCATATAAGACACTGCACTTTTCTGCATATAGGAGAAAGGCATACAGTTGCAATCATCAACTTTATATTTCAGCAATGTATAAGATTTAAGCACAGTATGAATAAGGAACCAGCACTATGTATTCTCTCCCAATACCTACTTTGACCCTTTAGTTATGTTCTTTATCTAAGCAGCAGTGTTTGATCCATAAATTGTTTTCACCATGTCATATCATTTTGCTACTGAGGTTTCATGGGAAAATGATTTTCTTATGTTTTATTCTCCAAGTCTGTGTCACGTCACTCTCAGCTAAGAAGTACTTATTTTCAGTCGGATTTCAGGATTACTGCCTGTTAGTAAATTATTACTGGCACACTGCTGAAATAGGCACAGACATAGTTGACTGTACTCTATGACTGCTCCCCATGCTTCAATGGGCTTTACAAACTATAGCTTCCCTGTTGCCCCTCCTTCAGTCGCTAACCCCTCTCCCCCAGCTGTGATGTGGGGCCTCGGTATCTGTGGACCTTTATACTGTATATCAAAAGGACAGGAGTGAACAAAAGTACACATTTTCCTTTTGCATCATCTGGAAGCTAGCTACATTATGTCAACCACTGTAGATTAGATGAGTTGGGTAAATGTATGGATTTCTCGAGAACATGTATGTGCATGCATATATATCGGAATAATCTGCGTCTGGGTCTTTAATGATTCTCTTTTGCTCTCCTTCCCAGATGAAGTGAGCCCCTGTATGGTGTGACTCCCCAGGAAGAGAAAACGAGGTAGGACAAATCCCCAACATGACTGATTACTGTCCCCACCATCTCCCCTGTTCATATCTACAACAATATCAGGCATCTTCATTAATCCCCATGGATCAATGTGTCTGGGGGTTGTAAAAATTGACAAATGACTTATTAGAATCCCACCGTTTTATTTTCCAACTGATTAACTCACAGCAATGTCGTACACTATGCAGGCACACTGATGTATCTGTTTTCCAAAGAGGGCTTCTCTCTCTCTCTCTCTCTCTCTCTCTCTCTCTCTCTCTCTCTCTCTCTCTCTCTCTCTCTCTCTCTCTCTCGTATGTCTCTCGTATGTCTCTTTCTCTTGCTATGAGGGATCTGTACAGTGTAAAATGCACCCGTAACACTGTTTTAAAAACCCTGCCAAGCTGCAATGACTCCCAACTACAAGAACAACATGGTGTTTTTGACATACAGTATATGAACTGCCATTTTGTCAGTTTCCTGACATAAACAGCTGTTGAGCAGTGCTTTGCATTACTTAAAATACAATAATATGTTAATGAACACAGAACTGGAAAATAATCAGCTAGAATTATATATGCTTTTCAATGGCAGTAATGAAACCTGTATACACTATACAGGTTTCACACTAAACACTATAGTTTTGTATAAATGTTCCAGCACGTAAGCCATATTCCATATTCTGTTATCTATCTTGTTCCGCTGTTCTGTTAATTATAACTTGATATTCTTTTATGCCTGCTTTATGTCTAGATGGTGTTGTGGCAACATCCCAAATTGTCATCTTGACAAAATAATATCATTTTTCCACTATATGGCATTTATTACTGTAACAGACATTAGACACAGACATCTAAGTACAGATGACATCCACCAAATTAACAAGAGTATAAAACCCTTTTGTTGCTGATAAAAAAAAATCTGCCTCTGTACAATTTGACTCTCGAGAGGACGCTAATGACTTGTGACTTGAAGAAACTGGGTTGCTTTTTTTCTCTCCCTGAGATGAAACCTTCTGTGCTAATGATGTTAGCTGGTATGAGCACAATGCTGATGTGGGAGTCTGTCACGAGGATGCATACAACAGCCCTTGCCCCTGGCCTCCTAGTCAAGAGGGATCCAAACATTCAGAAGTGACACCGTGGGCTGTCTCATGTCAAGCCAGAGACCCTCACTATCACCGGGGGGTGGCATGGCTGTGAATTGAGGCGGAGGGCTACATCACACTCCTTTGTTTCTGGTGGTGTCACTCACACACCAGACACAGACACACTCCTTGCATCAATCAGCGCTCCAGATACATGCCCGGTGTACCTCCTTACAACATGATGATGACACTATCCACAGATTTCCACATAGATACAATAACTAACAGCAACAGGAGGATGAGCGCTGCAAATCAGATTCAGTGCAGCCCCATCTCCCCTCATAAGTTCCCCAGAGATGGATGCATGGGTGGACATACAAACACAAAGGCATCTTTTAACAGGTTGCTTTGGAAGCAAAGTTAAGTATGAGTCAACCGTAGTGCAGACATAATAGTAACTTAAGTTTCCCCTTGTTTGACCACATAACAACATAACAGAGTACAGTTGGTTTAATTGGCTTTTGATATATGTTAATGCAACTAATCACAAAGTCAAACTGGCTCTAACACTGGGCTGGCATGACACCCCCCCCCACCCCCCCCTCTCCTTTTGGCTCCCACAGACTTAGGCCAGAGAGCACTCCCAGAGCGGAGTCCCTCTCTTAGACAGTGGGAAGAAAATTAAACTGCCAAATTTGTTTTCATTGGTTTCAGGGAGAATCTCAGGGGATTTCAAGGCTTTTAATTGAGCTCGCTGAGCAGAAATTTGTAGGGCTGCTTACCAACAACAATGGTGTCTCCCTTTTACCTCTCTCTTTGGTCTCAGTGAAAGATTAGGCAGATTTTTAAGTAATGTGATGCCTTGCTCTAAATTAGTGTACAATATGTGTTTTGTAGTTCATGGCTCTGTTAATGTTATTTTCTACTTGTAGTTTGTCATGGAAAACAAGGATATGGGTTTGATAATGATATGTAATTGGAATTTAGACTCACTTTGCTAAGTGTTTTGTTGGCTTTTCAGGGTTTGTGTGTAGGAGGGCAATGATTCTCTAATAAACAGGAGTTCATTCAGTCATGGGTAAAGGTAAATAAAGCCCACATATCGCTGTAGGATAGATAATTTGTCTCACTGAGAAAGAAGAGCAGCAACCCATGAAACCTAATTTAGTATTATAGTATCACCCAGTATAGTATAATAACAAAAACGAAAAGCAACCTTCTCATTTTCTGCACTTTTCTCTCCTACACTTTTTGTCCTTTACATTTTTCGAGTGTGTCAAAACAAGCAAAAGCTACATGGAAACGGCAGCCCTGTGTAAATATTTATGATGTAACATCTCCATGTGAATAGACTTTCCTCCCAATCCATCCATCATTACGGGCATATCGTGAAAGCCCACCTCCCGGTGGTGGCTCAGGGCCTTAGGAAGCTCAGACAGGAGCGGCGTGTCCCCCTCTCATTCAAAGTATTTGTTTTTCTTTTGACTGGGGGCAGCCCAGCTGTGAGGGCATTTCATGTGTCAGCCCCGGCGTTTTCATTCAGGGCTGACTTCAAAGCCCATTTTGGTCTATTGTTTCTGTGACGTGGCTGCTGGACCCGAAAAATGCCCAAACAGAAAAATGTGATGTAGGTCAAATTACAGCAGTTGTGCCCCTGAAAAAAGTGGAATTCTTATGGACAAAACATAAAGCCCTGGTTACCGCCTAACCCCAGCTTTTGTGCTTGTTGTCCTTATACCTCTTTATTTGTCCATTGTAGAACTAAATGGAAGTTGGGAGATGTAGAATAAAAAGGCTGTAGTTTAAAGTGCTTGGCAGAAGTCTATTCCTTAAATGTTGCTTTTTTCCTAGTTTATATCACTCCACATAGGAACAACATGTCAAATAGCTTACTTGCTGAAGATTTGTAATACATTATATTAGAGGTACAATATGTAACATTTCTGCATTAAAATGTCTAAAAACTACCATACCTATGTTATATATTTTTTTGAGATGTGTAGTTACACTCTCCCAAATGTTTCCACCAAACTTCAAACCCAGAGAAATCTGTTATTTTATTTTCAGACACGGCACGTTTCCTTTCCTTCCTAGTCGCCTGTCAGTGGCGTCATATAACCTTTCACCCTCTAGTTACTCATAACTTCCTTCAAAACACGGCACCCAGATGATACGTTTGAGCGTAATTGTAAATCATACAATGTCACAGAAAAAAATACTCCTAACCACAATACTGCCTTTTCTGCCACGCAGCATCATTTTGTGATTAATAACATGCCACTTTGCAAAACAGTAATACAGCGGAGATCTTATTTATTGACACATATCAATATCGATCCAGTTTAACGTTACTACAATGTGTTGGTTGACAAGTAGCTAACGTTAATGCTAGCTAGCTAATGCTTGGTGGATAACATTATAGGGTTACCACATCGTTCAACACGCTCATAAAGTTATTAGTAGCATGATTGTTTTCACCACGGATAAAAGCAGCGCTGGGCTAACCCACGAATGAGTTTACTAGTAATGTTAACGTTAACTGTATAGATAAGACGACTAATCTAATGCTAATTTAGCCAGCTAGCACCCGGTCTGTCTGCCTGGGATAACAGCTGACAACACAGCCATCCCAGCTATTTGTTTGGTGCTGGAACATGTAGCAATAGCCAGTTACCGTTAGCCCATAGCCAGCCAACAGCCAGCCACTATTACAGCAATCCATACAGTATAAGTACTATATAGCACTTAACTCCGGAGCCGGGTGCTTACGACACTAACGGCAGTTTAATGAAGCTTCGGGAAACAGACCATATCAGACCCAGATTCGAGTCGCAACAGCAGCCATCCATAGCTAATGTTAGCTAGTCTCCGTTAGCGCTAGCTACCGGTGTTCGTGCCAAAAATCTCCTTCCTTCCGAATTTCTCACCGCTTCGCGTTTAGCTGTCTTTACAGTTAGCTAAATTAACCCAACAAGCACCAAAACGAATAGTTAAGATTAAAGAAAAATGAAGGGGGAGATCGTTCCGGGCAGCTTGGAGATGTTCACATCGGCCATCGGAGATTCTTCCGGCAATCCCCACCAGCACCCACACCTGTTTCTCAGGCTCGTTGAGTAGCTAGCTAGCGTTACAACAAACCCCGTCCACCCCGGTGTTGAAACCATTCAAAAGGTGACAGTGACATGTGAAATATATTGTGATAGTCACTGTGTTTTAGCTGCTGGCTAACGTTAGCTTGCTGGCTCACTAGCTAGCTAACTGATCAGCTACCAATACAGATCGAATCAAGAAAAACGTAATTATGTTGGGGAAAATGCAGCTATGTTATTAGAATGACATGAATAAACGTTACTACACGTAAAGTGAATACATTTGAATGGGTAAACGTGTACGTGAACAGATACATTCTAATCAGCGAAGGTGTTTACAACTCCCATAATTCCACGCAACTTACCAACGTCATCAAAAGTCCGTGTTTACAATCCATTGTTTTGGTTGAGAGACCCCTAGCGGCAGAAAGTTACATATTGTACGTTTAATTTAGAGACTGTACTGAGTTTATGTATTTTGAAGTTATTTGCTCCTGCAATTGTGACTGAGACTTAAGGATGTATAATGAGTATCTGTTTGGGCCTGTGCATGCACAATTCTTTGACTTGTGCAATGGTTTGAAATGTGAAACATGTCTTCATTTGGTACAAACAAAGTGGGATGAAGGATCTGCTGTTTTTTTTTTTTTAAAGCTCGGCAGTCTTTAAGAATGTGAAGGTGCAGAAGATTTATGAGGTTGTGTTTGCAGAAGTAGGTAAGTCTACTGCCTTACCTAAGTGGATTACAAGGTTTTAGGCTTTTCTCCTTGCACAACTTATCGGCAGAAAATAGGCGTTGCAGACATTAGCGAAATATTGCCACCCAGACTCTCATAACATTATCATTAGCCACGGAGGATTGCTGAAATGTGATTAATACATCACCATTTTGACAGACTGAGCCTGAAAAGGTAATATGGATTATTACAATGGTTGTAGAGCTCAATACCGCCATCCAAGTTTATCCATTTATCTGCAATGATGAGACTCCTTTGTGTTGTATAGCATTGTAACATCTATCTAAATAACAAAAGATATCTCTCCTATACACAATTGTCGTGCTGTTAATATTCAGCCCATGCAACAATGCACGTGGGAATGGAGTGCTGAGACAAAACTTGACTCAGAACGATGGAAAAGTCTGTAGAACATTATGAGTATTATGAATCGATGTTTAAGTCTCTAGTACTGGGCACTTTTTCCTTTGCTTAGGTATCTGATTACCTTCAAACTAAAATATTGCTCTTTTATTGTTCAATTACAACTGGAGTGCAATTCACTATCTAAGAGCTATTTTTCTATTTTTGTGTGTACACTTTGTGTGTGTTTCATTTACTTGGACAAAACATGTTGAATAAATGCCATTTTTCTGTCATTTCAAGTGCCTCTTTTCTCTCTGTGGATCCATTCAAGCTTTCAATACCTTTTCTCCCCCTCTCTTCTCCTGTCTCTTTTTTTTCCACAAGCAGGAGGGTTTTACTTTACTCCTTTGTCATCCTAATTGATTGCATTAACCTTTTGAGTATTGAATTTCCTGTGCATCACGCCGAGCACAATGTGGAATATTATCATAATCCTTCCAAGTAATGGACACAGGGCAATCAACAATGCTTTAGGAAAAGTACATCTTTGAAAGATGGAGCATCATATGATTTTCAGTTCAAAGACCTGGATAGGGGAAGACTGTTGAGCTTTACGAAACTTTGTCAATAAGTGAAATATGTAAATAGGTAATAAAGATGTCAGAAGAGTTGCTTTTAATGTATGCTGTATGTTAGGAAACGGTGTTAAAGTTCCTGTGATTGTCTTGTCATGATGAAAATGACAGACCTGTAAAAGATTGTTACACAAGCACATACATGATCAGTCTTAAAATTTAGTTGTTCATATTTTGATATGAAAAATGCATCCATAATAAGTAAAGAGCAACTGGATATCTGACAGCTTAAATTTTTGAAGAATTATTGTTTATCTAAGCCATTTTTGCATGTTATTAAATAAATTTCTAAGAGAATTAATTACATATTTACTCAATGAGTTCTTTTTTTAAATAGTTGCAATTATTTTTCATGGCCTTGTTGCCTTTTTAAAACATAATAGTGTATTGCAAAATAACTCAATTGCATCACAGTACATTATCCATAATTTACGCCTGCAATCATAAAAAGTGCCCCAAATTGTATAAGACGTCAAAATGAATACATCATAATGAGGGGATATGGATAGATTTACACACTTTGGTCATATGGTGGTATGCTATGGTGCAGAGTTATCCAGCGTGAGCAATGACCATGCATTATAATCCAATCACCTGTGCTTGTCTGCAGCCTTGGGTTATCGCCATGTGGCCAAAGCTAGCAGTACTATAGTCAGAGGTGAGTGAGAGGTGCCAGGCGGTGCTGGGATAGTCACTAGTCCCTGGTTGAGCGTTGTAGGAGTTTTCCTCTGCTTGCTTTGAAGATCCCTATGATTCAGCAGGACGTTATTACAAGCCAAGAAGACTATAAATGATAAATGGACTGCATTTATATAGCGCCTTTCTACCTTATTGAACAAAGCACATTACAATTTGCCTCTCGTTCACACACACATTCATACATTGCTTAGCTGCCATGCAAGGCGCTAGCCTGCCCATCAGGAGCAACTTGGGGTTCAGTGTCTTGCTCTATAACACTTCTACATGCGGACATGAGAAGCTGGGGATTAAACTGCCAAATTGCAGCAACCTTATGATTAAAGGTCAACCCACTTTACCTCCTGAGCCACAGTGGCCTGTAGCATCTGTGGTTTTGATAGCAAAAAAACTGGGGTTTTGAAGAAGTCTGGGGGTGTCATGGAGATGGACTTTTTAGTTGGCTTCAAAGATATTTTGGACAACTCTCAGACAGGAAAGGGAGGCAAGGCCTTACCCAGGCTGTGCTCAGATGCAATGCTGATCTTGACTAAGCATATGGTCAGTAGTTGAAAAGAACTTTAAGGAACTCCTGTTCATGAAAAACACCCTCTGTGAATGATGCAGACCTGAAAACCTTAAAGGACACCGAAGCATTGAGAACTTTGTAAGTGTACAGAGAGTTTATTGGGAAAACAGTCACGACCAGACGAACGCCGTGCTTGAGCTATGTTACTGGTTACTGGTTGCACGTTGTTCATCGTTCGACTGGTCGTGACTGTTTTCCCAAGATGGCGCCCACCTACAGTATATACATGAATTGTACTGTCTTTATAAACTATATTTTTAATAAACTGTCTGTACACATACAAAGTTCTCAATGCTTCGGTTAACATGTATGGACCCTCATCATGCTACCGTGGAAGTGTGGTGCTATTTTGAGCCTTGTTAGTGGTATAGAATACAGATTTCTTTACCCTTGGCCCGATGACTAGTATTATAAGCTAATTAGTGGTTTGCGATAAAACTGGTCACATCCGATTAGCATGAAAACATATCCCAGAGAACAGTCTACTTGGTACACATGTGTTATTAACCCCTAGGTTCATTTTGCACCGGATTTGTCCTTTAAGGGAAACCATTGTCTATCTCTCTGGCAGTGGTCACTGATATAGGCAAGTTTCTGTGCAGTGGCAAGGCAACAGGGGTGGATGAGATTTTTCTTAATATGTTGTGGTGGTGCTTTTTTAAATAATGAAACTTAAGGGTGTGTTTTATTAATTGGGTATCACACTGTTTAGCCTCCCTGAGAAGGCAAATACCAATGTGCTGGAATGGAGGCTCCAGCTGAGAGTCAAACATCAGATTCAAGAGAGTGTCATGTGGGGGCAACTGTGGAAATATGTGGCCATGCCATCCTACTTGCCATCTGTTCTTGTTCATTTTTTTTTTTGATTTAGATTAGTGGCGGTTGTGTTCGGTGATGACAGATTGCATCTCTGCTTTTTGCCGATGATACTATTCTGTTGCTTGTTTGCACCAGACAGCAAAGAGCTTAACCGGGAGGATACAATGCACATGCTGTACATTCAAGATCCCAATTGCCTCAACCAACCACTAGAAGTCATTAGTGTAGTGACAATAATGTGGTCCCTCACCATGCTGTCACCTGTGAACACTGACAGTTGTGTACACTGAGGTGACTAGCCAAGCTGCAAGCACAACTGCTGGGCAGTTTTGTGTGTAGAAAGTAATAAGTGCCTCAAATGCGGTCAACCTTGGGATGAATGTTACTTTACTATTCCTAAAATGAGAGAAGGTGGAGTGACCTCTAGCTCACCCAGTAGTGCATGCGCCCCATGTAGGCTGAGTCCTTGGCAGCAGCACAGGTTTAAATCCGACTCATGGCCCTTTGCTGCATGTCGTCCCCCCCTCTCTCCCCTTTCTTGTCTTCAAGCTATCCTGTCGATTAAAGGCCATAAAAAATAATCTAAATTCCTCTATTTAAAGTAGTTTAGTGGGGTAACGCGTTTACTTTTGCAAATTTGCATTAAACACAAAGTTCAGCTAAAGCTGTTGGGAATATTAATAGTTTTGCAGGTATTTGGTCATAAACTAGTATTGGACAAATTAAAGTTTTGAACTGTTGATGCTATTTAAAAGGTCAGGGGGTCACCAAAGTTCTTTCAGTTCTTTCTGAGGGGGGCAGTGTCATGGCAGTCCATCCAGAAGATGTTGGGATATTTCACTGGGTAAGTGAAACACTTTGATGTGTTTGTGACCTAACAGTACTGCAGATATTGTGTAGCTTTTGAACACAAAAATATAAAAAATGGAGTCACCACACCATGTTTTTCTGCAGTATGTCAATCACATTGCGACCAAAGTAGTAACAGCATAAACAAAAGTGAATTCTTATTTGAGTTGCAGCTCATTATTGTAACTTATTTGATTTGATTTCTTATTTATCTCAAACAAACAACAGTATGTTGTAAAGAAAAGAAGAAAAACAATAAGGTAAAGGTAAAAAAGACAAAAGGATAAGTTTGAGAATGAGCAGGAAGAAGCATAGTGCTTATATAGTTATATAGTCCTGCTCCTACTTCACAATATCATATTGCTACAGAAAAAAAAGGTTTGTGATAATGACATGGCAGCGCAGAAAAATGAGAATATTGCATTAATGGAATATAACTTGATACCTTATAACTAAGGTAAATGTAAGTCTTAACTGTAGATAGTTTTAAGTTGAGTGGTCAGGATAGAAATGTTTTAGTGGCAAGGTAAGCCCTCGATTTACCACGACACGCACTTTAATCTCTTTACCTGCTTTACAATTTCCTGTTTTGGTGTGGGGGGAGGTGTAAGTTGATTTTCCCTGTTTTCTTAAGAGTCTTTGCTTAAGAATTATTTAGCGCAAGTCTGCTCATATTGGTTTATTGTTATCTGTCTCACTGGCCCAGGATGATATTAATGGAGATTTGAGCAGGGAAATAAATTTAAACAAGCGTTATATAACATTGCACCTTCGCTACATCAATAATATTAAGGCCCCAAGCCTAAAACCTACAGAAGACACTCCAAGGATAACAGTACAATGATTGCCTGTTAACAAGGCAGTAGGTAGCCTATTGGCCTATTGAGTTTAATCTGTTACTGTAGCTATTTTATTTAAACATGGCATAAAAAGTAGTTTATGTTGCAAGACCATTGTAATACCCATAACTGTCTTATAAATGCTTAATGTCAGGAGGCTTAGGCGAAGTGTCACTAGAATAACACTGATCAGCCTTGAGCTTGGGAATTAGAGACTGCAAATCTTTGAGCATAACATGACAACTGGGATAGTTTGGAGGGATACATGTGGGCTGCAACTTTTGCTGAACAATTTATATATTTATTATACAGCGTATAGTATATTTATTTATCATTTTAGAAAAGCTCACCATACATGATACTATGTTGTAGAACAAAATGTTATATCACAGGGATAACCTGCATTTAGACACCAATCAATACTATGCAGCATGTAGCATACTATGCTAGCTTTGTTTGCTCTGCAGTGGCAAGCTAAGATGTAGTTTATTTGCAATGGAATTCAATTCTTTTGATTATCTACAGCCCACTTAGAACCCTATATGCTGTCTGTTTCTGCTATAAACCACCTACTTACAGTATTTGTCGACTTCTACAGACTGTGACTCTGTTCTCTGTAAACGGTAGCATAAATGCATTAAAGTAATTGATTGTTGAAAAACAGACAAAAACAGTTATCATGTTTCCCTGGCAACGGCAAGCATTATCTGGGTTATGTTTATGAATTGAAGCCAAAAACCCTGTAATTCATATCAACTCCATTATATTTTTCAACTCAGAGAAAAAATCAATTGAAACAAGCTCATATGCGTGGCTAGATGCCACGTCCTGGTTGGAGCAGTTACAGTGAGCAACTGCTCTTGCTGCACTGTAGGACAGAGAGGTTCAGGAGATCCTTTGTCCCCACAGCCATCAGGCTTTTTAACCCCCCCCCCCAACTATACCAGACCAGATAAGAACTGGGCTGTGTGCAATAGTTGTAATTATGCTGTTCTCATCCTGTTTTTAACTCTTGTGTTTGCATTTGTATTGCATTTATTTATTTGTTTATCCATTATGGGGAGCTATGCTGTGTATGGAAATGTGTGTTTATGTGTGAGCTGCTGGACACTCAAATTTCCCCACGGGGATGAATAAAGTATCTTCTATTTTCTTTGATCAATACTGTTTTCACAGAGATAGTGTTTTTGAGTTAGATTGAGTTATACAAAGCTAGCCAGTGGGGCTTAGGACTAATATAAAAAATTAGACATTCAGAGAGGACACAGTCACTATTTGGGTAAATTCTTTAGCACATTCACATAAGTTTTATTGATCAAAATAGAATCATCTGATTGAGTGAGGATGTGGGTCAACAAATAGGTCAAGGTCAGTCAACAGCACAAAGCCTAATCCTGTCCATCTTTTGTATTCTATCAAGCGTCACTGGTATTCCACTGGGAACCTGTGACCTCAGCATATGGAAACTAAGGGCCCTTAGTTCAATTATACAAGCCCATTGAGCTTCAAAATATTGACATATCTCTGTACTGAAAATGTCATGGATAATGATCAACCAGTTCACTAGAAAATGCTTTCATAGAAATCCAGATTTGGAGGCTAGATGTGGAGTGCATTGAATTTGTGGACTATAAGGTCACGATTTACCTGCTCAAAGGTAGGTTTTATATGCACAAGAGCTTTTGTTTTCTCCAAGGCAATGGTTATCACACCTCCATAGCCACACACAAAAATAAATGCATTTTATATTGTAAATCAGGTGTTTTGCAAAGGTCGTGAAACTTGGGTTGATTGGTATGCAGTACGGTGGCCGACGGGCAAACAAAATGCAATTTTATGAAACACATGCAAATAGACAAAACACAAGCGAATTAAGAATACATCTTCATTAATTTGACAACATAACATTAAGCAAACGCGCTGCAAATACAGAAACGATGCTAAATGAAAAGCACACAATCCCCGAAAACAAATGCACCAGAAAAACGCTGCATCCAGTTTAAACAACGGAAGTTCTCCAGGCCTCTAGGGGGAGCAATAAGTGGAACAGCTTGATTTTCGACCCCACTGGGAGAGAGAGCTCTGCCTTTTTATTACCACGAGTTTACAGACACGTCTCTGCTGATTGGTTATTACCTGTGACCTAAGCCAATAAACTAGAGACACACCCACCAAACGAGAAAACATATCTCAAACATAGACTTAATATTTACAGTCTATGATCTCAAAGCAGTTGCACACCGTTTCCCAACTGTGCACACGTTCTGAGATTGAACGTGCCCCATCTCTCTCTCTCTCTCTCTCTCTCTCTCTCTCTCTCTCTCTCTCTCTCTCTCTCTCTCTCTTGTTGCATTTGTTTTCGGCGTCTGTGTGCTTTTCTTTTTGCATCGTTTCTGTTTTGGGGGGGGGTTGTGTGCTTTTCTTTTTGCATCGTTTCTGTATTTGCAGCGCGTTTCTGTATTGGGTTGTGTTGTGTGTATATGCAGCGCGTTTAGTTAATGCTGCACATGTGTTGTCAAATTAATGAATATGTTTTCATAATTTGCTTGTGTTTTGTCTATTTGCATGTGTTTCATTAAGTTGCAGTTTGCCCCTGTCGGCCAACATAATGCAGAGGTTACATAACATAGTTATGTTCAATGATCACTGTTAATTTCCATTATCACCGGCTGGTTGGACTGAGATAGACTTTACTAATAGATAATACATTGTAAAACCTATTGATATTAATTACAGTTCATTGGCTATACAAAGCTGTCTAATTATTGACTATTGTAAGGAGGAGAAAGTTGCTATATATTCTGAGTTTATTGAGACTTTCTTAAACTTAAAAACACAGCTGACCACAAAACAGCTTCAAACTGCTTAGTTACTTGGCGAACAGATCGTATATCGACAATTCAAGGAATGATCGGCGATTGTTTTTTCCCATGCATATATTAAAGCGATTTTAACTAACTTACTATAAGAACTATAATATCTAGAATCTGCGCCCTACTGTTTATTTTCTGGTGGAGCGGTAAGTCCACCCGCTGAGCCCCATTAATCAGTACGAGTGCTGAATGTATTTTTAATCCTTAACGTTAATTACAAAGCAGTTTTCCGTGTCTTTTCCATGGGTTTGACACTTTCTGGGCTGTGCTTCTTTTGGACAGTCACCCAGCTTCCCAGCCTTGGCTGCTGCCAGGGTATTGGGAGCTACATTAGGTCAGCCTGCACCGATTAACGTTACTGGGGACTAACGGTTACCGGTTCAGTTGGTGAGGAGCTTCGCCTCCAACACGACAAATAAACTATAGTTATTACATGTACAATTATCATATTAGGAGGCAGATGATAATTTGATGCACAGATCAACAGAGAGCTGGAGAGTGATAGAAGCAATCGCTAACTGCTAAGTAGCTAACAGAGCTAATAGCGTGTAAACAACTGTGGGATTAGCGAGAAAGTCGCTAAAAGGAGATCACTATGAGTAATGTTAAGTTTAAATGTGAAGTGGATAATTAGCCGCTGTAATGAAGACAAAAATAACTGCGTTGAGCTACCAAAGTAAAACGCTATCAACACAGAAGCATGTTTGCACGTCAGCCAAGTAGGAGCCGAGCCGGTTTAGCCAGTTTCATTGATGGAAGTTAAAGCATATCGGCGATCTCACCACGGTTGGATGATTTGAAAATATTAGGGATTGCCAAAGCCTAGCATACAGCCTAGTTTTTTTTTTAAGTTTTATTTACTTAACTGACACTTGGATATCCCATGTCTTGACATTAGCTTACCAAGCCCATGCATAAATGTCTTAAGCACGTTGCACTTCTGTTGCACTTCTGTTGCACTTCTGTTGCACTTCTTTTCAAATATTAAATGATTATTAACACTTAGAAATTCTTAGAATTTGTGATATCTGGCAACAATTTCCAGATCTGAATTACATATAGAATTGGGTGGACATTGATATACAGTACCTTAACTTTGCTCTGTCACAAAACTTGTGGGCAACATTTCTTTCCTTCCATTTTGTATTTCGGGAGCTGTGTCTCTGTCTTTACCTTTAATTTTCAGTCTTGCTTTATTCAGCAACAGATACCGACAGAATCTTAATTGATCTAATCTGGTTAATGCTTGCTATTTTCAACAGTTCCTCTAGAAAACTCCCATCCTTCCCCCACTCTGTCTCTCTCCCTTCACCTCCCACACCTTTCTACCCCCCATCTGCCCTGACCTACATGGTAGTCACATGGCCCCGGCTCTCTGGCTTGGCATTTTATGGAAAATCTGCAGGAGATAAAGCCACAGGGTTTAAAGTGTTATCCCTGCCTGTCCTTTGAGAAGGGCTAAACACTGAATGAGGTGTTATTGCATCAATGCTGTTGGACACACACCGGCAGCAGAGAGGATATCTTCCTCCCTCCTTCCCTCTCTCCCTCTCTGTCTCTCTCCCTCTCCCTCCTCAGTTTGATTGGATTTAGTAGAGTGTCACCACTGTGACTTTGGGGGATTTCTCTTTCCCTGTCACTGTCTTATGCATGCTTGCTTGGGTTATTTACTTAACTTGTCCAGAAAATGGACTGTGATCTGCAGCTTACCGCCAAAGCTATGGGAGACACAAGTGCCTCATGCTAGTTAAGATATGCCAGACAGGCACCTAGACACTTGCTTGCTGCTCTGGCTTGCTTACTCCCTTGCTGGTGCTGAGAGCTTAGTTTTGCACTGTGACCGAGTCCCCTTCACACTGTTGTCTGCCTGTAAATTTTCTGCTGCTCTTGCTATTCAGCCAATTACAGCAAAAGAGCTTTAGTGATTTTTTTCCCTCCTGGTGTATATTTATATATTTATTTTCTAAGCGAATGACAAGCATTGTTGAAGGTTAGAAAAATGCTGAATTTCATAGTGCATGTAATGTCAACTTTTGTCTATTGTAGGACTAATCAATAGAAGTCAGCTTGTGCAGAACAAATACACACACTGCGGACTAATATAGCTTCCTCGCCTGTTGCGTTTCAATTTTGATTCTTCCTTACTGCTTTTTCCTGAAATGTTGAAAAGGACAAACTGCAGTTTGATAATATTCCTGCAAGTATTTGTAACCATGTAGTCTTTAATAGAGAACAATTCCCTTTTGATCTGTGAGTGAAAGATTTTCTGTTCTAGTAAATACATAATTCTGGTTCGATTTTTTTGTTTTTTGGAGTAGTCCCTTGTTATAGAACCTATAGCAAGGACAGAAACAGCCATTGTTCTAAACATTAAAGTGACTATATGAGATACTGTGAGAGTGTATGTGAAGGCAAATAAGTTCAGTTTATCTGGAGTTTGCAGGTCTTATGGTTTGTCCCTCTGCCCATATTGTAGGTTTAAGCTGTCAGCGTCTTCCCTCGCCTATTGACATTAATCTGCTCTGTCCCATACTGTCAACCTTAGTAGCTATATATTCAATAATTGGTTTAGAAGTACACACCCTTAAGCCCATCTACACAATTATACGGTCTGCTGTATTTCAATGCATTCACCATATGGTCCTCTCAGGTAGGTTTTCTGAGTTGTTTGCTTTGAAGCTAGGAAGTGGAACTTAATATATTTGACCTGAAAGTTTGTGAAAGTCCACCCGATGACTATCAATGCAATGTCAAATGTAATGCAGAGCCACAAAGCGGTTTAGGAATGCATCCAAAGCGCTGTGCCTATGTTGCATTCTGGTGCTAAAATGACCAGAGAAAATACTGGATAAGATAAAGCAGTCAGGACAGCTTTGCATTACTGTGGCGACTGGCTGTAGTCATACTGGAGTTATACTTGACGGGTTGAAGGGCAGGCTTACAGCACTCCCAATGCAACCAAAAAAAGAACATCACATACAGTAGGTTTTATTGTTCTGTCTCTCATAAAAACAAAACCAGAAGTTACACAAGTGATAATTGTGCATAAAAGAAGTGACACCACAAAATGCAAAGTGTTCCAAAACAAGAGAGCAGAAGAATAAAGGGCTCTTTCCACCAGTGTAAAATCAGCCACGCCTAGCAGTGGGAACGGAAAGCAAAACTGCTTAATGTGACAAAATAAAGACAGAAACACTCCAAGGGAAAGTTAGAATTAGAATCCTGAAAGATTTATGCCTCCATTTTATTTATAATTTGTTTTCTTTTCCTTATTGGAATTGAGTTGCAACTGAATATTTGATGAACACAGCCTAGAAGTAAGGATGTTATGTCAGCAAGGAAACAAAAAGTAAAAAGAAACCAAGAAATGTATTTTGCAAAGTGTGCGCTTTGGAACAAACTAAAATGCCTCTGCTTTCACAAGTGACTTGTTAATTGAATGTGGGTGGGTGGGTGGGGGGGATTCGCTATCTGCAGGTTGTGTTGAGCCCTAGCGAGGCTAACTGCGCCGTTCCGTATGCACTGCGCTGAGTGCTGGGTACTCTCCATGCACAGAACACCATCTGCATTTTGCTGTTAACGCGCCTTCACATCCAAGGGAGGATTAGGAGAAAATCCCCTGTTTTTTTTCAACCAGTTGACAAATATCAGATTTGTCTCTAAAAAATTAACTCCATCTATATCTCCCGCCATATGACACACAAAAAAGATTATCTTTAATACCCAGCCAGCTTGGGTGTGGAAAAAGCAGATTAAAGTTTCAGTTTGGTCATATTTACCCAGCCACTTCAAGTACGAGACTGTCTGCATTACACAGTAGACAGACCTCTTCATAAAGATTCCTCCCCCAACATGCACTCCCACCCCCACTCCCCAAGCCGTTACCTTCCAAAAACAAGATGTCTGCCTTGAAACAATTAGACATCATACTTAAATAATTCATCATTTCCCAGTCAGTCTTTAGCTTTTAGGTGTTCTTTAAACAGAAAGAGTGAGCTGCCCAGGGAGCTAAAGTGAATAACAGCAGCAGGTGCCTTTTCAGATTGAGCTTTGTAGTCTGCAGAGGGTGCTGAGCTGTTATTTTAGTGGCCCACTGGTGAGGAGCAGGGGGTGGCTGGGAAATGGACCTGGTGGCTGACCTGAGACCCCCAGAGCTGTCCTGTTAGCAGTATGCTCACCACTAAATTCCTGGTTTCAGTTGCACTCACATTTTGTGTAAAACAGAGCCAGGATACAACAATACAATATTCACCGACGGTGACCTGTGAAGTTAAAGAAGCCAAAATAAAAATGAGCTAGAATCCCCATTTCATAGTTTACCAACCTTACTTCCCATAACTAAACTCCTTTGACCCTGAATGAGGTAATTTGTGTCTTCAGTGACAGATTGTAAAGACTGGACTTGCATGATTATTACCCATCAGCATGCATCAGAGGGATTTAAACATATAAGTAAGATGCTCCTTAAGCCTCTGCTAAGTCAGTATGTTCTTCCTGACCATTTCATTATCAAACGTATAATCGTCATCTGCCGAGCACAGAACTGAAGGCCCAAGGCCCTACCTGATGTCCTGGATGGTAACTTCGTTGCTTCCGCTCAAGACCACTGCCCCACCCAGAGGTTGCTTCATGAACACAGGAGCCCCATAAATGAAATTAAGGTGTCAATTAGTCAATTACAGCATAATAACTCTGAGGGCAGACATTTAGAGACAGAGAGAACCTCAGCTAAGTTCATTTCCTCCGGCCCAGGAGCCTAGCGCTTGGCACACGTCACTCCCCACCCAGACTCGCTGAATAAAGGCCCCAGTGTTCTCCCTAATGTTATTTTCCCCTGGATATCTTTTTTGATCAACAATTTCCTTTCATGGGTTTGTTTTTCAGATGCAGGGTATGCACATTTTCTCTCCCCAATTTGGCTAGGGAGAATTTTATAATTTAGTAATTAAAATCTTTGTTAGGCTTTAGAAATTGCAGCTAATTGAATTTAATGGGAAGATGAATTTCAATTTTATTTGATTAGCAGGACCCCTGGCATAGGTATTTATGGAAAAACTCTACAAAAATATGCTGTGTGGGCTAAGATGGCATAATAGAATTACAGATAATCAGATTTCACTGTCATGAATTTCACTCTAATTTCACTCTAATTTTCCATTAGATAGCTGGTTTACAAATATTTGCTCATCTGCGATGGGAAAGGCTATCTGTCTAAAATGATTACGGAGCAAGCCTTCAGAAATATGTCCCTTTTTCCCCCTCCCTTTTAAAAACCAGATTGCGAGGGATCAAAATTAGGAAGATTGCATTATGGATGTCTGCATCCGGGAGAGCAATGGGGAAGATATGATGATTACGGCCGGGGGATGAAAGCAGTGTCAAGAAAAATGTATGACTCTAAAACATAGGCCTATTCTATCTACAAAATCTCTGCTCTCAGCACACTGCCGCCAAGCAACATGCTATATCATAATTCATGTAATATCATATACAGTGCATGAATATAGGAAGGCATTGCAGCATGTTGACATACAAGTATACCTTATACCTCATACAAACTCCATGTTAATTGCTTTCACGTGTGTACCTATGATGAGATTTTGTCATGTGATTTTCATAGTGTATGTATGTAGCTGTATGTACAGCTACAAAGAAGTTATACAAATCAAATGAGATTCTGAAGAATCATTGTCATGAGTAATGCAAATGATGATCATCAAGAAGTGGTGTATTGCCATCAACATTGTTCTGGCTGTATTTGTGTGTAAGTTTAATATTCAGCTCCTTCTCTGCTTAAAAATAAATATATAATGCAATATAAACAGACGTGAGAGGGAATAATATCCGACATCACAGACAACCTCGGCTAACACTAGGGTGAACTCTTGTTGAATCCCACTTTAAAAGCCCCTGCTTCAGAATTAACATTTTACACGTTCAATTTCCTGCCAATTTGACAACAACATGACAGTGAATATCAAGAATGAACTTGGTCTATTGTCTGCTGAAAAACACAAACTATTTTAATATGTTGTGTTTAAAGTTAGATGCAGTAGAAGTGCTTCATGCCACTCCTCCTGTGTAATCCCCCACCTGTACACTCCACCAGTTAGGACAGACCTCCACCCCACGCCCACTCGCACTCACTCCATCTCTTCCCATTCGCTCACTCACTCTTTGCCCCGGACTGCCAGAGACAGCAAGGGGGTTCAAAAACAAAATCTGACTCTCGGCAAAGGTCAGATTTCTCACTCGGCATGTCTCTGGGCTTTGGGCACAAAAGCCACTGAATTCACATCTATCAACTGGGCTCTAGCTTTTGTCCTGGGGAATGGAGGACTCGGAGTGGGCCCTTCACCAGACCAGCCCCTCCTGGAGTGCACTGTCAGGGGCAGCCAAACGTCTGGCCCGGCAGCCCTTTGACTGATGTACCCCTGCCATGTCACACGCACGGCAGCGCGCACACACACACTCACACGCATACACACTCCACCTTGCCCTCAACATTCTCCCGCACGCACCATACAATACCCTCAGACCACATCAAACGAAAATCCCCACAGCTCCTTTTGAAAAGTAATGGTTTCGGGCCCAAAGATGGCAGCTCAAGGGCCAGAGGGCTGTAATGCATGGACGACAAACCCTCCCTCCTGTGGACATGAATAGAATTCACCCTGCAAACCAAAACCTCCCCCAATATCAAGTTTAAAGATACTGTAGTGGTTTTGTTTTCCTTTTGAGTGATATGCTGTGTACCTATGTGGAACAAAACATCCCAGTGTTGCAGCCATACGAATGTTTTCAAATCTTATTTTCAACCACAATCATTTAAAACTGCTAGAAATATCAATTTTAGAGCTCAACACTTTTATTTTTTATTTTAAGAATTACAGTCCCAGATTATATTTTAGCTTTATTGTCAACATGTCATGCCTTTTGCATGATATTACAGTAAATAACAGAGATTTATAAACATGTTAACACTGTACGCAGCCCATAGTTTGTTCAGTAATGATCCACATGGGTGTCAGACCTTACCAAAATACGTTTGTACAATATGTGATTGATGAAGAACAGGACTGACATTTGTCAAATGTCTCACACCTATGCAATAGAAAAGGTCTGCCTGCCAAGTCAGGTCATTTAAAACAATTAGATTTTTTATCATGACTAACACAAACTGAAGTAGTATTTACAGTACAATGGTAGATCAAGGGTGGAAACGTTTGATAGAAACTCTTTTAGGGACATTTTCCTTTATGAGAGTAAGGAAGGAGGAGACAAAGCTTCTTTTTTTCCCATTATTAACCGAGATGAGTCATCATAATTTCAAAATCAACCAAAACCTGTTTTATGTACATACTTTGGACTTTGCTGACAGCACTCAGGAACTGAAGACAGGACTATGTATCATTGCATTATGGTTCACAGCCATAAAGTTGTTCATTTCCTCTTTTCTATGACCAGTAAATGCTAGTTATACATCACCTTTATTCAAAATACAACTGCTGTGGAAAACAGGAATATCCAGTGACCTTTCAAAGTTTAGCCTTTTTGTTATTTGGTGTCATTTTGCAAATTCCACATTCTTGACATAGAGCCATGTTTACAGTATATGGGCATAATGTACAAATGGTCCAGAGGCACTTTGCATGCCACTGCGAAAGAAACTGCCAGGCAAATAAGGGGATTGTCTTATAAAGTATTCATTGTCACCTGGTAACGGCTGTCGTTTATCATTTCACCTGAAATTACAATGAAAACTGATAGCTTATCAGAGGGAGAGAAGGAGAAAGAGTGTGCTCTGAGGGAGTGAGGCAAAGAAGGTATACTACACGGCACTGAAATAAAGAGGATCTCTTGTTTTTGACTGAAGTGAAAGAGTTATTTGTTTCAAGCTAAAGTGTTGAAGTGATATATTTGTCAAATATTTTAAAAACTAGACGCTTCTGGCAAGACACATAAAAGAACACACATTTTCATCGTGTGCAGTTGTGTTCCTTTAATGTGTGACATTCAATGATGATTAAATAGTTAGGTGACTTGACAAAACTGCTAAAATATTCCTTTACACTGCAGTTGTACTTTATATAAAACAATAATGAAATAGTGGTGTTCACAAAATGACTGTATTTGATTTAAATAATTAGTCTCAAATACTTGTGCGCAATAAAAGTGGAATATATTTTAATAAACGTGTAATCTCTTCCTCACCCAAAACCTTTTTTTTTAAAGTGTTGCGCTCCGTTCATTTGAATAGAGGCAGTGGAGGCTCCACCCCAAGAGAGTTGAAAGGCTAGAAGACCACAAAGATGGAAAAGGCCAGCCCACTGAGGGAGGGAGAAAAAAACTGCTCCGGTTCCTCTGCCATAATTTCCTATCAGCCTATTCAGACAACATCACCAACAGCTTGGTCTGTGCTTGTGTGTGTGTGTATGGGGGCAAAGCAGAGAGCGAGCGAGAGAGAGGCAGCGCGCGAGAGGCAGAGAGAGAGAGCGACACAGAGAGCGACAGAGGGAGAGAGAGAACAGGGAAGGGGGAGGCTCCATATTCTTTCACCTACCCCCTGTCAAACCACAGGAAGGAGGGGCCAGACCCTAAGCTGCCAATCAAATCTGCTTGTGGCAGCCGGCATTATCTCAGCAACAAACTATTGACAGATTACATGTCAAGGAGTTTAGTGCATGATTGAAGGAAGCCTTTTTTATGTAGTTACTTTTCCGCTTTATTTCCCCCTCCACGAACCAACATTTGAATGACTTTCTAACAGAGTTGAGTAATATTATGAAAGTTACATGTCTGAGAGGATTTAACTTCGACTTCCCTGAATATGGTGAGTACTCTTCTTCTTTTCTATCTTTGCCAGATATGTTTTATTAGCTGACAGTTTAAGGTGTGCCTTATCTCTGGCTAAATACACAGAGAGGGGAAGTTGTTCATGATTAAACTATGTGCCAGCAGCGCATACGTATACCCATGTGTTGCAACACCCTTATTTATAGCTAGACAATGCCCAAAGGTGACTGCAATATCAAATATGATTGCCCATTTCCCCAGCACACGACTCAGGATGCCGTGTTACATGCAGTAGACATGTGAAGAAAGTTCACAAAGCCAGTTTCATTTTCTCTTGTCAGAGTATATTTTTCTTCTAGGACATGAGACCGGCACAACTCCCTGTCAGGCTTTTCTTTTTCTTCGTCCGTGTTTTCCTGCTTGTTTAGTTGCTTTAGTTAATAACATGTTTTTTTAAAAAGCCAGTATTGGTACTGTAGAAATACAGGTATTGGTTTTACCCACAGAGGCACTGGCAATGCCATTAGGGTACATTGGATGGCCTAAGGGTTTGTTACCAAGGGGACAAAGCAAACAAACAGTTGTGTTGCTCTTGTTGTCACACATGTAAATGGTACAGGAGCAGGGCGAACACCTTTCCAGGTACTTCTAATTAGTGTATATGCAGTACATTGGTTGGCATTTAAATGTAAACAGTATGATCAATGAAATGCATTACATGTTAGGTAAAATTATATTGAAAAAAAACCCCACTATATTTAATCAAAATATTTAATAAGATTGTTCTCATTGATTAGTATTTTTGTGCAAATGCACCTGTGGGGCAGATAATTTAAAATTTCATTTGACCGGTTACCTGCCAGGTTAACAACATTCAGTGCGTACTTTTGGGAGGATAAACTTGTCCTGTTGTAACTGGATTACAGCTTATACTTATAAGCGTCACTCTCCTCGCCTCTTTACTTGTAAGAAGGGTTTGTGTGTGTGTTTTAAAATAAATCATAATCTCGTTCACATTAATCTTGCGTGTACTCTCTGTTTGCATGCAGTGGTTTCTTCCCTTTGTACGTGTGTGTGTGTGTGTGTGTGTGTGTGTGTGTGTGTGTGTGTGTGTGTGTGTGTGTGTGTGTGTGTGTTTTAATAGCCCCTCTCTGTATTTAATTATTTGCACCACAGATAAACATAACTACTCAATAACTGAACTATAACTTTTTCGAGACGTTATTGGTTCCCGTTGACTTTGATCAATCTTATCTGATCTAAAACGCTTTATTTTAAACTCATACAGTATGTACATATTTAGTAAAGGTTGTGGGGATAGTTTTGAGAAGGTTGTTACTTTTAAAATCATATCAGTGTTTTAAATTACATAAATGATTCTCAGAAAAGTATTTATATACAGAATTATTCTTTCTTTTTTTGGTCTTTTCACATTTTTGAAAAAAAAATCTGTAATTCAAACTTCATTCGAGCAGGTTTTTGCTCCAGGCTGTTCTTTTTAATATGTTTTTTTTTGCCAGTTATGTACTCTCTCTGTATCTCATTTGAATCCTCTTAACAATTATTTCTTTTTTTCTAGCTCTGTCTAATCTTGTCGTTTAGCACTCTTGACACCACATAGGCTTTTCTGCTATTTAACTTGTATGTGGCAGTATTATTTAAAAATAAAAATAAAACAATTTAAAGATAATGTTTCTTATTAAATAAAACTCTGAGAGACTCTATAGCAGACCACTGTGACCACAGGCTTTCACAAACACATTCAAGAGACAGACATAAAGGCTTGGTTATTATGTCAGGTTATTTAAGGTGTCCTGTATTAGAGTTTAAAATAACAACAAACAAGTACAACTGTTATCGTGACACACCCTAATTTCAAACTTTTCGTCAGCTCTGAAAATGTTTTTCCCACTTATGAGTCATAATGTTGATTGCCTTCTCCCTGACTGAGTTGTCTCATTAACCCTTTGTGGCCCTCTCCATCTTTTTACGGCCTTCCACAAAACCAGGATGAAATGAGGGAGAAAAACAAGCCCAGTTCTGAAGGCCCTCAATAACCTTTTATCACAATTTAGCAATAACCTGAATCAATTTGATGTCTTAAGCAATAAAATATGCTGTTGCACTCCTATTTCTGCTGCTCCTTGGATGACAGTAAATTTACATTTTTTAATTAAACTAGCCGGAATTTTTATTAGGGGGCTGGGCTATGCTAATGGGAATGTTGTGTACAGCAGATTAACAGAGTTTTGAAATAAATTTAACAGGGAGACATTTGGAGGAAAAAAATGCGAGTCATTGTCTTTAACCTCTTTCATGCCGATTTCTCTTGGGGGATCCTTGTATTCTAAGGAGCCTTGTCAGGGAAGAGTGCTTCTCAGCAACGAGGTGATTAGTATCGCCTTGTCAACCGAGGAAAAACACTCACATTCTCAAGATTTATTTTTTAAATACCTTGTTCAAATGATACCAAAATATATGATTGTTGTTATCACTTACATTTGCATTGGATATACTGACTCAGTTTACATCACTCTCTTAGTTGAAATTGTTTGAAGATAAATGCCTAAATTTGTATATATGTTTTAATTTGCTACGTTTTTTGTTTTTGTTTTTAAATGTCAAAAATAGAGACACAACAAATGGAGTTGCAACATCTGAATCTATATTTAAAAACAGCACCTCACCAATGGATTTCTTCTTTTAATTTCCCTGGCTAAAATAATTCCTTTTCAATCTTTAAATTTATTTTTCTGATTTTACATCTACATTGGACTATTAAATAAGTGTCAAATACAGTAGTTAATGGCAGCGTATATGTTTGTGTAGTTTTATGGTCCGCTCTCAGTATTTGATTGATGTTACGCGAGGCTGTGTGTGTTATGCCTGGTTTTAGCAGAGTGGCAGGGGGAGAGAAGGGGGAGCATATAGCAGACAAGGGGAGGGAGGTGTGTGTGTGTGTGTGTGTGTGTGTGTGTGTGTGTGTGTGTGTGTGTGTGTGTGTGTGTGTGTGTGTGTGTGTGTCTGTGTGTGTGTGTGTGTGTGTGTGTGTGTGTGTCTGTCTGTCTGTGTGTGTGTGTGTGTGTGTGTGTGTTTTGGGGGGGAGTCAGAAAGAGAGGGACAGCTGAGTCCTGATTGAGCATGTGCCCAGTCATCAGACACAAGCCACCCAACACCATAATTACCTTAACCCCCGTCTTTTAATACCCAAATCACACCAACTGGCCTTTTTTTTACCGGCAGAAAGAGGAAACATTAGAGATCAAACGATCAAATAAACTCCAGATGCACGTGGGCTGCCATGCATCTTGCCGCAATAGCCAAAGTGTTCAGGGCTACTTGATATGGGCCAGGAGCAAGGCAAGTGGCATCACCACCCCCTTTCTTCAATCCTGTGCACTCATGCAGTGGCCAGCACCTAATTAAAACCTCAAAGATCCCCGTCACCAATCTGGAGTAATGGCCTAATTAATACTCGGTGAAGAAATATTCCAGAATGATAAACAGGTTGCACCTTGGGTCTTCATTGCCGTTATTATCTAAAATGTAACGGGCCAAGTTTTTATCTTCAGAGATAATGCATGTTTGTTGAACTGCTTTACTAAAAATAAGGGAAATGGAAATGGCTAAGTATCCTTATCTCCAAAATGATGGCAATGAATTATAAAGTGTCAATAATTAGGAAAAATAAGTTTTATCATGTATTATTTTTCTGTAAGAAATTAGTCTTTTTTCCCCATATTTCTGTCTCATTTGTCTCAGCATAACCAGTGGAAAAGAAATCCTGCTTTTAGTCTCACAGCTAAATATGCCGTGTCATGTATTCTTGTGTGAGTCAAGAGAGAAGCTTTCAGTAACTTTTTTTTCCCAGACTCGATTTCTTAATCTTACATATGAAATTATAATTTCATGCAAAGTAAGGGAGAAGAATAATCTCTAGTCGTTGATATGCTATATAAGAGGGGAAAAGGGGAAAATGAAGAGGTAATTAGCAGAGTGGAAGACTTTGGCGCATTTGTGTGAAAGCATGGTCTCCACTGGCCATGAATGAATTTGCATGCTTCGCTTATCGAAGCATACTTATTAGGCCAGCTAAAAGAAAGATTAAGCCGGCACAAAATGTGGTGACTAATCCATTTAAATGTGGCAGGGGCTCTTAAGGTGTGAACCAGTCCGTACGTAGGTTAGTGGGTATAGAACTTGACAGTACACAACTTTCAAACAACTGAATGTGTATAAAAGGAAGCAGCAGATGTGGGGTTAACTATTTAATGTCTAGGACAATGATTGACACAGGTTATAAATTGATAGTTTATCTGCTGACCCTCTTGTCTCTGGAACAAATATAGCAGGTGGGGTCAGGCTGGGTTAATATAATGATGGAAACATTGTGTGGTCCAACATCAATGCTGTAGTTGTCCGTGTTTTTTTTATTAATAATTGTCGGTGAGTTATCAGTGAGTAATCTTCTTACTTTAGCTGTTTTTTAGTGTTGAGCACATCTTTGACAGAAATTCGGTGCCTGCTTTACTGTCGATGGCTTTATTTTTGAGAAGAGGAAAGAAAAGAAATCTGCGCAAACAAACACTGAACCTTTTTTTTCTGTCACCTTCACTGTGTGCGAGAAAATGTTTGCTCTGCCGAGTTACAGAGCCAATACCCCTGTCCTCGTCCGTAATTGACTGCAAACACGAACGTAGTGACGTTTAAACACTGCCCTCCTCTCTCTTCCGTGTCACACACACATCTTCCACACAGTCCCCAACCCGTCACCCCTCAGCTTCAGGTTCCCCCTACTGTTGTGTGTTTTTTCATGTGACATTCTATTCACTTGGGTCAGTAGCAGGCAGCACCAGCAATAATTACTGTCAGTACATTATAAATCTGAAGCCCAGCTGTTCATTTCTGTCAGTGCCAAGAGAGACAGAATGATAGAGAAGAGAAGGGCAAGAGGGGGAGAGAGAGGGGAAGAGCCCAGTTCGCAGTTTGCCGGATTTTTTTCCTTTCCCCCCTCTTTTTTTTTTTTTTACTTGGTAACTTGATAGGATTACATGGTTCTAGAGTCCACACCTGTTAAGAGGCTGTTAGCAGAACAGTTGGCAGTCCCATAACCATAGCTTAGCCTTTTTCTTCCGTGTCTGCTGTCCATTCTGTATCCCCTTTTGGGGATTTCACCCCGCATGTACAACGAGAGTTTGTTTCTCCGGGCTTCTGCCTGAGTCAGGGGTGAGGAGGGGAGAGCGCTCCTTGTGACACGTGAGCGGAGTGTGTTTGATGTTAGGGAGCGTACCCTACGCTTCTGCGTGTGGGGGGCCAGGTCAGCCAACATTTCTTTTTCCCTCCCTCTCCTGAAACACGTCTGCCATCAGTTGTGCATCCATCTCCGACCTCAGTCACACTGGAGCCACCCCCGAAATAACAAGTATTCAATTTGGTTTGTTTTCCACAAAGGTGGGGGACAGGTGTTGGCCGAGTCATAAAATGCCCAAATACAGGTTAAACCAGACAATTTAAATGATTAAGGGTTAGGTTGAGAACATTTCTGCATATTTTAGGAGTGCCACACCCCTGTTGTTAATTAAAAATACTTTTGGTAGGAGTGGAGAAATGAGTAATGTGTAAAATGTGTTGCTTGTTTTCTCTTGTTCGTTTATTATTTAAGTGGAGAAAACACTGAATATGGATATTGTCTTAACACAGGAGAATATTGTGTAATAGTTTGTTGGGGAATCGTTGACTGTCATCAGACTCAGAAAATCACATTACGGTAGGTTGTTTTGTGCCTTGGTGCAACGTGTCTCACTGCCTAATTTGGCATTCAGCAGCCACCCAGCTCTTTGGCTTCGTCACTTTCTGTGGGCCCTCAGCACCTGTTCCCCCTATTGTGCTGGAATTTTCTATATTTGGCAAGAAGTTGGACTCTCTCAATTGGTGTCTAGGTCAATAGTTAGAAAACAAACTCCGTATTCTCCAATGTTATTTTTCTTTTTCTACTGCTGTTGCTCAGTTGTTCAAAAGACTCTAAGAAAACATGATTCAACTTGGGAGGACTGTGAAACATTTCTCAGCAGGGCATCTAAATGTCATGTTGTCCCTTGCATGTTATTGACACGTTGCGTGGCCAGGAGTGCAAATTATCTTCCTACTGAAGCACAGGAGAAATAAAAAAAAGCAAAGTTAATAGATATCTCAGGCTAACTTTTAATTGTTCTGATATGTAATCGCTAAATGACAATAAAAAAGGAGCAGGGCCACTTTAAAAGCTTTATCTCTCCTGCTCTGTGCCCAAAGTGTCATGTCCATAACAGCACCACCTGATCTACAGAGTAAAATAACCGCTCAGGCTTATTGTTTGGACAATATTGGAGCGCCCCCCCGCCCCCCCCCCCCCCAACACAACCCACCCCACCCCCTGTTCCCCCCGCTGCTTCTCTCCCCTCTCCCTTGATTCATTTCACCCACTGTCCTCGGCTGCTGGAAAATGGCGTTAATTTTTTTATTACCTGTTTGACTCTCCAGCCTTATTACTGTAGCCCCTTAATGTTCTCTGTAACCGTGGAAACCAGATGAATAAATGTCCGCCAAAGAAAATGAGATGATTAAACAGGTCACCCTTGCAAAACAAATTCGCTTGGTCGAGCGCAATTTGTGTACCAAGTGGCTGTCTTAACAGTTTGCTAACAAGGGGATTGTTTGCCAGACTAACTGACAGAGAAGGGAGGGGGGGAAATTAAGATATCCGGGGAAAAGGATATGATTGAAGAGATAATATTTTAGATCACCATGCTATTTGTCTCATTTCTTTATTCTTCATGAGAATCTGGTGTTTGTAAAAGATTTAAAGTTCTTCCTTTCTTTAATTTATATTCTTTATATAATAGAGAATGACAGACAATTTAGAAATGTTCTTTTCCGGTGTACTGTATATTTTACTAGCATTTACAAGTAACATTGAAGTTTAAAGCAGCCATCCATATTATTGTCAGAGGCATTTGGTCTGTGATCATCAGCAACTGCAGTAGCAAATAGAATTTTTCTCATTTATGTGGCAACCAATCATTACTGCTAATTGTCCTTGAGGCCATCTGTATAGGATGGCTTGTCCTCTATTGGTGTTGGAACGGTACTGGTCATGGATTTACAAGTCCAATAATAATACTTAACTCCTCCAAACCTCTATAGTCAGCACAAAACAGGTCATATTCACAACTGCAGTAAGACATATGGAGGTTTTTTTTCTCAAATTAAACAGTAGCCTGAATAGCATTCTGGTTTCAAAGTGTCACTAAACTGCTTTGCCATGATGCTCCCACCCTTCCCTTCCTTGTCCAAGTGTAATGTTCTCATACAGTAGGACTTGTTTTAAGCTAAGCTCTCTGACAACCATATGAAGCGTCTGGTGTTTTCATCTGGGAAAATGAGAGACTAGGTCGGGCAGATTTAGCCATGTAACGATAGGGCAAACATGTAGACTTGGATTAGAATCAGGCCTGTGTTGCCATTCAGACCACACATCATAAATGTCGGGGACACGGCGGTGGTGTTGTTTATGGAAGGATGCCACGCTGCGCCACTCAAGGGTGTTGCCTGTTTGCATTGATGCACCACCACCACTTACCGCCTCTTGCTTTAAAACAACTTCCGCATCCCACTCAGCCCAGCCATTTTGTCCCGTTACCATAGCAGATCCCAAATGTTCACCACAGCTTTAGCCTCAACTTTAAAAGAACGGGGGTTGTTGCTCAAAGCATGGCCGTGGCTTCTTTAAGTCGTTTGTGGGACATAAGATAGCGAGCCAGAGTTTTCCACTGGTAGAGGAGGTATTTCATCCCAATACAGGGACACTACAGCTCAAAACTGAAAAGCCCGTATGCATTATTGATGTTTTAATTTGTGCAAATGCCCAAGTCTTTGTTAAGTGATTATAGTGCTAGGGAGATAACAGGGGAGGTACTTCTCTATGAAACAAGAGCTTGCTTACTGGCCGCACTGGGAAGCCATTGGACTAAATCTAACAAGTCAACGCTTCTACTCCGTGCTCCGAACGAGAGAGAGGGAGAGAGGCGGGGGTTGGGGTTTAGGGTTGGAGGGGAGGAGGGGTGAAGCGGGTTGACTCAAAAATATCAACGTGTCTAAGATAAGAAAAAATTCAGCCGTTGATCTTTTGTCCTTATTTCAGCTACACCTCTCCCATTTATGATGTTGGGTTTATAGGTCTTTTACATCCCTTATCAAAAATGATTTGATGTAAATACAATAGAACTGACCTGAAAACCCCTATGTGTAAATACTCCTTGTGGCACACTAGAAACTGACCTTGGAAAAAGAATGCAAAGTTATTATGCTCGCAAAACAAGCCAATAAAATAATACACCACTGAAAGGAGGGAGATTGGGTAAATATAATAGAAGAGAAGCAGTTTTCTTTCCCTGCAATGATTAACTCAGAACAAAGGTTATGAAGAATGACATTTTTTTAAACTGTGTAATTTATGTAATTGCCCACTACAGCTACCTTGCCAGATAAACAATGATAGAAGGAAACTTTCCCCTAGAAGAGAACACACGTATATGTGCAGACTCCAAACTAAGATAAACATATTTTGTTCCATATCCTAGTTGATCCAATCTCCAACTACATCTCAGATCATTGTCACCAGTGCATAGAAACCTGTTTCCTCTATTGTGCCTTTTGGTGTCAGTGATGGATGTCCAAGCTCGGCCTCATCTCTGCCACTCCCACACCTGCAGCTGTTCACACAGCCTGCCTTCCTGCAGCACCTAACGTATGTATAACCTGTAAATGATGCTGTATTCATTTAGCTAAGACTGCATTAATATGGGCACTATCAATGCCAGCCCATGAGATAAGTGTTTTGGCTTTGGTTTCTGAATTAGTCATTCTCTTTTGTTTATTGGCTTTATTCTTGCTTTATTCTTTGGGAAAATCTGCTTGAGTATGGACTCAGGCTTTGCCTTATGCTTTGAGGTCCCTGGTGGAGGTAAAAAACGAGAGCATGGAAGTGCACACACACACACACACACACACACACACACACACACACACACACACACACACACACACACACACACACACACACACACACACACACACACACACACACACACAGTAGGTACTCAGGCTTCTCCCAAGCATTTACTGCTTTATTAAGCTGTCTCATGAACCCACTAGCAGAACATGAGAATACAGGAAAAGAGAAAAGCCCATATTACTTAGATGATTTGATGTCATTTGTGGACTACAAAACACTAGGCTTTATTGTATGCGCAGGGAGAAAGAGCGGGAGCAGAGAAAAAAAGAAGTTGGCTTAGAAATTCAGAATTTCAATTAGCGTACGTAATCTGAACCTGCCGGCTTTGATAGAGGCTTTTTTTAAACTAAGAATACAGCAGCACTTGTAAAACATTAATTAAGCAGACTTGTTTTTTTTAAAGGATGGAGTATAGTGTGCTTTATGCAGTCCTTTTTACTAAACAAAAGGAAGTTACCTCAAATGGAGGACCGCTTCACCCAAACCGTTTTGAATTATTTTTAAATTGGTAGAAAAACACAGAAGACAAAAAAGACAAGCCATTGAGAATAATGTTCCAAAGGATATGATATCATATGAGAGCACAGCCTTTTGCTGAAGAATAGAAATGTATCCCTGCCTCAGTGAAACCTAAGCTTGGCGCAGGAAAACGAGCCCCTATTTTAATGACTTTCTACCTGACAGATGACTTTAGACCGCCTTTTGGATCACATTGCTCTGACTTTGTCTCTTACATCATCAAACCATTGATTATTAATAGTGTATATGAATTGTTAATTGATGGGTAATATGAGTTATGATGGCAATATTTCCTAAACGTAAAAAGGTTACTGTTTTATAAAACAGAAAAGTCTTGAACGAGTCTCAAACGTGTGCTTTATTTCCCGTGGTGATGGTTTGTGGCAAAGCCGTGGTATGTCTGTTTGTGCTGCATGGAAGCCTGAGCCCTCTTGAAATTTCTATACTCTTTTCTGGTAAGCGTGGCTACGTGATACTGCAAGTTGAAATGCATGCTCTAAACAACACTGGTTAGCATTAAGGGGGATTACAGTTCATTCACGAACTTTGGTTTAGTTTTTCATCAATGAATCAAGATAAAACACAATGCAGGTTATTCCCAATAGATCATTTACCAAGTTCAGAAGCAGATAATGACAAAGGTATAAAAAAAAAAAAAAAAAACCAAGAGGTTTTATTGGTTCCACTTCTTGGTATATATAATAGAAAAAGAGTCCCTGTTCCACATTTGCACATGGTGTTGTATATGCATTTTCTACAGGCTATTGTAAATCTTGCAGTAGGTGATGAGTACACATACAGATGATACATTAAAACTGCCATAACTCGCACACCCAGCAAAGCTAAAAATCAATTGGAATGGATAGTTAAGCTGGCCCCTAAAAATCAATGAGCAATTCATGTCCTTGATCACAGAATGTCATTCCTCTCAATGTTAGAGGCTGATGAGGGTTGAGCATACACACATATACTCACATTCAGCACAAATATACAGGAAACTTGCAGATACATTCACTGTGCTGATACAATAAGTTAAGAATAAATTAAACACACTGGACAAGGACTCATATTTAGATACACTTGTATTTGAAACAACTTCTCTTGATATCTTTATCACGTTTTCAGTATAACACAGTGCTGTATTTATAAATTTTTACAACTAAATGGATATGCAAAGGTTTTAAGCAAAATTTGTTGAGACAGTGTTAAATGCGGTTAGGGTATTTCATCAGGGCCAGCTGGTGAATACAACATTGCAGTCAATCTATTGAACATAGCAGGGAGTCAAATTTCAAACCTCATGTTGTTGTTTTTAAACCGTGCAAAATGTTGCAATTCAACGACATTGTACACCAAGCCTGGAAAATAGAGATGACCTTATAACCATTACATAGTGGGGGCACAGACACACTCAAATACACCCACACCCATGCACATGCACACAGTGGACTTTAATGTAGGAAGAGAAGGAAGGCGATAAGAGGATGAAAAGTCTGTGTTTCAAAATAGCAATTTTGCCCTTATTAATGCCATTAGTGTAACAGTCATAATGGATCAAATCAACGGATGACCGAAGCATCTCCTCTGTCTCTGTGCTATGACGGGATCATGTCGGGAACAATTTGGGCATTTTGTGTTGATGAGTGAAGTTTCGAGTGCTGTAGTATTCTGCAAACTGCCCCTAAATTATGCCCATAGTTCCTCTGTTTATCTATTTATATTTTTACTTCTTTGTCTTTCTCTCGTCTGCTGTTTGTACAGATTGTCAGATTAGTCATTTTCTGGTACCTTGGAACATTAATTTGTTATTGCCTCTGCCAGCCCAGCTATCAGTAGAAGTGACCCTTTCGTTGGGAACTACTGTATTTTTAACCCAGATTTAGATAATGGCACTGTGACAGTCATTTTTGCTCCTGGGCTATTCGCTGCTTTGAGGCCATTCACGTCACTCACACTATGTACCCCCCCGTTCAGAGCAATGCTACAACAGACATTATGTTAATGCAATGCCATATCTTTAACTTCAAATCTTAATTTCTGTTGTCTAAACCTTTTCCACGAACTATGTTTTCCTTCTATGTCCACATAGTCTGTGGTATATTAGTTATGAGTTAGCAGCAGTTGCTGGCCTTAACAGGTGGTCATCTTTTACGGCCTATTACTCTGGTAACATTTGAAAGGGTCATTTAGCCCACTAGCAAAATACCTCAGATTTGGGGAGAGGAGAGGGCCTTCGAAACAGTTGTCGCCTGTCAGAAGGAGCAGAGAGTCAGGAGGATCGGTGGAACACTTGCTCGTCCCCTCGTGGAGGTGAGAATTTTCCAGCAGCTGTCACTTGGCCTCTTTACCTCATGGTTTTTTTTGTGACGGGTGTATTTTTTCCCTTCATTTCCAATAAAGCAGAATAGAATGTTTGTGGCAACTGGAGGGGGAGGGCAAACTCCAGTGCTGTGCCCTGTCACTCACAATCTCGCCCGTGTGTGTCCTCCTCTAGAAGGGTTACATGTCTCATCAGCCGCCAATCATGAGACGCACGTGAGACGAGCCTAACAGCAGAGTCTTTTTTCTTGTAATTCAACTGCTTAAAAGGCTATTGTGGTTTTTTAATGTCTGGTGTCACAAAACTCTTTCCGTTAGGCTTGGTATAGTAGCAAAATGTTGTTTCATTTGCCTCTGTTCTGCCTCTCCTCGACTGCTCTACCCTTCTCTCTCCCATTCCCTCTTCCTTTCCCTGTCTCCTTCACTCCCCCTTTCTCCCCCCCCCCCCTCAATCCATCTGCATCATGTCGATCTGTCAGACTGCCAGTGTCTGTTCCAATTAGATTCCACTTAATACACGTAACCTCGATTAACACGCAATCAAGCCCAGATAAATCACGTCCTTTAAGTCCCCCCCTCTGCCTCTCCTGTGTTGCTTTGCATCACTCAGTTTTTCCCAACAAGCTTTCTTCGCCACAGCCGTCGGTCACAATGTATGAAATCACACGTTGACTGCATGAGCAGGTAAACTTAGCAAATGTCCTCAGTGGTGACATTTTGCTGCTTTTTACCTCTAACCAAATGCGCTGTCCTAGTGTGCGTCTCACTTCTCTTTCTAGTAATGTGAAATTCCTCTTGTGTTTCCAGCAGACTCGTGTTGGTGCCCTCCTCACCCTGGAAGATGAAGGTGTCTTAATTACATCTTTGGTTAAAAAGCTACAAAAGACACCGTGGGCTTTCTCAACGTTGCGGGAGGCTGTGTAGTCTATTGTCTTGGTGACCTTTTTAGCTAGCGGACAATTGGTTTGACTAGATTACAAATTAAGACACAGCACCAGGCACTTAGAAAGCAAGTCTGTTAGAGAGCAGTTCTATTACTACCAGCCTGTGAAAGCCACTGGGCCATATTTTTTAAGCATCACATAAATGGCCACAAAGTCAGGCATCACATGCACATTGTTCCCTATCTATAAAGTTACGTTTGCTTTAATGATATCTGCAATGCCACAGTGCCTTTTTGCCAGTGGCAGAAAGAGAAAAACACACAAAGCCACTACAGAGCATAGGATTCAGGGCCGATTATAATTCTTTTAACAAAGTTAATAATTTACACTGTTTATGCTAATAGGAGAAAAGAGGACTGTTGAATTAGCAAACAGCAAAAAACACTAAAAATACAAACCAAATGAAAACAACCTGGGGCACTGAAAAAGCACACACAGCACTCTTGGGGTCTTCTTTTATTAATCGCAGCTAAAAGTGCTAACATTGACATGTTGAACAGATTAGCCTCTTTAATAACGGGGCGGGTCAACATGGCTACCGCTGCTGATCCATGAGGATAGCCTGTCGGGAGGCGGATAGCCTGTGTGTTTCATATCCTGACCCCTGCCTCTATTGGTCTCGCCCCTGCACTAAAGATGCACTAAATCTGGCCTGTGCATTCGTTAGATGAAGAATGTAGTACTCTTCTTCTTCTATCGCTCATTGTAGTTTTTTTTTACTTTTTCCTCACATTTAGAAAGGTCTGACAGTTGTCATTTGCTGTATTATGGCAGTGTCTTGACATGGTTACCGTTTTTTGAAGCCGTGCTGTTTTCAAAAGTGGTAGCTGGGGCAGTTAGAGGTCTGGCTTTGTTTCACGTAGCGACAGCTTGTGTCATACACGTTCAGGCTGCTGCTGTACAGCATTAATGGTTTTAAATATCTCAATGCTAGTTGGAGCTGACAAGGCCTGCCGGTGTGCAGTGTGTAAATAGGGCTTGGATTTAAAATAAATTAAGCTATGAGAAAGCCTCACGTTGATCCATTTCTTATCTCCTCTGCTGCCTTGTCAGCCCCAAGCCCTTTCAAATCGTGTAGACAAGTTAAGGGACAAGCAGTACTCATTCACAGTTTCTAGCATGTAAAAATAGCCTGTTATTAGTATGTACTAACGAAGAATGTATATGTATAACTACAGTAGATACTTTACTTGTTCAATTTCCTTGAAACTGTTGATCTCTGTAAAACCAATTACAAAGTTGTGTGTTTTATTTAATTAGTATTGGGTGCAAACAAAATGAGTATTGAATAGACACCCGATAGCCCTCTGTCCTGTCTTTTTCCATTCATAAACTCTGTCCACAGCCACAACAGTGTTGCACTGTCTCTTTAAAAGGGGTGACAGTTTTGACTATAAGTTGAGCTAAAATAATGTTCTCTTTCCCAGAGAAAAAAACATGGGAATAACGCTGATGAGTTTTAACAGCTTCAGCCAGGCGATGGGCAAATATAATAAGTGTTTTCGTAGACGTCACCAATGATTATCTCATCTGGGCATTTTGGGTGAATGTAGTGGATTTAGAGGCTCGTCTCCCATTGTGCTGACATCACCCTATAATAAACCAAATTAAATCATGGTGAAAATCATTTGAAATTCTCCCAGAGTCTGTCTCAAATGACTTAACAATGAAAGTCTGGGAAAAATTTAAAGGGAACGCTGTGTGCGTGTGTATGTGTGGGTTTGAGTGTGTTTAGTCGCGGGGGATGGGAGAGGGTGAACTGTGGAAATGGGGGCAAATTTGCCCCCACACTGCATAATGGGATAAGGGAAGCCAATATTTAACACATTCTTAAGAGAATTCAACGGACAGCATTTTGACACAATACTTTGCGCTCATTGCTTTTTTAATGAAAAGTATGTATTTTAAAAATACATTTCTTTTTTGTGTATATAACTTTTCTGTGATTTGTAAATCTCACCGATCTCAGCAGGGAAAGTTATTTGTATCGAAACCCTTAGAAGGCATATAAAACACAGTCTAAGTCAGTCTTGATATAGCTCTACTTTTATAGATAGAAAGTCGGATTAAAGGGCACGAGTGTCCAGTTTCCACAGTCAGGCAATGTTGCATGGAAAATGTGTTTTGATACTGATACCACTATGACACACTACAGGCACGACAAGACAAAATCACACCTGTATATTTTATAAACACATTTTGGTGAGGTGCCATCATAGCGAGTGACATGCATGCCATACCTTTACAGTAACAGAAATAATCATTAAAGTGGCCTCTAAAAGGTTTTCTTTTGAAAATAGAGAAAAATTATATTTGTTATATGATCACATGCAAACTTAAATACAAGTTTGCAAAAACAAGTTACCAAGTTAGCAGTAAATGTGCAATCATGTTTTTTTAATGTATTTATATTTATTCCATATCACAGTATTTGTTGCACATTAGCCATAAGAAAAGGTCTACTAGCACGCCTGGAACACAGGGATTCGACAGTTGTCCCGTCTCACCACTCGCGTGCTGTAGTCGGCCACCCATGACCTTGTGAAATGAACAAAGGAGTAAGAGAGAGAGAAAGTGAGTGAGCGAGTGAGTGAGTGAGAGGAGTCAGTGAAGTAGTGGTGGAAAAGCGTGGAGGTGGATGGATGTGGTGGTTTTGGGGGGGTTACTGCTAAAGGCCTCAACTCAGCCAACGTGGCCTGATGTGACAGGATTAGCTAAGCCCCGGTGAGCATGGCTGGTAGTGTGAGCTGTGTGTGTGTGTGTGTGTGTGTGTGTGTGTGTGTGTGTGTGTGTGTGTGTGTGTGTGTGTGTGTGTGTGTGTGTGTGTGTGTGTGTGTGTGTGTGTGGTAGGCAGGCAGTGTGCACAGCAGACTGGGAACCCAGAACTGCTGCTTGCCACCAGCCGAGCCAAGACAAGACATGGGAGATCAACAGTGTGTCAGCCCATCGCTGTCATCAAGCCTCTCATCACCCTCCCCTTTCACCAATGGGAGAAAGCCAGACCATAGAGGATACAGGCAACGGAGTCAAGATACAGTGGGGGGAGACACAGTGGGGGACTAGTGGGCGGGCAGCTGGGGCTAAAGTGATCGTGAGTTGGAAAATGATCCTATTAAATTGAATTAAAGAGGCAGTCTTCATTTACCCCAAGAATGATGGATTTGGATAATTAACAGTGTTAATGGGGACTGGTTAAAGAGGGCAAGGGAAACCGGTGATTGCAGACAGAGTAAAGGGGCCAGGTCAGATCTGCATTGTATTCGACCCGGCGGTCCATAAGCGACGGCCTTTTTTTTTTTTTTTTGTCTTGCACCAACTCATAGTCACTTGTGGTGATTAATTTATAAGCATTACCAGACTGTGGCACACTATTTGGAAATGTTACAACAATGTTTTTTTCTTTTTTCCCCACAACTCCACCTTTATAAAAGAGCAGCGGCTGTAAGATACTCTGAACACAGCAGATCAAAGGCTGCTGTTGTGTGGTTTTGCGCTGGGCCAACTGAGTAGCATGCATGTGAATAGGGAAATAAAAGCAATAGGAGGGTGTCACTGATCAGCATGTAGGTTTAATGTTGATATATTTTGTGGTAGTGTGCTGCAGCAAAGAGTGCATTATACCAGTTTAATGCCCTCATCTCGGGACCTAATTAAGACACTTGTGTGTGTGAAGTGTATGTGCACGCACATGTGGTGGTGTGCTTTGGAGCCTGGGTTTTCACTTTGGTCAGTGCACAAACCCTATCTGTATGTCCTTAATTCTTGATGATGTGTAGGCCTCAGGCAGTGTGTGTGATGGAGAGGATGCCTGTGTGCCAAGTTGAAGTGATCACACGGCAGGGCATGGGCCCTCACCCCTCTGAAAAATCCCGTTGCTTTGCTCACAGCAGCCGACCGTCAGTAGTGCGTCGCTAGTTTCCACAGTCTAGTCAGGACTAGTGACACCCTGCCACAAAGGAGCCAGATTTATAGGGCACTACACGTCACCGGGTAATCTGCAGCTCGTCTATTACTCTAGAAATAATAGCTAATCCTGAGGATAAACTAGTTAGCTTCATTTACATCATCTCGGCCACTGCTTTACTAATTCAGATGATCCCTTATATGCAGCGTATATTATGTGCTGCATTGTTTAAGGTTTGTGCACTTTACACAGTTTGCAATCAATTTTGACAGTTGTAGACGCACACTCAACTCTCCATTACCTTGGATGATGTGCACAACGGCTTACCTGAACACTGATTAGGCAGAGAATGTCTTAAGTAAAGGGATCAAATAATTTTATGCTACTTTTCTCCTTTCCAAAAAATTAACACCACAGTCGCACACGTGTGTGTGTGTGTGTGTGTGTGTGTGTGTGTGTGTGTGCGCGTGTGTGTGTGTGTGTGTGTGTGTGTGTGTGTGTGTGTGTGCGCGTGTGTGTGTGTGTGTGTGTGTGTGTGTGTGCGAGAGTGAGAGAGTGATAGAGTGTGTGAAAAAAACAATCTCATCAAGCAGGAGGCCGTTTGCTTAGCAAGAGCTGACAGTCTTTGTGTATGTAAATGAAGAATTTAGACTAATGGAGTTGAACCATTTCTAATTTTGTGATGGCAAGAGGATTTTGATTGAAAGTAATTAAGCAAGCTAGCTGTAAAATTAATTAAAGCAAAAGGAGGGGGGGACTTTTATTGGATTGGATAGCGATATAGCTGCTGTCAGGCAGGGGGACAAATGGGGGTGACCTGGATTCTCTGCCCTCCCTCCTCCCACTCGGGACTTTTATGTCACTTTAATCTCCTTAGAGCGGCTGGTGTGCATTTGTTCGAAATAATCAAGGAAATATGGTCAGAAATTGTCAGCTTTCAGATCTAATTTACCTGACAGCCTTGCAAGTGTGTGTGCACGCACAAGTATGCATGTGACAGTGGCAGGTCCTTTTTTTCCTTGCCCTCTCCTCAGCTTTGTGGAAAATGCTTTTGACAGTCTTGAAGCATTTTGGTTGTCGAAGGGTGGGGGAGATGAGGGACTTGGGTGGCTTTAAGACGGACATTTCAATGAGGCGTGTTTTGCCCAGCTTAGCACCTCTGACACTGTTGTGTGCGTGCACACACACCAACATGCTTAATTGCCTCTCTAACATATTCAGACTCCGTTTGGTCACTGTACCAGCGCTTCTCTGCCTCTGTTGTTCTCAGGTAGCCTAAACGAGCAGAAGCAGATTACATTAATGACAAAGCCTGTTACAGCTACTTAACCACTGACACGATAAGATTGGCCAATCCTGCACAAATAGAAATGGAATTTGTTGTCCCTTTTTAGTTTTGAAAAATAATAACATTTAAATCATACTTGGTGTTTCAGACTTTTGTTTAAGCTTATATTTGAAAGGCTGTGATGTTGTTAAAGAAATATCAACCACCTGTGCAATTTGTGTTAAGCTAAGTCATAAAATCACCCTGCTAATGTCCTGCGACATCTATATGGCTTTGAGCTGTATGGGGTCCATATTAAAGGTCCACGGGGTTTCCCATGATTCCACAGTGGGTGAGATGCCACTTCATCTTAAAGCTTCTCAGTGCTTCCTGGTATTTGTGACATAGGGTCTCCGTGTGGCCCTCAGTACCCCCTGTAGAGACAGTTAATTAAGGCCTGGGCCCAGGCAACGCTGCCAGGACTCTAACCCACCACACCATCGTCTGCCCCTGTCGCCGCCACTCCCCTCCTCAACTCTGCAGCCGTCGGCCCTGTGGGAAAGCATTGCGCCAAGGCTGCGCCGCCATCGGGGCCCCTAACGGGATTAGGAGTCCTCTGAAAATAGGACCTCAGCTCCAAAAGCCTCTCACACACCTTCATCTGCCCAAAGGATCCCCCTCAACTCACCCCAGCCCTATTCCCTCCTACTCCCCCCCTATAAGACAGCTCCACCCGAGCTCCATTTTATCAATTAATGTAATAAAAGGTGGAACAAAGAGCTTTCTTTCCCCCCGCTCTGTAATTAGAGGGAGAGATCTCTAGAGGACTGGCCTTCCTTGGGCCCGAAAAACATGATTCTCACTCCCCCCTCTACGCTGCCGCTGCCACTCAAGCGGAATATGGCGCCTCGATGTATAAGGGTGAAAATGATGTGATAGTGTAGTGTAGTTTGCCAGGCAAACCCGGCACAACCTATTTTGCAGTAGCTTTATCAAATGAATGTAACATTTGGAAGAGTGATACATTATTAACTCTAATTGATTCCTATATAGCACTATACATTCACTGTCACCTTCGCTTTGGCTCGCACGAGTACATGTGCTCTGAATCAGTCTTGTCGCTGTCCCTATTCTAACACGTTACGTGTCACCACACACTGTTAACAAATGTGATAAAACCACCTGAATCGAGAATATCAGGTATGACGTCTGCCTATGTGTGTTTTTGTCTGTTAAGGTGAGATATAGTAGACTTTGCTGTGTGTGTGTCCTACTATCTCTCTTGCTCTCTCTCTCTCTCTCTCTCTCTCTCTCTCTCTCTTGTGCTCAACTGTGTCTACATGAGTGTGAAAGTAAAAGAGAGAGACAGAGCGCCCGTTTTCACAGCCACTGAAGCTTTCGATAGGAATTAGTTTTACAACATATGCAAATGTTCCCCCTTGAAAAAAAGGGGGTCTTTAAGTGACAGGTTGATATGTGATTAAACGACAATTAGAGTGCTGAAAATAAGTGTCGGCAGTAGGTCAAGCACTGGGCGGCTCAGCTAAAAGGTAGCAGACTATTGAAGAGAAAACATTCCCAGGCAGAGGCCAGGATTGGGACCCAAAACAAATTAGAGAGGTGAAGGGGGAACAAGGTTGGCACTGTGTTCCAATAAACCCACAACAAAAACAAGTTCTGTGCTTTGCCTGGATGACAGACAATTCATGATTAGAGTAGGATCTGGTTTTCAGGTAGCCAGTGCTGAACATAAATGCAATCCATGAATCCTAACATTGGCACTGATTGTACTGTATATAGACACAACGTGCATTAACATCATACTTGACTGGTATACTCTACCTTTAGGGGACTCCACCATTTGACAGTGATGCCCTGCTTGTTTTGATTTTAACTTTTATTGCCCCCAGCACAGATTAAATCCAGTTATCTGCCCTAGTGTTGGCTGCACCCCTCTCCTCTGCTGCCCTTTAAGTTAAAAGAACAGAGACATGAGGGATTCTGTGTCTTTTTCTCTTGCTGTCTTTCTCTAACAAACACATACACACTCACACACATACGCACACAAACATACAGGCAGAGACATAAAAGGGCTCACGCTTATTCTGGCAACAGATGGCCCTGTCCCTATAATCCCCTTTGATGCTGCGGTGGGCAGTGGCTCCTGAACATCACTGAAGCCAAAGCCCCAACAAAACTTGAGCTACTTTTCCTTTAACTGACCCCAATTGCCAAGGAGCTGTCAGCTGTCAGACCTGGTTAAGAGCATCTTTACTGGGGGAGACTGAAGGGCACAGGTTTCTCTCTTTGTGTGTGTCTCTCTCTCTCTCTCTCTCTCTCTCTCTCTCTCTCTCTCTCTCTGTCTTTCTCTCTCTCTTCTTTCAGCTTCCTGTTTGTTTTCTGTCACAGATGGTTCATTCCACCTGCATGGCACGGCTGCGAAAGCAGGTTGACCGTGGTACTCTGACTCGTAGTATCGACGGCACTTATTTCTTCCCTGTTCCTTCCAGAAGGCGAACGAGTGAACCTCCCCCAGCTCTAATATTGGAGCCACAGATGGCAGGAGGTGGGCTAAGAGGCTTAGATTTCATCGAAGCGCTCACCTTAATTATTGTCAATTGTGATAAAAGAGGGTCTTTTCACTGCTTGTGTAACCTCTATACTATATACTGTACATACACAATTAAATTAAAAGCACTGCACTGCATCACTTATTTTCTAGAAATAGAACTTTTTTGAGTGATTCACAGTAGATATCTTTTTTTGGTTGTCCTCTCAGGCATCTACGTAAGCTTTCTTCAGTTGAGAGCAGGCCAGTTGATGCTGATGAAATAAATCTGCTATCTTTAAAGAAAGTGGTTCAGTTTCAGATAAGATCAAATCCCCATGATACTAATGAGCTCACTAATGGAGTTCACTTTTTTTTTTTTAACAAGTATCCTTAACCCGTCTTTCACATTAGTAAAATGTGACTGTAGTTTAATTCTTAACAATAATATTATAGCTGGCATTTTACAAATTTTGCGGAAGAAAACATTTTTTGGTGTTGTCAATGCCCTTTTCTTCCTATAGTCTCCGACGGCAAGGCATAGAGTTGTGTTAACCTTCCTGATTAAATTTAAGATCACTCACCCAAATGTTTGAGTGAACCAAGACTACGAAGCACTTTGCTTTCTTATTAATTTTGCACTGTAAATAGAATCAGATGTGAACTCGTGCCTTAACCTTTGTCTTAAATAATTTCCTTCTCCATATGTAGGCAGCTCCGTTCTCGGGACTTTAATTGGAGGACAGCGGTTAAATGTCTCCTCGGGTGCAGAGGCGACTGATTGCAGCAGTCTCTTCTGTTTCATTTGGAAAGCACCTGATTTTAACACAAATTGGGAAATCCAAATTAGTGCTAGCTGGCTTTGTGATTCAGAGAAGTCTTCTGTACTGTTCGATTATGTATTATCATTTGAGAGCTTTGGCGGATAATCATCGCTGAAATTTGCTCACGTTTCAAGCAGGTCTGCTGAGATGCATGTACGTAGCTAATGGGATTGGGATTTTTTTTCTATCCCTCTCCTGTGGCGTTATGGAGCTGGCAGCTAAACTTGAACGGATGCGCATGGTGCTGAGTCGTGCACAAGACTATTTCAAGACTGAAATGCGATTGTTTTAATACTTTAATCCACCTGTCCTTGGCATTCAGGATGTTGCAGAAGTCGCCTAATTATTTCAGTGCCCTCTATTCTTCCTGGTTGAAATACAGCAGGGACAGCAGCCCCCTTCTGTTGAGAAATAAGTTCATCCTACTTTGAATTTATTTTAATAGAAACATTTGGTTATTTATCTCAGGAAGTGAAACAAAATGTCTATAAAGTAACAAAAAATACAACTTCTAAATCTTACTTAAAAAAAAGTTAAACCTAATTGAAATTTTAAAAATGCATGTATGCAAAGAGGATCTGAAATACCCCAAATCACTTTAAAGAACGAGCCATTAAACAACTAGAATTCTCGGAATTGTCCCAGGTTCCAACCACGATAGTATGCAAACACAAATATTTTCTTTTAATTAAAGAGGCCTCATCGCACTGCATCCTCCCCCAAGCCTGCTGCCAGCGCTCAACAGCCCCCCCCAATCCTCACACACACACACACACACACACACACACACACACACACACACACACACACACACACACACACACACACACACACACACACACTTGTGATGCCTTATTCAAATCCAGTCACAATCACAGTCATATACATACAGCCAAATTTGAGAAAAGTGATTATTTTAATTGTGTCCTGGGCGGTAGATTCCTCTTGACTAGCTGCTAATCTGTCAGAGCCTGGTTGTCAATTGAGAACCAGGGACACCAGCAGTGACGGCTGCCCAGTTCACTGATAGCCCCCTGAGGGATAGTTAACCCTCAAACACCCCCCAACTCCAGAAAAAAAAAATACCCTCTCGTGCAGTCTCACTCCCCACTTCCACCCTTCCCCCAGACTGGTCCAACCTACCAGAACCTGTGGTGGCACTAAAAGGTGGGGAGAGGGGGGTGAAGGACTGGTCTGTGTGCGTGCGTGCGTGCGTGCGTGCGTGCGTGCGTGTGTGTACTGGCTTGGGACAGTGGGGGTGTGTTTGTGTATATACTTGTGGTTTGGCAGGGGGTGGCAGCTTGATAGTAATGCATTTTGATGGTTTTAGAGATACTTCATTTCAGAAACAGGGGCCTCATTAACCGTAGTCTTGATCAGGCCAGCGAGCAGCGGGCACATTAGGGGTCCACAGGAAGTTAGAGTACAGCAGGAGAGTGCATTAGGGAGGCCTGGGGAGACACACTCCCTCTCTTCTCCTCAGTTCCACTTCCACCTCCAAAGCTTTTCTATATCTTAATGTACCTTTCAGAGGAATTCGGATAGAGGTCAATAATTATGCCCTTTAAATTATTCAGTCGTAGTCCTCTGTAATTGTGCTTTTTAGAGTTCGGACATCAACAGCGTGGTTTACTGCACAGCGTTTGTGGCATGGACTGACCGGATGAATCAGTATAGAATAAACGAAAGAGTGTGTAAGTGTGTTTCACTGCTCTCATCAACATCTCAGGAGTGATATACATTTCTAAAATATGTATCAACACCAAATGAACACATAACTTTATTGCTGAGCAAAATCTTTTGGATCTCTTTTAAACAAGCGTCAGCACTTAGTTGTCTGTGCAGGGCATGGTGTCAGAGCCCCAGCAGACTACCAGCCACTGTGTGGGAATGTTTAGTTTGGGACGCAACCGTGTTATTTTTGTAACATCGAGGAGAGGAAAGCACAAACTGCTAGGGTAGCAGAAAAAATCACCAAACTTTTTCTACAAAGCCAGCCCCGGTAACGTTTGACTGCACATGATAACATCGTCCGTCCACACAACAAGTCCTCTTTCAGCTACAGATTATTAACACATCGCTGAAAGCGGCAGAGAGCAATTCACTGTTGTCACAGGGCCTAATATTTATATTTATCTAGTTGGGAGAGGCATTGACCAACATGTCACACACCTGCAGTTTTGTAGTACGTGCTACTGCAGTTTGGTGTCAAAGGAGGAGTCTGTACAGTAGAGTTTTGTTGGGGCGAGTGGAAGACTGTAATTACTGTCTGACGATTCATCTAGTCACTGCATAAAATAGTGTTTATCCAGTCGCCCGTGTTTCTGTCGTGGCTGAGGGAGGGGAGGGTCATGTTTTGCACAACTGAGACAGCTAGGGCAATCAGGAGAAGAATCGTGACTCCAAAACATTCAGCCTTTCTTTCTTTTCTCTCTTGCTGTCTTTGTCTGTTTTTTTTCTCCTTTCTCTCGGGTTGAGAACTGGTGCCTTAGAAAATGAGATCTCTCTTTCTCCCCCCCCCCCCCCCTGACACACCCACACACAAATAAACATAAAAAGCTAATTTGTTAGCGCGCCTCATTTCAGAGGCCTAAGCAAGAGAATATTGTCGGGGGGGGAAGTAATGCTTTGTCAAATGTTGACATGTGTTGCAAACATGGGGCCTTCAGCAGCAGCAACAGCAGCAGCGTTTCGTACAGCGGCTCAGGCACATTGTCGGCACATGAAGAGAGGATGCTTTGAAACAAGATTAGCCTCCAAATGGCCCTGCCAGCACCCTCCACCCTCCCTACCCTACCCTTGTGCATAATGTGTGTGTATCAGATCCTATGAAATATTTGTGGGCCTGTTTTCTCACAGAATAAGTCTGGGTGTGTTGTATATCACTGTACAGATGAAGGTGTGTGTACACATTTGTTCTGCTGCAAGGCCCCATTGTCTGGCACATGGTTTGGCTTGGTTTCGTGGGCCAGAAAGCACACGTCCCTGTCACTGAGGCTACCTCCCCTTGGCTTTGGGTCAGGGTGACACTGGGCAGGGGAAGGAAAAAAATCCATCACCCCCACACCCTGCCCCCACAAAAATGAATCAAAATTGGAAAACAACATGCAAGGTCCGCCTAATACAGGAACACTTGCAATATGCTGATGTTTTCTTTTGCACACTGTGTTTGCTAAATTGCCTTTGACTGCGTGCATCAGTAATGAAACTTTATGTCCTTGTGGAGAGGGCAGCAAGTCCGTTCCAGTTAGGACCAGGACAATCTCTCCTGTCTGGCTTTTGTAAGACTTTTTTTCCCTAATACACGTCCTTATGAATAAATGAAGCCCATGAAGTCATTTTTTCCATATTTGTGTAAATTGCTTTAAAAGCATTTTATCATGTCATAAAAAAGCGCAATTGATCTGCTGGGTTTAGCTCATTGGACAGCTGTGTGTTTTGTTAATGGCCACTTTGCTCCAAGCAGCTTATTAAAAAATTTATATATAAATGCTAAAATTGCATAAATTATTTAGATACAGTAAGCATTTTTTGGTCAGCCAGGGAGGGGCTGTTATCAGTATGGAAATTTACCATAGTATATTATCTGCTGAAATATAGTAATATATCTGCCCAGACACATATGTGTCCTCCTCACTGCACCCCCATACGTGCAGAGGCGCAGGAAAAAAAGTATATATTTTTTGATGACTTCGTTTCAGCAACCACGGAATGTCACCCATATCCTGGTTGATTGTACTTTCGAGTTTTATGATGTTTTTCCATTGATTTGTTTCCCCGGCGCAGCTGCCGACCTCTATTGAGGGACGAACGTAATCAGCGCTGACGCAAATTAGATGGTTATTCGTTTCGAAAATTGACAGAAAAACAATAAAAAAGATGAAATGCTCCCAAATCAATAGATATAATGAAATTCAAATAATCCGAGAGATGAGGTCTCCATGGCAACTGATAATGTGGAAAAGAAAACAATTTAATAAAGGACAGACACGCTTTGAAAACAGATTGGGGAGGGGGGTGGCTGTAAAGCGGGGAGAGGAGAGCAGAGCAGAGGAGAGAGGGAGGGTGGGTGGTGGCGGGGTGTTTGTGGCTGTAGTGGTTGCTCTATAGCTTGTTTCCCCCCGCGTGTGAAGGATCTGTGTCTGTCCCAAGGACACCGGAATAATTAGAAAAGCTTTCAGGCCAGAAAGTGCAGATTCAGGTTTTAATACACAAAATTATTTCAGGGGCAGTGAATCGGAAAACCATTTGTTGGTGACCTTCCTGAGAGGCCTCCCCCCTCCCCGGTACAGGGCAAGATAGAGGCTATGTGGCAGCACTGCCTGAGTTATGGCATATTTGTGTTTTTATAGAGGCAGGGGGAATGGAGTTGGGGAAGTTGGGAGGGGGATGTGGGGGTAAATGTGTGTGTGTGTGTGTGTGTGTGTGTGTGTGTGTGTGTGTGTGTGTGTGTGTGCGTGCGTGCGTGCGTGCGTGCGCGCGCGCCCGTGCGTGCGTGCGTGCGTGCGTGCACATGCGTGTGTGTGTGCGTGCGTGCATGAGTTTGGGGGGTGGGTCATAGGCAGACCTTCATGGTGTGCGTGTGTTGGTCTGGCAGGAGTTTAGGAAGAGGGAGGGAGAGCAAAGACAAGAAGGGAGAAAGTGAGGCAGTGAGAGAAAGGGGGAAGTTGCAGATCCGGCTGTATTTACAGATCAGTTGTCAAAAGGAGCCATTTAAGGGGAATGTGCTCGTTCCTGTACTGTGACAGCGAGGTGCCTGTTTAAAAAGCAAAAGACAACTATGAACCTGAGAGGGAGATAGTCAAACACAGGCTTTTTCTGTTGAAGACAGACAGAGCAGTCGGTGGCGAGGGAAGCGAGTGGGTGTTAAGTGACTTCATTTGTAGTCTATTTAAGGTATGTTTTACTTGTCCTTGTGCTGCTCCTCCAACATCTAATACAGGGGTTGCGTTCTAGTAAGCACAGCAAGGGAATAATGATTGAGTGCATCGTTCTTATTTCCTGTAAATAAAATTGACTTTACTTCATCCGCATAAAAACCTGTATTTGATTTCAGTCAGACAAGGGAGATTTGCTACTGATGCAAACAGTGATAAGTGTCAACCAAAAGCACAGCTCAGTTTCCCTCATTAGCTTATCACAATTTTGAGTATGTACACTTTCTGGTGGCTTTATTCAACATCCGTGTCCTGCTATTTAAACATCCTATTTTCTTTATTACTCTGTCAACGTTTTGAACGTCTGGTTGGGCGTTGGAGCCTTGTCTGTCAAGTAGTGACTACAATTTTTGTGTCATTAGAAGCTTTGTTTGACTCAAATAAAGGTGATCCACCCTCTGTTCAAATGACACAAACAGCAGGTCCGGGATATCACGTCTTGAGTGCAGATACCCTTATCCTGTTCCAGGCAGCAATAAATGGAAAAACAAGTCCTCACTCAAAGCTTGGCCTGATAATTACTGTTCTGATATTTTAATAGCATAGGATCCCGAACAGGATCACTGCTTCCCTGCAATATAAACCATCATAAAAGTTGGGCAATATTTGATAAAAATGTGGGATCAAGTTCCACATTGTGTTAATCTTAGTCCTTGGTTCAAATTAGTTTGTTGCTTAATACATAATCGAGGTGTACAAAGTGTATTCTTTTATCTACTCTTTCATTCTTATTCTTACTTGATTTTTGAAGAATTTTCCACCTTTAATTCAATTGTTAATACAATGTTGTACACAGAAGATAATTACAGGCTTATAGACACTGATAGATCTTCGTTTCTTTTAGCCAGGGGAATCTGTCCTTATTCAAAGGCAAACAGATCTGTGACATTCTTCAGCAGGACAGCTAATATTCTCCAGTATTGATATTGCAATGTGAAAAGTGCCCCACAAGTAGAAGAGAAACTAGAAATTCCCCACTGTACACTAGCTAAGAGCCTTCAAATCTAACATGCCAGTGTCAATGAATACTGTTTTCTTTTTTTTTAAATGAAAAAAAACAACCCCAGATAGAATAGAGACATGAAATATGAGAGCCAATAGACATCCACTGTCTGTTTGTGTGTACTTGCACATGCACACTGACACACACATAGGCCACAAAGCACATGCTATCACTGTCAACAGCAGCAGTAGCAAACATCGGCAGTTGTATATTGTGTGTGTGTGTGTGTGTGTGTGTGTGTGTGTGTGTGTGTGTGTGTGTGTGTGTGTGTGTCTGTCTGTCTGTCTGTCTGTCTGTCTGTCTGTCTGTCTGTCTGTCTGTGTGTGTGTGTGTGTGTGTGTGTCTGTGTGTGTGTCTGTGTGTGTGTATGAGTGAAAGTGTGTATGCTTGCGCATGCCCACAATCTCTCTCTTACTCTCTGGCTGCTGGCTCTGAGAAACCCACTGTAAGTCAATCTGTGTGTTCATATGCCCGTGTGTGTGTATGTGTGTATGTGTGTGCGTGCATGAGTGCGTATGTGTGTGTGAGCCACTACTGTACTACACTCCAGGGGCCAGGAGCCAGGGCCGAACCTAGCCGAACAGGGCTGGAAAAGGCCGAGGGCCAGCTCCCTGTGCACACCACCCACTTCACACCTGTCTCTCTCTCACATACACACACATGCACACAGCTCATACAGCCGTGCTGCTCGACACAGGGCTCTCATTGTAGCAGTGACAGGAGGGCGCCCGTTAAGTGGCTCTCTCTTCCTGGGGCCTGTGTGTGTATGTGTATGTGTTTTGTTCCCCCATGTGGCCATGGGGTGGAGAAGGGCGATGAAGGACCCCTACTGGTAAAGTGGGTAAACTCGCACAGCCTCGACATCTGTGCTAGGAGAGGGAGGGAGAAGGGGAGGGAGTGGAGAGAGAAGGAGGGAGGGGGAGGCTAAGGAGGGAGGAGAGATAGACAGCGAGAGAGGGAGGACAGAGTGGGAAAGAGGAAAGGAGTGAGAAGGAGAGAGGGAGGGAGAGAGAGACAGAAGGAGAGGGGGAGAGAGAAAGAGAGGGAGGACAGAGCCTTGGCAGAGAGCAGTTTAGGAGAAAATGCCTTGCTTTGTGGAGAGAATTCTTCCAGGGCAGGAGGGAGAGGTGAGACAGAGCGCAGAGGGCGGTCTGCTGCCAGGTAAGACTCACACACACCTTCCTCTCCTCTCTCTCTCTCTCTCTCTCTTTCTCTCCCTTTCTCTCCCTCTCACGCTCTCTCTCGCTCCCCCCCCCCCCCTCACACACACACACACAGGAGTTGAGTACTACCTCGAGGTGAACGGGTCTGCTACTAGTTGCAGTTGGCATAAGTCAGGCACGCATGTGTAGTGATGTGGTGGGTGGTGTCAAAGTGTGTGTGTGTGTGTGTGTGTGTGTGTGTGTGTGTGTGTGTGTGTGTGTGTGTGTGTGTGTGTGTGCGTGCCTGTGTGTGTGTGTGCGTGCCTGTGTGTGTGTGTGAGAGAGAGACTGAGTGAGAGTTAGGAAACGGAGCAAGTGTAATGTTTGTCTTTTTGGAAAATTTTGCCGCTTCTAATTACAGATGCACATTTGCGCCTATAGTGTACAGGATGTCAGTGATGTTTTTAATTAGTTTTAATGGTGTTGCTTCCTCAAAAGTTTTGTTGTTGACTTTTGTACTATGCCATATAGCACTCCAGACTTCCACTTTTGTATATTCTACAGTTACATTTATGACATTCAGTGGTGGAAAGTATACTTATTTAAATGATGTACTGTACAATTTTGAGGTGCTTTTACTTTCTATCTTATTCTAGTTTATACTTTTACTCAACCACATTTCAGAGGGAAATATGTTGAAGTTTTTACTCCACTATATTTATTTGACATTTAAAGTAACTAGTTACTTAACATTTATATTTTACAAATAAAATATATAATGAGCTTATGAAATATGCATTGTTATAGATTAAACTACCCAACAGTAGTTGTTTAATCTGTAAACTACCCAACGTTTAAATTTTTTTACTTCAGTACTTTTACAGTACAGCTTTTTGTTTATTTTGCATGCAGTACTTTAACTTGTAATTGAGTATTTTTAAATGACTTAGGTAAGGGATCTGAATTCTTCATCCACTACTAATTACACATGACTTTACTTGATAGCAAATACTTTTAATTTATTATACAGCAATTTCAGGCTGTTAAAGTGATCAAAGGCTACACAAATACTTTATTTGACTTTAAATGGAAAAAGATTACAATCTAAATACACCGTTTCGCAGACAACATTTTTTTTAATAAAAAAAAGCACCTAAAATCCCTTCACTCTAATGTCAAGTGCAGATGTTTTCGAAAATGACATGAGGTAATTTGCGGTGTTGGTCGAGATTGAGGCGGCTGTTTAGATACAGATGTTGTGATGGAGAGGTTTGTCATCGGAGGGATTTTCCACTCTACTGATGTAAACATTGTCTATTGAAGAAAGGCTAAAGAGTCCTTTTCTCTCTCGCGGAGACACGGTTCTGAGAGGAATAATCCTCCTCGTGTAGAATTAGATTTTCTCCTTTTGGCTAAATAAATACTGCGTCTGTGAACATAAACACAGATTTACATGCGACCCTTTTGGTGTGTGTCTCTCAAACAGCCTACTGGCACAGTGGGTCTGATATTTCTTGTCGAGGCCTACAGGAAAAAAAGAAAAGAGAGACAAGGCAGAAGCTGGCCAGCTCTAACTTCACGCTTGCTGTTTATTTGTTTTTATAACAAATGGAACCAGCTTCCCGAGTGAAAGGTGAAGTCAGAATTGAATTTGGCTTGCGTTACCGTGGCGATCTGGCAACCGCTCCTGTGTCCCATAAGACTGCTCTGGTTGCTGTGTGCCGGGCGCGTGTGTTTGTTATTTAACTGGTGTGTTTGTGTGTGTGTGTGTGTGGGTGTGGGTGTGTGTGTGTGTGTGTGTGTGTGTGTGTGTGTGTGTGTGTGTGTGTGTGTGTGTGTGTGTGTGTGTGTGTGTGTGTGTGTGTGTGTGTGTGTTTGAGTAGTGGGTGGTAGTAGCAGCATTCAGGAGAGAGACATTTTACTAAGCAGACATTTCCCCCTCTGTTTTCACTCTGACCTGGTAGGAGATTGATGACTGAATTGTGGAGTACATGTTAACAGTAACTGGTGATTTATGAAGATACTTAGAGTAAGTGAGGCCACGCAGGCTGGAGGGGAAGAAAAAGATATAGCCTTTTAAGTTAATGCAAAAATATAGCCTTTTTAAGTTATAATTGTTATTACCACTGCTGAGTTTGGAGATGGGTCGGAGTTAGAGTTGGATGTGCACTGTTCCTTTTCCATTGGCCATGTGCCTTCCTTTGTTCCTGGCCTTTTAAGTTTGACTTCAAATTATTTAACGAAAATATACCTGCATATAGATGGATAGATATTTATATTATTAAGATAGATGAATTCAACTATTTGATAAAAGAAAACTACTTTTTCCTGAGTAAACCACAGTGAAAAACCTTTCTTGGATGAACCCTTGCACTGCAACAAGTGCACTGTGTGTTTTGGCAGCCCCCCTTAGCCAAAGATCCCTCAGAAAATCTGCATGCAATTTTAGAAGAATCAGATTCTTTCCCTTTCCTTGGCTTGTGAACTCCCTTGATATTATGCACACAGAGAATCCTCCTCTCTATTCAAATATGAGATTCAATCCACTTGGATGTGATCTATAGCATTTTTAAGGAATAAAGCAATTTTAGGGAATACGGAATAGTGCTTCCCCTGGAAGAGGGATGGCTTTCATTTTTTTTCAAGGCACCTCTTAGACTGAGTGAAATGTTTCCCCTGTTCGCTCAGGGACGACTTTATTTCTTACCAGGGATTTAACACTCACTCAGTCCCCTCATAAATACAGCGTCCCTCAGCCCTTCGCTAGCCATAACTCATGCACTAACTCTCTAGCTAACTAAACTCATATAGCAGAGCCAACACTTGTTTGTCTTTTACCTCAGTCTCTCTCACTCTTCCTCTCTGTCTCTTTTCCTTCTCTCAGCTGATTTATACATGACAGAATCTTCTCTGACTACCGTCTCACCAGGCTCCTGTGCTGATCTTGTTGGCCCATTCATAGAGTGGGTTTTAGAATAAATGTGCATTTGAATATGAGCAAGCCTAATCTCCTTGAGGCTATTTAGAGTGAGCCTAATGCTACAAGAATGAACGAAAACAACACCGGAGAAAATGCGGACGTCCCTCTCGGCGTGTCACAACACAACTCAAGTTCCAAAGAACGAAGCAAGTCTTTGATTTGCTGATGAAAATCTTTCTGTAAGGCAAAGGACATACAATTCCTGATTTCAAGGCACCTGTCGAAGCCCTCTGGCTCCTTAGAACAATCCTTGTGTGTTTTTTTTGTCTTTCAGCCTTTATGGCACCTTCCTGTGGAATTGCTTTACTTTTTAGCCTGTTATCCCAATGGTACAATAAATAGCAGCTGATAAACTTTCAAGCCATTTCACATTCAGCAGATGAAAGTGCTCAGGTGGGATATTACAGTATGGCGGAATCCTTTACTGATCTGGTGCCGATTGGCATTTTAGGAGGAGAGAGTCTTTCTGGCGTGGTTCCCGCATCGGTTGTTAACAGCCTGCTGGTACCTTCTGTTCTCTCAGCTCCTCAAGCATCTGAAGACCCTCTGAAGTCAAAATCGCCCATTTTGATGTCTCATGGCAGCACCCGACGTTTTGTTGTATTTGCGTCTGAAAACACAGGCCCTGCTTGGAGATATTACCCTCAGCACTCGTTGGTGTCAGATGGGGGAGGAGGGTATCATTTCTCTTTTTCCCCCATGTCCCTGCTCTCCTTGCTTTCTTTTTGATCTCACCATCAAATCTTCCCCGGTTTTTATGAGTGACGTTTACCCCAGAGCGGCTTGGGAAATGGCTAGCTGAAGAAGACGTTTGAGAAAATGCGCCTGAGCAAGCTATCACCTTTGATAAAGCCACAGTTCCAGTAGGAGAGGAAGAAGAAAGCCAAAGAATAAGAGCATTGTTGGTAATTAAAAATGCCATCCAAGAGGGAGCATCTCTCTGATCCCAGCCTGTTAAACCAACAATGTATAGTACAACAGATACTGTAGTGGTACATCAAGCATTTCTCTGTTGTTGTACCACAATGAGTGTTTGACCCAGAGGATTGATCTGAATCTAGGGTACCGCACTGTGCCTTCATTGCACATCAGCTGGGCACAAACTAATCTTATAATACAGTGCTCAAACATACACAGTGAGTCACACTGGTGCTGCCATCTACTCTGGCATACCTTCAGCTGTCTCACCAGTTGGCAAAAGGCTGGCAAGTCAATTGAAAGCACTGCAAAAAGAGAAAGAAATAATGGGGAAGTGGATAGTAGTTGGAGGCACAGAGAGCAAGAAATGTTAGCTTTAGTAATTGCTACCTCCATAGAGTAGCAGTAGAGAGGACAGTGAGGCAAACGAGTGCACGAAGGAGGCCCCGTGTGCAGATAATGAAGGGGTATCATTGTAGCTCTGACAGCGTTAATCTTAGAGTACTTCACAGTGTGTGTGTGTGTGTGTGTGTGTGTGTGTGTGTGTGTGTGTGTGTGGGTGTGTGTGTGTGTCTGTGTCTGTGTGTCTCTATCTAGTTGTGTGTACTGTATGCTCTATGCAACATATGCATATATTGCTGGGGTGTATGCAAGTTGTGGTGCAATGCCAATGACTCTCGCCCTACCAGTAAGGACGGCCCACCTGACAGCACAGTTTATCCAACCATGTTGACAGGTGCCGCCTCTCACAGCTTCTTGAAGACAATCCTCAAACTCAGCAGCCTCTCGCTCATCCTCACAGATGCCATTGGATCACCTATCAGCCCCCAAACTTGTCTTCTTTGCAGAAAAGGAAGGAAGAAAAGAGGAGAGCGGAAAAAAGGGGGAGAGCAGTCCAACTTTCTTTGTGCCTGGCTTTTTTCTTTTCTTTTTTTCCTCTTCCCATTTGAAGTTGTGAGACACTCATTTAAGCCTCATTGCACACCAACACTCAACACACGAGAAAGTGTTATGAATATGTATCAACACAGCATATGGCAGCAGTAGCGCTGGGACTAGGTGTGTCCAGAAGGGTAGAGTGCTGCCGATGCATTATTCTCCATTCAAATTACCACAGTAAGAATGCTGTGGGGAGCTGTGAGGTGTTCACCACCTCTTTAGACGGGGCAGGAGAAGAACCTGGATCATGTGAAACAGTAGGAACGGACAAGCTGGTATGAGCACAGTAGTAGGCCAGCTGAGTTTCCTTGATTTGGTAGATTTTTTCGAGAGGTTCAAACCCAGCACTCGCTGACACAAGCGTGATTAAAAGTGATATTTCTGACACATTAGGATGCGCACGGGAAGTAACCTCCTCTAAAGCGTTCATTATTAGATGCATGACAGACCTGAATATTTATAAAATAGGTTTTAATAATTAATAGCAGCAATCTGCTCCCGTAATTCATCAGATTTGCACTTCAACAGAGTATCCGTTTTCACTTTAAAATAATAATAAGAGGAATATTAATGTTGAGAAATGTAAAACGGGCAGCTGGATACAGTGCAAAGAGGCGAGCGCTCCATGTTCACTTCTGAGACTTTCGTTTAACCTGTCACTTTTCAAATAAAATTACATTTTAAGCCATCAACACTGCACCGTTTGAAAAACCTTCAGTTGTTTGTGCTTGACAATTTAGTGAGTCGCTTCTCACAAATGTGGCAAGTCATGAAGATAAAGATGCAGGAAACAAAGTGGGTTTGGTGTAGAATGCAAAAGTAGTTGCTGTGGTTTTTATCAAAAGCAAATTTATTTGTTTGAGTCAACTTAGCAGCACTTCCTTTTGTATACTGAGACCCAAAATAGACAGCCCTCTTTTTTTTCTTGTAAAGCAGCTTTGCTCGTTTCATCTTTTCACAGTCATTTTACTTTTTTTTCTCTCCCTTATTGTGAGTGTTGTTTTATCACACCTTCAAATTCAGTCATGGCACATTCCCCTCGCTACTGAACTCCCAGAAACAAGAATGTTCCTGTTTTAGGTGAAAACTGCCATGTGTAGTTCCGCCTTCCAGTTCACATGTAACTTTTGGGTTATCACTGACACAGTGGTGTGTTTATTCTCAACGTGGATCAGTTTTTCCTAAGTGTGTAGAAATGTCATTGTGTGCATATTCAACAGTGTGTCTTAGTATTGGTTACACCCACTTAACATATGTGTTTACAGAGTATTGTGCACATACCCACACTCCCCCAACCACACATGGACACACATACACTTTAATATATCATATATCAGCCCTATTGTCACTTCCATCCTGCTTATCAGAAAAGTAAAAGCTAACAAACTAAAGTTCCGGCAGCTGAGTCACAGCCACAGGGTCTAAAAAATGCATATCCCATGAGCAGGAAGACTCATTCTCATCACTTCCTCTCTTAGTCCTACAAAGAATGTATTTTGATCAAACTTTGATCAAACTTTAATTGTGCTTCATAAGAGGAATACATTGAACATTGAAAGTGTATAATATGATACAAAAGTAAGTGTTTGAAAAAGCCTCAGATTTTGAGCGTGCCATGGTTCATTTTTTTTGACAGGTAGAGAACCTGCTCTGGCTGACATTTTAACATGTGATTCATTCGACCACATATAAAGTCCAAAAGAGGAAAAGTCTGTCAGGCAGAGCAAATGTTTTAATGGGAGCCAGGGATCGATGTTGTCAGCGCAGCCATCCTGTCTGGGAAACACATGCTTTTTTGGGTTAATGTCACCTCCTTCTTTCTCTTCAAGGAGAGAGAGGCGAGGAAAAAGCTAAGGGAGGAGAGAGAGAGAGGGGGGAGGTGGGAGCGGGAAGGAGGTCAACGAGATCTGATGCAAACGTTCCAAACCATTCCGAATTTAGGGAAATTGCTTGAAAAACATTGACTGGCACTCTCATTCACAAGGCCCCCGTATCTGAAAAACAAATTTGAAACGTAACCTTGGAAATCAATTAAGAAGTCCCCAGGAGCTTGAAAAAAAAGATGAGAAAGGTCCGCCCTTCTTTTTCCTTTCCCCCCCTCCCTACACGTCTTTTCCTCTCCTCCACTTAACAGGGACTTGGATCTGCCCATCAGAACACTACCTTGTGTGAGGAGGAGGCTTTGTCAGCGGGGGCTTTATTTAATTTTTTTAACGGCAGAGTGCCTTATATGCTGTCAAAATGTCTTAAGAGTCTTATTAAAGAAATGCCACAGCTCATTTCCTTGTAATGCACTTCATATGCTGGTGAAAGGGGGCATGTCTAAAGATCTAAACAGCTTTGCTTTTTAGGCTTCACATTAGGGGTTATCTGTGAGGGCTTGTCATTGATTGACATTATCTGGCCTGACAGGGCCTCATATCAAGGTTAACCTCATGGACAAAAGTGCCACCCACACGGACACACAAACACACTCTCTCATCCCCACTTGTAGTCAAATAAGGTACGCGCTCCTCAACTTCCTGTTGAGAGGGGCACTACGTATGTGTGCCGGCTTCATCTGTGTGTGTAAGCCAGGTGGAGATTTCCAGAGTTAATTGATAACTAATGGAGCGGCGTGTGCTGAGTTTACCCTGGAGGATTGACACTCTGTGTGTGTGTGTTTGTGTGTGTGTGTGTGTGTGTGTGTGTGTGTGTGTGTGTGTGTGTGTGTGTGTGTGTGTGTGTGTGTGTGTGTGTGTGTGTGTGTGTGTGTGTGTGTGTCCTGTGGAGAGATAGAGGGGGTAGGTAATGGTAGGAGGACGGGGATGACTTACTCAGCAGTATAGCTCCAGATTCTGGTAAATTAAATATGGCCCCAAAGATAATGACATGGAGTGACATACACCAGTCTGGCGGCTCCTGACCTCTTAGGCGAGCAGGCCGTTCACTTCGCTACAGAAGAAAGTGTGTAAGTAACACTCATATGAGCACAGTACACACACACATCTCCCCTTCTCCCTCCCAACAAGCCACAAAGGCAAAGAGAGATCCCCGTGACCAAAATACAACTGAAGCAGTTAATCTGTACAGATATTAGCTCAAGGGCTCTTGAGAGGTGCACCACTGAGCCCCTTCTCCAATGTACTACCCACACTGCCTTGCAGCCGCACCAAGCACAGCAACCATGAGGGAGGGACACAGGGGTCGTCTGCTCATTTACCATGGCGGTTGGCTTATCAAATTGCACTCCTGGTGTCTTGAAACTGAACATGGGAGCTGAGCTTCAAAACAAAGCTGCAGGAATAAATTTCCCTTGTTTCAGTCTGCGGAAGCATGGGACAGTGTGCCATTGTGCATTTTTAAAGCAAAGTTTTTGCCTCCTGCAACACAAACACTAAGAAATTAAATTGTCATCTGGTGCCAGCTGTGAGTCCAGATTTGATGTACAATTTTAACAAGTTAGCCGTGTGTCCCATGAATTACCCTAAGCAGCAAACTCAATGAAAGTTGGCTGTTTTGGTACGAGGCTGTCAGAATGGTTCATGTCACTCATGTCAGATTGTTTTTTTTCTCCCTCCCTTAGACCATTTTAAGCTGCTTGTCCTCTGTTCTGGAAAACACCATAATTGTTTGTGATGAAGCCACAGGGTGTATTTGTCCTTAGATTTTCAACTTCCTGCCTGACCGCCCTTAAGTTCAACGTCTTTCCTCTTCCATCTCCACTTGAAATATACATTGTTTTCTTCGGCCATTGTCCTATGCAGTCAGTCTGTGTGCTTTACTGGGGCCGTTTATGTCTGCCTTTGTCCTGCAGTGTCTTCTTTGTTTTGCGGCGGTGTGACGGGAGAGTGGCATTTGGCTGAGGGGCTTGTGTTTGATAACAGCCTGTGGACCGAGCTGAAGTGAAATAGTCCAAACGGGTCCTTCAAGGTCGGCACAGCCAGAAAGACAGCACATAATGTGCAAGGTCACATTCTAGACTAAAAGCAATAAGTGCTTTATTGATAGAAAAAAACAACAACAATCAGGCAGATGTGCAACCAACTGATTAATAATAAAATACACTTGTGAGAGAGAGGAACAGGGGGAGGGAAGGGACAGGGGAGAGAAGACAGCTACCTCCTGACTATACGTCCATGTGTCTGTATACTGTATGTGTGTGCCTACATTCATGTACAAAATGTTTTGCAGAAAAACATTGATTCTGTACTTAGACCTAAACAATCCATCAGAAAAAAAGAACAAAATGTGATAGATTGGTGCTGGTGGCAGTTTCCTTGCTGCACAGTCTCTCTCTTCATGCCTGAATCATTTCTGCAGTTTGTGTGATCTGTGGAGTACAGTGTGAAAGTACTGTTTCAAAGAAGATCACAAGCATCTCACTTCTCCTGTTTTGACAGTAAACTACGTATCATTTACATCTCATCAGTATCATGTTTTATGACCGAGACAACAGTCACCGTAGGTTCCTTTTTTCCATTCAGTCACTTTATGAACAATGTGCCTATTGTTCTGCGCCTACTGTGCTATTATCTTTTTATGAAAATAAGCACAGGGTATTGGACTGTCGTCATCTTTTATGTGCCTTTATCGCTCTTTCTCGCATGCTCTCTCTATCTCTTTTTTCTTTTTCTTTCTCCTACTCAACCTGGCAAACCTGCCAAGTGAGTAGAGCTTCAAAGTGGATCAGTCAGTGGCAGATTTAGATTTGAGGTGGGGAAAGCTAAGTCCCAGTCCCAGCCAAACCTGTTTCTTTAGGAAGACTCTGAGAAACAGTAGAGCTTGGTGAGTTGCATATGCTCTGCCACCCCGTTCCCAACAGTGATCACCTACAGTAGTCCCCCCCCCCCCTCCCCCCATCCTTCCTGCTCCTTGGATGTGTATAACCGCCTTCATACCCCTCTTTCTGAATCCCCATGTGCACACCCCTAAACCCCCATCTATCAACTAGTTGGCAATGGCATTGTTTTTAATCATCAGAACCTCAAAATTATTATTATCGCTTCTGATGCGGCAATTAAAACTTCAGGTCAGAGGCACAACGAGCGGTGATCAGCAGCCGAGCTGAGAAGTTTTAATTAGACGATCAGAACCATTAATGCACAAAAAAAAGGTGTGCACTGGGAAATTAACGGGAACGTCTTAATCAGGGTTAGCGACTCCGAAGAGGAGTCAAGTGAACAGAGAGCAAAAAACAAATCATTTCCGCACCACTGGGACAAAACTCAATTAAATATGCATGCGGAAAAATGGAAATTTCTCAGCATCGGCTGCACCGAGTGTTGGAAAACTGTGGCAAAATCTCACGGCGGGGTCGACGACCTGCTTATTGTTATTCTTGTGTAATAAAAATGAGAGAGGGGCCAGATGCTGGGGTCTGGGTGTCGTGGCGTAGTTGTCCATCAGTGGCTTTCCGCTTGACTTCCTTGCGGCTGCCGCAGCCTCTCTACCACGCTGGGGGAAAGAGAAAGAAGAGGAAAACATTCTCTTCCTGCAAGCTGTAAATTTACAAAAGTAAAATCATGGTAATTTTCAAGTGTGTCTATGTATGTTTGCCTGTGTGGCTCAGTGATTTCCCTGAAACACTCATGCACACATGCTGTCGCACACATACATCTCCCTTGAGAGCCAGAGACACAAAAGGTTCACTGAGCTACACACAGGGAGCTGCAGCCTTGTCGATTAATCTGCCAAAGGTTCATAAAGTTATAACTGGGCTTTTTAGAAGAGGTACAGCAACTCTCGATTGCATATTGTAAAATAATCCTGAGCTGAACAGACATCTCCCAGACCCTGTTTGTATTAATTAACGCCTGATATTGCGGGGGGGGGGGGGGGGGGGTTGTCTCTGTGTCAGTCATGTTGGAACTCAGCAGGAATCTGCAACAAGCCCTGTACCTGTGTTTGATTAGGTGAAGAGATAAGCTTCAGTTTAAACAGGTAATATATACGTCTCTTATATACAGACCCTCCTGTGTGCTCGCTCCATACAGACTGACAACACTGCAGGGAGTCGGTTTATGGTGCAGCACTGCGCTTTGAATGAACAATAAAGCCAAGTTCCATTTTCTACATGTTGTTTATGTGACTAAACAACATGTAGAAAATAGGATGATTAAACAGCATTTTGGACAAAAGCTACCTAATTTTGTATAACAAAAAGAGGTAAAGCCATGGCCCTGCCTGCCTCAACCATTCCAAACTCCCACATCCTTTACCCGTAGTTGCCTAGATTACAGTCTGTGCACGTTCACACAATAATGCACTTCCAACTGCGTTATTAGGATTTGAAACACCACTTGATTGGGCATGATATCATTCTGGCACACAAACAGAGACTCTGCATCAAAAACCAACAAGACCTGTGGGGCTTAAGTTTGTCAGTGCTGCGGACTAGACTTGAACACAAGGTTTGTCATCCAGCGCTGAGAAGAAACAGGGCTTGAAAGAACTTTGATGCGCTTATTTTTGACTGAAGATGAAAAAGACCCTGACCTAGTCCAAATGTATTCAAAATAGTTTCTTGGCTTTTTCATCAGGTTTTGGCCTTATACAGGCAGTATATGGCGCTCCTTTGTGGCCCTGCACTGTTTCCAGTAAAAATAGTGTCAGAGTTAACATAAGCAGTTGGAAAAATTAGTTTCAGCTGTTGTGTTCAAATTCAAACCTGCCTGTTTTTTCAACTCCCAGTGCTTACTGAGGTGTCTCCTCCTTGACAATTAGCACACCAGGCTAAAACAGACTGTAAATAATGTCCAATGCATGTGACAGTGTTGTTTTTCCTGTCTGATATTCATTAATAAGGCAGAATGCTTACTGGACTCTCAGGGAGGTGGGTGAGTTGGTCCCAGAGGGAAATGTTGTTCTTTCATGTAGGTCCCCACAGATTTCATCTCATTGTACGCTATTATGCACACAAACGACTTGAGGTAAACAGCTTGGTGTTACCATAGCAATCCCTATTGTGAGCAATGGCAAAAAGCTGCTGTGAACAGAAACCCTCAGCATAAATAATAGTTTAGAACAGTTTCCATAAACCATCGAACCATAGCATGTTCCTACTCATGGGAAGCTCACAATATTAAAATAGTTTCAAATCACATCCTACCTTTAAAAAGAAAACACTGAATATGTGCGTAAGCTGTCTGATAATTCAGTTAGAGGCCTGCTTAGATACTCAACCAGTAGCACGCTCTGTATTGTTAACAGAAAATAATACATAAATACTCGCTAATGGAAAGAAACAACTGTGTCGGGGTCATTTCCTACAAGGAGCTTGAGATTGCAATGCAAAGGAAATCGGTAGTTAAAGCATGAAATACTGAACACAGTAAACAGAAAGAAGTGACCTCCACTGCAACACCCAAATGACCTCAATCTTTCTTTGGAGAGTATTTCTAGAAAAGAAAACTTGAAAATTTATGTCTTCCACTTCCTAATAGTTTTTCCAGCTGATTTCTTTTTTCTTTCTTTTCAAAATTGCTGTCTTCTCAAAGGTGACCCTTTCACCCACGCCTGCAATTGTCTAACACTTAATTGTACAGTAATGTGCCGCTGATATATGGCCCCCTCAAAACTACATAATTCCTGAAGCCATTGTTTCAGAGAGGAAGCCCACAATGTAAATACAGTAACTGAGAAAGCATGTGTGGGGAGCACGGGGTGCATTGTCTGGCGACGGGGTAATCTGTAAACTCCTTCAAATTGTATATCCTCTAATGATTCTACAGCTTTGCAAAAGAAAATGAAAACAGGATTTTATGTTGCGCCGATGTGATTTACATAATGCTGGCAATGGCTCACACATGATTGTGCTTGGCTTTATGGCTGAGGGAAAATGAAGAGCCTCGTACTCATTGTTATAGAAAGTGAATTGAGTCTTTAAGACAGAACTTTGTTACCTCTCATATCACACATTTCTGTCTGCTGAAATGGTGTGTCCCCAGCTCAGTATAGTGTATTTTCTTAACCACAGTGTGGCTGATGTGCAATACAAATTTACACAAGGAGAAATATCTCTGCTGTGGTGTGCTGTTTAACGGTTTTCACAGAGCCTCAACTGACAAAGCTTAACATACTAACAAACAATAACATAATACAAGTTAAAATGCTTGTCTGATCCCTGGTAGTTTAACTGCTTTTTCTTTTTCTTTTTTTGATACCCTAAATAGGGTTTTACTCACGGTCAACTCCTCGCTTTTTAAAAGTTATTTACAACTTGATAAAGATCTGGCCTTGATTATGCGTCTGGAAAATGCTGTTGGAAGGTGAACTTTGGTGGCTCTGGAAATAAAGTGAAAGGTACTAGAGTGCAGTTTCTGCCCTAAAAAGGCAGCTCTGGATATGGAATGCCACAGGCAGCTGTTCCTGCCTCATCAGAGGACATGTTATAAAGATAGCCCCACTTGGGTTGAAATAATGCCACCCATTCCTGCCCCAAAGCACACTCTATCATGCTCTATTGTTCAGAGAAGCTGCACTGGGGGAAAAGATGTTGAGACTGTGCAGTATGTCATGTTAAGTAAAGATATGTAAAACATGGTAACTACGAAATGTCCGATGTATCTATGTTACTGTCTTGGCTAGATCAACAGTAAAAAAAAAAAAACAGCAGATGGCAGAAAGAACTACATAGCATATTATAGCTATTCCTTTTAATAAAATGAAAGCAGCAGCCTACACAGTTATTGGGTCTAATCCCACTGAATAGCCAACATGAGAACACGGCTCCAAAAAGACCAAAAGTGCTCAGCATTTTTACTCTACATCCTGACAGCTTTAATGCTGTGCAGCCCCCCACTCATTGGCGGGGCCACAGCCTCTTGAGGTGAGAGTGAAGATAACATTTCACAGTGTCTCTATAGCGCTGTCATGTGAAGGATTATGTAGCCGTGTATTTGCTGCTTGTAGTACCGTAGGGGGTCTGATACCTATCAGCCTTTGGTTTCAGCTGCCTGTGCTTTTTTTCTCCTTTTTTCCACTACTGCTTTAATCTCTGAGCTGACCAAAGAGGTGTGACTTAGAAAGATATGTACAGTATCTCTGTGTGTCCTTCCAGTCTTGTGCTGTTATTGTTAAGTGCTTTTTGATGTTATTAATAGCAGCAGTCACTGTTGTTCAGTGTTTTTCCATTGTGATATTTAAAATCAGTACAACTAACTGACATGGAAGAGCTGGTTCAAACTTAGTTTCTGGTGATACTAAAAGCATTTCTAAAACACTGCTTATTTAGTACAAGTTTCTTAAACTTTAACACAGATCATTGTGATACTGAACAACTTAAACTCATATTATTTTTTGTTTGATTCTTGTTTCCATTAGCTGAAAGGAGTTTATGCACTGAAACGACCTCAGGAAAACCCAAGATGGCCGCCAAAAGGAAAGGTGGCTTAAAACTCAATGCTATCTGTGCCAAGCTGAGCCGCCAGGTGGTGTTCGACAGTAGCTCCCAGAATGCAGAGGGAGACCAGAGTGTAGCAGAAAACAGTGAGCGTGGCAGTTCTCACTACGATGACACTGAGACCAACTTCCCAGAGAGCCTTAACCTCAGTCAGAGCCTAGAAGAGGACCAGAAGAGACGCGAGGCCATTGAGAAGTGGGTCAACGGCGAGTACGGCGAAGAACCGCCAGCTCCCGACGATGAACAGGAGCATGAACTCAAAGTCAGCAATGGCGAAGATGGCCCTCCAGAGGGCGTGTACATGGTACAGCCCACAGGCTGCAGCGATGACGAAGACAATGCAGAGGAGGGCGAGCCAGTAGCAGGCTCTCAGGAGGGCAGTTACCATGACGACAAAGAAGCTGAAGTCAGGCCTTCAAAAGGCAACACCTACATGCCACCAAGTGAGGCCCAAAGTCGCCAAGCACCTTTCTCCTCTACAGGTACATTTTGACTCTTATGTCCTCCAATCTTTTTTTCTTCTGATTAGGGATCGACCAATACGGATTTTTTAGTGCCGATACCGATATTTTTACATCAGCCTTAGCCAATGTCCGATACGGGTTGCCGATTTTATTGAGCCGATATTTGGAGCCGATACTGCTTTTGCTCCCTCAATTTTCTACATAAAATAAAATGAGCATGTCTAAGGCTAATATTCCGCCTAATATGCAAAGGCAACACACTAGTAGGTCTAAACAAAAATGTAAAAGAAGCTGCCAGATTTGTCAACCACAGAACATAAATCAGCAGAGGAAAATAATGTGATGTCAGATGCACATTTAGCAACAAATTGTTCAAGTTTCTGTTCTACACTGCATCAACGTTAAAAGGTATAAATATTCAACCATGTATAAAACATATCTCAAAGTTTTAAAAAGCAGCACTCTCATATTATTGCTGTGATGCGTGTGTCCCACTGAGTGAGACAGACACGCATACACACACACACACACACACACACACACACACACACACACACACACACACACACAGACAGAGCAAACAGCTCTAAACACAACACTTTGCACTTATGTCCGACGCGTGTGTTGTGTGTGTCTTTCGGAGAGACACACACACATACTGTCGCTGAATACTCCCAAAAATATCACGGAACAACGTGCACGTATGTCTGGTACATGATAAACGTTAACACAAATTAATATTCAACTATGTATAAAACATATCTGTCATCATTATGCTCTTCTTGAGCGGGGGGGGGGGGGGGGGCAGCTGGGCGGAGCTGTGATGGCAACTCCGCCCAGCTGTCTGGTGTGTGTGCTCTGGACGCTGTGGTGTGTCAGCCGGGTGATCGCTGAATCGAACTCCCAAAAATAGCACGGAAACACGTTGGCATTACTTAATCCTATGACCAGTGTTCGTAACGGCTAGATGTATGGCAATATTTCAGCTAAATCAAACAGTATAAAGATACTTTGAAAGTTTAAAACTCACCGTTGTCTTACAGAGTTCCAGCACTCTGCTAGTGGGGGAGGGGCAGTGCGTGGTCTGACTGCATGTGAATTGGAGCGTCCCTAGCAACACAGAGCTGCCTTTGTGGATGCCTGACTGTAAATAATGCCGGTAAAATCGGCGAACGCAGCGGCCGCATATCGGCCAATGCAAATACACGTAAAAAACGCAAATATCGGCCCGATATATCGGCCAGCCGATGAATCGGTCTATCACTACTTCTGATGTCCCCGCCATACTTCGATTTACACTTGACCCGTTTTGTACATCTTAAACCAACACTACCCTTGCCCTTCATTCCACTCCATAGTATTAAAGGGCAAATGCTTAGATAGAGGGTGGGTGGCATTGCCATATCCACGTAAGCTTAAGTGTGCCATTATTGGAAAGAGACACTCTAAAGTTACATTATGAATAGCCAGTAACATTATTACCCTAAAGACAGATTCAACTGGCAGGAGGGGGGGCGGGTGAGAAAGGAACTTATGGTTAACTGCATGAAGAAATTCATAAATGGAGTAGGCTTACAATGTAAGGCCGTAAGGCGCTCTCCCAGCAGCTGTGGGTCAAGAGCGCATGGCAGGACCAGGCTAAGCTTCATATTACACCCAGGATTACATATTGAGTCTTTGATTTTCCTTAAGCTCACTAAACTTAGCCACTGCTTCAAACTCCTCTATTACATGGAGTTGTAGTCTGCTGTGGAGGGGCTCAGGTTTTTTTCATAGTTGTCAAATCCAAGAAATCAATTGTAAGAAATAGTAAGAAATAGTGAAGTTATATTGCATTGCCATATCACACTTCAGTATGTTATTATCTTCTCACAAACAACAGTGGCTCCATGTTCTGGCTCCACATATTTATTGTTAGACATGGACATTTTTTAATAAGTTTCTTCATACAATGTGCTCTCGTAAATGACTCATAATAACCTGTTTAATTGTGACACATTGTTCCCACGGTATAATTCATTGGTTATCAAATAGATAAAGCAGGTAGGGGCAGTCATTCTGAAGTAGCAAGAGAATGTGTCAACAGCACAAACAATCTTTTAAGAAAGAACCCTTTACAGTTACACACTTTGTGGCCCTTGAAGCTAGATGCATACACACTATAGGAGAGTTTGGCCTTCGTATAGTAGGAGTTAAAACACCGAGCTATAAAAAAAGGAGAAAAAACATCTCTCGGTTATATGAATAGATAAAGCCTGTTTCACAGACACACTGAGGAAAAAAGAAAATGCAATTTGCAGGTGAAACCGGTTGTTGCGGTACAAAAACAAGTTTTGTTTTGTGCTTGCTCACCTCACTTTATCAGTTTTTGGTCTTTCATCTAGGTTTAGGTATGTACCTCAGAGTCATGCACACATGCTCTTTTTGTCTGCATTTCTTTTTGTTTTACAGCAGCCGCTCTGGCCACACACAGAATTGGGGGCAGGGGCTTCTCAGAAAATGAAGCAGGTTTCATTTCAGATGCAAATGAAAAAAGGCTTTTAATTAGGCATTTTGTGTATATTTCATGGCCATAAAAACACCTGTCTGTAAATATGTATTACTGTTGTGTAGCAGACATACACCTTTCCCTCCACTGACTCCCTCACTACTTTACATCTCACAACAAAGCCAGAGTGTTTGAAGACTGCGGGGAGAGCACACTGCATCAGTTGCAAATCTTGAGTGGTTTTTTTCAGAGTTGCTCTTTGTTGATTGTAACTAGGGCATCTATATTGCCATGTTTCTGCTCAGCTCACAATTAAAACATTTTTTTCTCCGCTCTCTCTCTCTCTCTCTCTCTCTCTCTCTCTCTCTCTCTCTCTCTCTCGCCGCTGTCTTTCAAAGGCTGATGCAGAGTGCACATAATTATGCATATAAACATAGTGGCTTAATTATCTCTCACAACATCAGTGACAATGTAATTAACAAACATTGCAAGATCAATGAGAGAAACTGCGACCTTCAAAACATTTAACTCCTCACATTGAGGCATCGTGCGGATTTCCTATCAGTGCAAAAGCCCAGAATACTTTTCCTAGATAATTTAGATGTCGCATTAGAGCCCTCGTAAGCCAGTCAATGGAAAAACCAATGAATAAAAACTATGAAAGCGATGACAGAGATGTTCATAGCGATGGATCAAACAGGCTTGACCATGACTTCCATTTGCAATTCTGGGTTCACTGTAAAAGGTTATTGTTCATTTCAAGCTGTTTCAAAGCCCTCTCTATTTACTGCTTGTTAATTAACTAACCAAACCGTGAGGAAGTTTGAAGCTCCGTACATTTGTGTGTGTGTCAAATTAGGCCAAACAAATGCACATGTCATTTATTCAAAGCCACTCTTTATTAGGCTGCCACTGTCCATTTAAACAAAACACTCTTAAACTAATTTACTACCGTGAACACAAATTGCTTTTTAAAACTCTATTGAAATGATTCTACCATATAAAAGAATCCCACTATTTAAAACTTTTTCTGACTGAACTCCACTGAAAACATAGCATGTTATTAAACAAAAATGTTTAACCAAATGGTTGATATTGTGCATGTGTGATTCGAAACTGACACCCTTTACAGGGTATTCAAACTCTAGATTAGTCCATATATAGCCACTAGCATGCACCTTTATCATCAACGACACCTCTGCCTCTCTGTCCTGTGAGCAGAGAAGCTATGCCACACTGATGGCCATGTTTGGTCAGCCAAAAGGAGATATAATGCCCATCTGTTATCATATCTGAGAGGGAAAATGTGGCCTAATTGCCTCAAAAATAGACAAGGCAGGTCTGTGTCGTGTGTTGGGTTTTGCTTGCCTGAAGTGTCAAGATTAGGAACCACTTGTTTGTAATTTTCCAGTGACACCAGAGAGAGTGCAGAGCGAAATGTCACGTGAGGATTTTAAATTTTTTTCTTTTCTTTGGATTGGGGTGGGTGGTAGCATTACTGTTGCCATTCTCACCTTAACCCATACACCCATACATAGTTCCCACCTGGTGTCACTTAACATCATTAATAGGCAGCCAGATACAGTAGGGCTTGAGTAGAAAACTCATTTACATGGTCTTTTAGAAAGGTTATCTCCTGTCAGTCCCAGTCAGTGCCTTTCATTGATATCACGCCACATGGCTCCACTGACGAATTAAGAGACTCTGCAAATTTTTTGGAGAAGGTGATGATAATACCATAAGGAAAAATAATATGAATGTATATATACATAATGTATATATATGAATGTTGGTGCTTCCATTACATAAATCGCTAATCTCTCTGCAATAATTAGCAATTGACTGAAAATAATATACGTTTTTTTTAATCTGATACCTACTCCAAAGCAAGAGTCAACATGCATTAATCTATTGCCAGTCAATACAGAATCAACCTAAACAATTTTCATATTATTGGTGAGGATGATTTTGATTTTTCTTGCATTTTGGACATTTTTAAAATTACATTTTGAAAATGACATCTATTCTACCTTGCTCTTTTTTCCATACCATCCCTCACTCGGTAAAGTGTAGTTCCATTTTCTGACTCATACAGTACTGATGTGGGTGGGTCTGCCCTAACTTTAGAGCTATATGATATACTGTGTCCTGTGGTGCCTCTACATATACAGTAGCAGTAAAATCCAACCAAGCACCAAGCCTATCAACACCCAAAATCAAATGACAATAATGCTTAGCCAAATTACAATTTACATGGACATGTTTAAATGTGTATTCAGTGATCCTTTATGCCATGTATTATTATCAGTTGAACAGCTCAAATAAACACAATAACTTAAGTATAAGAAAAGGTAAATTGTACTGTAGTAGCAGTAGATACTTGCAGTAGATACTTGTATATACAGTATTTCACTCTGTGTATTCAATATATGTGAAACATGGTAGATTTGATGACAAGATCTGTGGCAAACATGAAGTTATTTCCTCTCAAATACCTGATCCATTTCTGTTAAATGTTTCATGCCCTTTCGATCTACCAGATACTCTTTCATACTGAACCACCGTGCAGAGGAGCAACCCCAATGCAGTGAATGGAAATTTGGGGATTATTTTACATGCTGCGCAGGAGATGTGAAAAGCAGGGCACAGAGACTGATTTAGCAATAACTAAGAAATCTGAGACTAGAGCAGAAATATTTGTGTATTAATTACCTGGGTGGTAGGTGGTATTACTTCTCACCAGCTCCTGTGTTGAAAGTGATGGATAAAAAGCAACAAAACATTGAAAAAAACCTGTTTTGACCCTGGTCCTGTGACAAGGATGAGTTAAGAAGGCCAAAGCTTTTACATGACCCAGGTGAAATTATCATCTGGTACATTACTAGCATGTCTGTGTTCTGGTATCCTGCCCGGCATGGAAACTGACACAACAGGAATTTATGGAACTGAGTTGGATCAGCAAACACAACAGTCCTTCTTTTCTTCGTTTGTTTCTCCCTCACACACTCTTTCTTCATACCTTTTCCTCTCTTCTTTATGCAGAACTTTGTCCCTCCACTGCTTTCAGGCAAAAATCATTTTCCCCTTTTCCCCACTCTCTGACCCCTTGCACTAACCTGGATGAAAGTTAATGGGCCAGAATTAATCTCCACATAATGCAATTAAACTATACATTGACTATATTTCACCTATGTCCTTGGAGAAGTTGTCCAATTTAATGAACTCTTAAAATGAAAGTGATGTATCAGTTCACAAATGTGTAAAAAGGAAGAATCATCATCACAAGAATCATTCTTTTCACTCTTGAAGAAATACTTTCCACCAAGCTTCATGGGGGTATATGAATTGCACTTAACATACCATAATGTCCTAGTTGATAGTAGTTTCAAATTGTTCAGCATCATCCATCCATCCATTGTCGTCCGCTTATCCGTGGTCGGGTCGCGGGGGGAGCAGCTCCAGCAGCTTCAGCATCAGTCATGTAAAAATCTGTGGGCAAGTGCACTGATAGTTTTAATTCTTTACTAAGAAGTTGTATACATTTTTTTTGAAGGTCCCCCTATATACGTGTGTGTATGTATATATATATATATATATATATATATATATACGAATTTTTGTAATAAAACATAATGAGCATATATCAGAAGATGTTTGTTTATTCACTTTGTCCTTTGGTACAGTCACCTGCAAATTGTGCAGGGCTGACATAATGCAACCAAAACAGGAAGAGCATTGCCTCACGCTGCTTGTTTGTAGACACATAAATACACAGAGATGTGCAGATGCTGCTCTAGCGTGCAGGGCAGAATCACTTTTCCTGTTTTTAAATTTACTACAGTTCTGCAATAATGAGGATAGCATCATCAAATAATTTATTGTTCATAACAAGAAAACTATAATTTAGTAGGTCAGCAGTCTTCCATTATCACAACATAGCAGTGTGTTTCCCTAAGTATGAGAGAGGGCTGTTTTAATAATTGGGCTGACCAAATATATTTTCCACTTGTAACACAAAGCTAGCGCCAGATTACTTCATTCATAACTTATGTATTTGATGCCAAACCAAAAATAAATTGTTGAACATAGACTATCCTTTTCAGCTACCAAGCTTAGCAACAGTGCAACTATTAATCAATATGAAGCGAGAGAGAACCATTTGTATGACTGATTGAGTGACATAAATTTGGCCATTGATTAACACGTCTTGAGCAATGGGTTAATTTGGGTTCAGTTTCACTACTGAAATTAAAAAACAATCATACTTTTATACATCGGAAGTAAAGACTTAATTACAGTAATGGTAGACAGCACCAATGACTTTCAAGCTCAATATGTTTTTGTTTTTTTTACTTTGCTGGTAGCAGCTTTAAAAGGACAAATCTGAAAGCAGTTAAAATAATTATACCTTTTACTTATTAGCTCACTACTCCACTTTTTCCTCTGTGCAGGAGAAGCATCTGCCCTGCGAGACTATGCAGCCAACACCATGAATGAATTTTTGGGAATGTTCGGTTATGATGACCAGCAGGTAAGGGATGAGCTGACCAAGAAGATCAGCTTTGAGAAGCTCAAAGCTGCTACCTCAGACCCCTCATCCCTCAGCAGTGAGGAGGCCTCACGGCGTGCTCGCTTCTCCAAGTACGAAGAGTACATTCGCAAGCTAAAAGCCGGGGAGACCCTACCTTGGCCCATGCATGCTTCCCCACCCAAACCAGACGACCTCAACCCAAAACTGGCCCAAGACAAGAGCGCTACCATGCTCCAGACGTCTGGGTGCCCCCCAGGAGCCGAGACACAGATCTATCCCCCCAGCCTGGACCACAAACAGCCAGGAGGACCTCAGCTGAGCACTTCTCAACCACCAAATCCCTCTCATATCCAGAACATGGCATCCCGAGCCTCCAAGTATGACTTCTTTATTCAGAAGCTGAAGATGGGTGAGAGTCTACAGCAGCAGAATGGTAATGCTTACAAACGACCCTCCAAGTACGACCTGGAGAACGTCAAGTTTCTGCACCTCTTCAAGCCTGGTGAGGGCAACCCTGACATGGGCGGTGCCATCGCCTTTAAGACTTGCAAAGTTGGCCGCCCTTCGAAGTATGACATCAGAACAATTCAGAAGCTAATGCCAGGAAATCCCGAGGCCTCACTGATGCCCAATGTCCTCGCTACAGCACCAGGAAACCCGGGAGCTCCTGGTGTCCCCACCGTGAGCACAGCTGGGGCCAGCATCGCCCCAGGGCTGACAATAGACCAGACAGGACACTTAAGCTTCAACGCCGCTGACTACCTGAAGTCCAGCTTTTCCAAGACTGACTCCATCACCACGGGCACTGTGTCCTCCGTTAAGTAAGTCTGCTCTAACATCATCATAACTAAGAAACTAGAAAATAGTCAGAGAGCACATACCTCCACTAAGGCTACACAGTGCTTTTGATTAGTTTTGATGCATCAAAATACACAGAGATAAATAATGCTGATTTTTGAGAAAACTTTAATCCTGTCTGTTTTGAATTTTTTTCAAAATGGTGGAAATATGTGTAGCCTAAATGGGCGTGGCCTATATGAATAGATACCTGTTTGACCAGGGAATCAAGGAAAACTTTTTTTTCAGCAGGATTGAGCGAAAAAATGGTATAACGCTACAAATTGTAACACAGTGGCATTATCCACACCTAACACTAGTGAGTTGCTCCTTTGCCCATGACCGGACTTCCCACTAAATGTAGCAGATCGGTAAATTTTTAGATATGCAAACAATAACAAGCAAAAGACAATCAGAAACAAACAGAAATCAGAACTTTGGTAGAGTTAACAATAAGGAAATAAACAGAACTTGGAGGGCAAGAGATGACAGCATGTATCCCATTGCTTCCCAACCATTTTTTGTATTGGTAATTGTGAGATGTGTGCTTATTAACAAAAGATATAGTGTGACATACTGCATTTATTATTTGCACCAAAACAATGCATACCTCTTAAAAATCCACTGATGAAAAGCATAACTTGTCCATTAAAATTCCAATTTAAAGTTTATTGGTGGATTAAAAAGATCCTAAGTTCCAGTGGAACACCTTGGAGCTAATGTGAAGCCCACATACACTTAACTGCTACACTGAGTCAGTTAGCCTAACGCAAAGGTAATTGCTACCTCCACAGCAGCCAACAGGAATTTAGTGTGAAATAGCGCATAGCGCCCAATAGATCCACGACATGATGAGTTGCGAAGGCACATGAAGTGTTTACTCGCTGTAGCACTCCATGGAGACTGATTTAGCACAGTCATCGCAAAGTGACTGACTTCTTTCGTTTGGCTAGGGTGTAACAACTCTCCCTTTAATTACTTTGGAGCCATGACTAACCTCCCGGCGAGTCACAAGGGCCGACTCTACACTGCCTGACGAGTGCACTTTAAAGGAAACAAACGAGGGGTTTGGGGAGCTAGCCTACAGTTATGTGCACTACCAGTAGGAAACAGCTCCCAGAGTCTGTTTGATTGGTTTTGACCTTGTCTCTAGTTAGTCAAGACCTATCAAAGACACTGTTCAAGAGCCCTCAGGCACCTCTCCCTCAGGCTTTGGCCTTTGTCAGGTTGGGGCTCAGTGGAGCTGCAAGCTTGGCTAACTGACCCAGTCTGGTGCTTGTATACAGGGAGGAGAGGGGGGGCTAGTGAGAATGTCTGGCAGCGCATCCTCCCCTCTGGGCCAGATTAACCTCAGGTCATCCCCAGTGCGGAGCTGCTCACATGGAGCTAAATGCCATTTCTGAGAGGGAGCAAGCAGAACCAATACTGTATTATGACTGTCACTGTCTGCTACCACCTCTATAAAGGGAATCACATCACAGGTGACAAAAAGCACACAGCATTCCTCAGCACCCCTTTGTAATGTGATAAATTCCTCTTGATTTCCTATTTTGAATTGAATCTGATTGAGTTGAAACTGATCGAGTCAGCCGATTAGGTCGATCCATATGCATTTGAAGCTGCAGTATTGTCTTACATCGTTGTTTGAACTGAGTCCAGACTGATTGGAGACAACTTGATATCAGCATTAGAGCCAAAGCCCTTAGAGATGATCAGAAAAGACCTTTTTCCGAGCCTTTCTTCCATATCCCCATTATCCAATTTTGCATATGAGCACTCACCAAAATACCCCCATAAAAGATTAATGTCCCTTTGCTCCTGCATTTTGCCTTTCATTGGTTGGGAGACCATGCATCAAAGTGTGCGCCTTCTATCCCTGATTCATACGGCACATGAAAATGCTGTTGTGCCACAAGAAAATGTATATTGATAGTCCAAAGTTTGGGTGCGGCTTGTAAGTAAATATTGTGTCAGTTTGTTTTTATTAACAGTCAGCCCAACCTCACCATTAATCCTGTCTCTTTTGTGTTTGCTATTGCATTAGGAATGGCCTGCCACCAGATAAACCCGCCAGCGACGACATCAACCTCTACCAGAAATATATTGCCAGGTATGCAAATCCCTCAATGTGCTACAGCAATGAAAAAATATACCCAAAACACATAAACCTTTTTTTTTTTTATCCACTGATGGTGTGTTTTATTCAGTGATGTAACTAGACCTTAGACTGGTATGAGAATGTTCTGTGTGCGGTAAATTGATTAAGAAAAGATTCCAATGTATGTGCTGAGAGGAAGTAGAAGGATGAGGGGTAATGAAAGTGAAATGGTTTGATGGTAGCTTACTGTAACTGGTTGAGTAAATGCTCGTGGTGTGTATAGCACTAAAACATTGAGAACATAATTCTGTGTAACTCTGTACCATTAGCTGTGACTGACACAGAGAGGATATGAGCTTAGGCCGGGTTCTTCTTGAGTTCAGCCGTTTATTGTTGAACACATGAGGAACTGACTGATCTAAAAAGTCTGTCATTCACACCAACAGAGACAAAAACATCAGGGGAGGGGAGGTATCTTGCGTTTCAATGGACACAGAACAATGTCCCCCATTCTGGATTCATTTTGAGCCGGCACTAAAAAGGTGATTATCATTTGTTTGTTTATTCCGTTTAAAAAGAAAGAAAAACAGCATTTGAAAAGCCAAAGTGGCTTTGGCGTTAATGATTACTTCTCCAAGCCATAACATGAAGGGCACAAATCAAAGCCTTGGCACTGACAGACACACACACATACACACACGTCCTATTCTGCACACACATACACATACACACAAAACCCCTTCCTTGGACTGATTACATTTTGCAAGAAGATTTAATTAAGGAATTTTTAATGAGGCTTCTGCTGGCACTGCCAAGAACTGTTTTGATATTTGCGCTGCATAATGCATAAAATTTGTCTAAACATCTCGGCAGTTGATGCACGGGGAGGCTGCAGATAAGCCCAGATACAGTTTCAATTTCCGTGTTGGGGTTGGAAAAAAGAGAAAGGAAAGAAGAGGAGGGAGGAAAAAAAATGGAAAAGGAGGGCTCATAAAAAGGGCAAATATAGCACCAAGGGGGGAGGTAGAAGAGGGGGAGGGTCTTCTTTGGAGCTAGGGCTAATGAGTGCACACTAAAACTAAAAAACAGCTTTGTAAACATGTTCGTACCGAATCCTTGTGAAAAGAGAAAAAAAAAAGTTCATCTCCTCACCAGAGAGAGCTTCCCTGGTAGTGTTTAGTTGCAGTTTTCACTCTTTAAATGCTTTCATGCACCCACTATTGCCTCGGCACTTTGATCTGTGTATCTCTATTGTAACTAGAGATGTGCTGCAATCTCTGTATTGTGGCTATATTAATATTTAATCTGCTGCTGAATAGCAGCGGCCCATTAGGCCCCCTGACGCGGCAAGTGGGAATTGTCCAGAGGCAAAGTGATACAGCTGGGCAATGAGCAGAAGGGTGGGCCATAGTCTTGGGGGGGGGGTGGAAAGTGAAAATGTGTGTGTGTGTGTGTGTGTGTGTGTGTGTGTGTGTGTGTGTGTGTGTGTGTGTGTGTGTGTGTGTGTGTGTGTGTGTGTGTGAGTGTGTGAGAGAAAGAAGAGTATAGAAAACACTAATGCCTGGGACATATGCTGGCTTTAATGTGTGCACACACGTAGTTTGACTTCTGGTTTTGTCTTTTCTAAAAGAGCCATCAAACCTTCTCTACCCCCTCTACCCCCATCACCATTTTCCAGACACACACACACACACACACACACACACACACACACACACACTCTCACAGCCAACTTAAAAAGAGTAGTGGATATGCCGTTCAATTAGCTTAATGAACTCAGCAAAGTGATCTGTAAATGCAGCTCTGGGATAATCCTAACAAGGAAAAAACAGAAAGAGAGATGGAAAAAATATTACTTAGCCCCCTTTTCCCCCTCTCCTCTGCACTAGCAGATGGAGCTCTTGGCAGCAGCAGTGCAAATGTTTATTTGTGTGTTTTCACTGGTAATTGGAGGATTTTAACAGTCATCATCGTCAGGCTTATAATCACCACCGTAAAAGTGGCTGTACTGTTGCAAGCAGCAGCCTTTTTTTTTTTATCTATCGCCAGACTAAATTCAGTTTTCTGGACTCCAGATGAAAGAGTGAAAAGGTTTAGGGTGAAAAGTAGACAGAGCTGTTCCTACATCTCAGAATACCTGACCCTTTTCCTCACAGAGTAAAACTGTGGTTAATCTGAAAGAACTGTGCATTGATTTGACAAGTTTTTTTTTTTTTTTTTTTTTTTTTTTTTTTAACAGCGTTGAGAAATAAAGTAGTCATGGGGTTCGCGATCCTTGAGTGGGTGTGTGTATGCGTGTCGAGGGAAAGGGTTTCAGTGTAATAAGTGTCTCTTACGGCTGCTTTGGAAATAAATGGAGCTAATTTGGTTGAAATTGGTGTGACAGATGGGTAAATTGTTGCAGCAGTGTGGAAAGCAGAAGTCAGTTTGAAGGTGTGAGCTGTGTTACTTTAAAGGTGAGACGAGCATAATGCCTTTGAAAACTCCTTCACCTGTTTTTCTTTTGTGCTGTTCCTGGTGTTTTAAATAATTTATTCACCAATCATTCTCAATTTGCTGTTGATTATTTTTGACATATTTCTGAGCTGCTTTGTCATTCAGCTTTTTCATCCCTGCAACTGTGGCTGTTTAAAATGTGTAACTGTTGAAATGTCTCCTGCAACTTGGTTTTTCAGATTCTCTGGAAGTCAACACTGTGGACACGTGCACTGTGCCTACCAGTACAGAGAGCATTACCACTGCATGGACCCTGAGTGTAACTACCAGGTGAGCGTGAGTACCTTACAACTTTTTTGAGCATCACTCAAATACACATTTTTTCCTGTATTCTGCAAACTTCTGTTTAACTTTAGTGTCTTACAGTTCAGTTTCTCACACAATGAGAAAAATAAGACAGAGGTCATTTTGTTTCAAGTGCCTCCCTCACTGGTTAAAACTAGTGAGCACTTTAGTTGCATTGTGACAAATTGGATGTGGTGATCCTAGGATAGACAAACAGGATAATGTGTCATCTTTTCATTAGTGATCACAACCCAGCCAAAGTCTACGCAGATGAAAAGTCTGTTGGTGTTTGATCTGCCGAACAGGCTGAGTGTTAACATCCGTTCAGTTTGCAGGCGTCTTCCAGTCACAGTTGATCTTTGACAGTTGGCCTTTTATCACAAGGGTTAATTGTAAATATGCTTGAAATATGCCTCTTTTTATCTGTGTTATTTTTTCTAAGACATCTGCCACTGACTGGGGGCCTGCCTTTAATCCCCTTTCACGTTATTAATCTCATCCTGGTCCCAGGAGTTGTCACGTATGGCGCAGGAAGGAGAAAAAACACAAAGCAGATCATAATACAGGCCTTGTGTTTGCTGTAGCATATGGCCTGAGAGAGTTAGATAAACACAGGAAGATTTGTCAAAGATGTCAAAAAAATCATGCACAGCTAGGACTGTGTGTGTTTTCCTTCCTTTCCTAACAATTTTCTGAATTAAGCCATCTTCAGCTGTAATCTCTTTTGTCTGCTCCTGATCAAGAGAGATTACCGCTCAATAAATATTGTTTATGTGGTGAAAAGCATTACAGATCTAAGCTTTCATTTTCTGCATGAATCCTACGTCACAGTCTGATGGGTCACATTCTTGGAGGAATACAAAGGAAAATCATTTCATGTCATTATTTAGAGTGTTAGTTCAGGTTATCATGGCAATTTCCACGGTCAGGTCCACATTGCTCTGTTGCTTTTGCGTTGCGTGGAAACACAGATATGCTCTGGAAGCCAGCTCTCTGGGATGTCAATACCCTGAAAAAAAAGCAGGCAGTGATGAGCAGCCCCTTTCGAAGCGATAACTCATGAAATGTTACATGACACACACTCCTGGAATATTATCCCACTGCCAGCCTGCGGGCTATTGGCTGAGTCTTAACATTCTCCTTTCATGGGCTTGTACATGAGGGAGAGTGTGCATCTTGCCACACTAGTGGGAATCCTAAAATAAATGTAGCAAGTGGCTCCCAACCTTCATCACCACTCAACTGAAAATGAGATCTTTTTCCCAGTCAGCTCTCTCCATGGCCTATTTTGGACGGCTTGATGGATCGAATGTACCATGACCGCAGTTCAACTCATCACTAACCGTTAGATACCAGAAAGCTCAAAGTCCAGAACTGAGCCTTGATTTTTCAGGAAAATTGTTCAAAAACGCGATGAATCCAAAACATTCATTAATTAGATAAAAAAATCCTAAGTGTTCAGAAATATGCAGCGGGAAACAGGCCAAGAGCAAGGGAATGAACAGCTGTGTGAGATCTTAGCTTTTTACTTGTGTGCGAGTGGAACTCATGACACAAAGCAATTACCCTACTTTGTACAGCAATTAGTTGCTTTTTAGAATAGTTCTTTCTGATGTTTTTCCCTCAACTGGAGATAAATATGGATTGAAGACAGAACTGTCTCATTGATTTGCGCTCTCCCGTTACAGTTTCTGTAACATCAGCTTAAGCCCAATTACAGCAGATTTGGTGCTGCAAGTCTCTGTGGAGTGACTTTTCTGTTTCCCTTTCCTGACTCCTGGGTGTGGGAGGGATTTTTTATTTATTTATTTTGTCTCTTAGCATATTCACTCATCATTACAGGCGAAGCCTGCACTAAAAGCAAGTGTTCATGCTTTAATTAAAAATGGAATCATATCTCAGCGAATTGAAAGGGAAAACGTGTTTTTGGTTCGCTTGTTTGTTTGTTTGTTTCTGTTGTCTTGTGTTTTCCCCTGTGCATGTCTGAGAAACCATCTGCATGGAACATAAGACAGAAACATCAGAACTGTGATCTTGCATGTCAATTGATTCATCTTAATTTAAAAAAAAATACATTTTGGTGTAAGGAAAAAATAATGTAGAAACAGTGGGTGTATGGGGAACATACTTCATGTTCCATGTGAAAGTTTCTCCTGCGCTTAGAAAGTCTTTGGTGCTGCTTTTGGATAGGACACCGCTTTGAGATATGCAAAGTAAATCAATAACCACAGAACGCATCATCTTTAAAGACATTGTGACCCTCTACATTGCGGTGTGCACAGCCCTACCCAACTGCCAATTGGCTCCTGCTTGTTGCAGCTGCTGCTTCCACAGAGATTAAGTAACTTGTTGCTGATTCTATGACTGGTTTGAATAAACACCAACCTGTTGCCGTACATTTTTTCCTCCTCCCCTTTTGCAGAGGTTTACCAGTAAGCAGGATGTAATCAGGCACTACAACATGCACAAGAAGAGGGACAACTCTCTGCAGCATGGCTTCATGCGCTTCAGCCCTCTGGACGACTGCAGTGTCTACTACCATGGCTGCCACCTCAATGGAAAAAGCACCCATTACCACTGCATGCAGGTACACTACAAAGACTCACACCTCCTCCTCCACCTACACACATACCCACAATAAACCCACAATAACGTAGAGGCATGCACACACACAAACAAACATGGAAACAGAAAAATATCTGCAAATATGGCCACACGTGCTTAAGCATTACATACAGTACAAATAACCCACAACTCACGTATGAAAAAATGTGAAATATAATTCATCATTAAATTTACATTCCAGAGCCACACAACAAATGTGGTTGTCAGTAAACCAGATCTCACACAGTCCATATAGAGCCTAAAGCCCGGTTCTGTATGAAACAGACGATGGCCCGATCTGGGAAGTCAGGCCGCTCGTACAGTAAGACATACACGACTACAGGATGTTTGAGAGTCACACAGTTTACCTACATCTGTGAAATGGAATTACAGTCCCACACTTTTTCCATTTACACCAAAGTGTCTTTAAAGAGCAGTTTGGCAAAACGTGTCCTAAAGTAAATAAAAGAAAATTGAAAAAGAGTGAATACACGTGAGGCTGCTTGTGCTCTCCCCACCTCTTCACTCTCTCGCTCCTTAATTGGCATGGATAAAATTCAGTAAGATGTTTATATAAACTACACATTTTTCATCTTTTAGTACCAAGCAGCCAGTTGAAGATTATTCCCCCTTCTAGATTTGTTTAATTTTTTTACATCTGCTTATTTTCAATGTGTCATTGTGCCGAGAGCTTTCTCACCGACAGGGCAGCAGCTCAGTGGAGGATGGCTTGAGATATATTCTTTTTTAAACCCCTCTAACGGCGTAATTGTTATAAGGACATATCAGCCCTTGTTTTAACAGTCCCTGAGAACCTGCAGATGTTGGCATCGGCTCTCTTGATTTAGGAGGAAAAAAAACAGAGTGGCATTTTTTTCATTGTTTGACTCAATATGGAGAAGTTGCCCGGTTTGTGCGGGTGAAAAGTGCCAGGGATGATATACAATTGCTGCTTTTAATTCAAACATTACCTGTTTTTTCCCCCTCTGTTGGCTCTGAGGGCTCCTGAGTACCAGAACATTTTAAACTAAAGACAGTCATCTTACTCCCGTCGGCTTTCCTCTGCCCCCTCCAGCTCTCAAATTTGTTCTCAGAGTTACAGTAAGTTAGTGGTGACTGCATTGTCAAATCTGAATTTCATTTTCTAAAAGTCAGTTTTGCCAGGAAGGTACTGTAGTTTCAGCTACCTGCTGTGACCACTGCCTCTTTCAGTGACTTTTTTCTTTTTTTCCAATTGTCACTGTCAATGACAATGTTTTCAATTTACTGGTTTGACTTGAAACTCGTACTGCTTTGGAGTGCATTACCACAAATTAAATTGTGAACATGAGAAAACAACCTTCTTTCACCCATTTCTAGGCCACTAGCATTTTCCTAACCACACTGTGCTCCTTTCTCTATGGCTGGTACAGTAAATCAGATCTCTTTAAAGCTTCGAAGTTGGCTTTTTTAAAACCATTCTTGCAAACTGAAACTTTCATGTCTGCTGTAAGCTCAGATCTTGTTTTCGATTGCCATGCTTTGTCTTTGCTTTGCAGGTGGGCTGCAGCAAGGTGTACACTAGCACCTCAGACGTCATGACCCATGAAAACTTCCATAAAAAGAATGCCCAGCTGATCAACGATGGCTTCCAGAGATTTCGTGCCACTGAGGACTGTGGCACAGTCGGGTGTCAATTCTATGGGCAGAAGACTACACATTTTCACTGCAGGTGAATGTTGTAGGCCTAATGTGGTAGATGCTAAAACATACATTAAGCATAAATGCATTGAAAACACTTATATATTTATATACCGTATATTCTTTTTTTTTTGGATCATTATTTAATTCATTTTATTATCCAAATGTGTGTTGACTTAACATTTGAACAAGCAGTAGCTGCAGAGGCTCATAATAGCAGTTTACATAAATATGAAAGCCAACAAATCAGCAGCCAAAAAATAAAATGATTCCTCATTGAAAAATAAATAAATGGTAGGCAGCACACACGTGAAATCACAACTAATGGCCTCCCTGTTTCTTGGCTTGCACCATTAGTATCTTTGAACATCACAGAATCACAGTTAGAAGGAAAAAGGGGAAAAAAAACTCTTATTCTGAAGAGCATGCACCACAGAACTAATATCAATGGGCATAGAGAATAATTTGGTTGATTCATCAATCTCCCTCCCTGGAATGTATCCCTCTGGCAAAGGTTGCAGGTAGCGATGTGTCAATGGGTTGCTGCTGTGTAACTGAACCTCCTCAGTTATCATTCCTCCATTGTGAAGTATTTGAACCATGTGGACTGTCCCCATGACTCCCAACTGCACCGAGGTATGGAAGAGTCTTTGCAGCAGAGCACCATAGCAAATCATATTTTCCCTTTGTGTTCCATTCTTCTTTCAGGCGCCCAGGATGCACATTCACCTTCAAGAACAAGTGTGACATTGAGAAGCACAAGAGCTACCACATCAAGGATGATGCCTATGCCAAAGATGGCTTTAAGAAGTTCTATAAGTATGAGGAGTGCAAGTACGAGGGCTGCGTGTACAGCAAAGCTACAAACCACTTCCACTGCATCCGCTCAGGATGCGGCTTCACCTTTACCTCCACTAGCCAGATGACCTCCCACAAGCGCAAACATGAGCGCCGGCACATCCGCTCCTCTGGGGTCATGGGCCTCTCTTCCGCCTACCTGGCGCCAAAGGATGAGCCAGAGGAATCGAGCAATGATGACCTGATGGACTTCTCGACCATCAGCAGCAAGAACTCCAGCCTGAGTGCCTCACCTACGACCCAGCAGTCCACCACTGTATCGCACCTGTTGGCCACACCTACCACTGCTGTCTCCTCCTCCTCTACATCGGTCCACTCCCTCAAACCCACATCCTCGCTGCCCAGTGCAGGCCAGCGAATGTCCAGCCTGCTGTCCCAGGCCCTGCCTAGCAACATGCCCGTGTCCCTTCCTCTTTCTAACAATGCCCTGGCCGCCTCCAACCCGTTCTTCCCTCTAATACCCAGGATGCCTCTCCAACCACCACCGCCAGCCGCTAGCCTGATATCTGCTATATCTTCCGGGGCCCACTCCATGCCCATTGACTCACTGACCCAAGGTTGCTCCACATTGGGTGCAGATGGAGCCATGGCCTCTACCCCAACATCCTTCGCCACCTCCTCCATCATGGAGAAGATCTCGGCAAGCAAAGGTCTGATATCACCCATGATGGCCAGACTGGCAGCCGCTGCCCTGAAGCCCTCCAACAACCAAAACACAGGTCAGTCACTTTATAAAAAGTCATCATTGTGCATAATTTATGTGGGTACTTAAACAATGACACAATGAAAAATGGTAGTTTGTGCGCAAACAAAATCTCCAACAACTGGGTCCAGCTTCTCAAATATGCAGGTTATCTGTTTTTTTTCTTTATATTATGGTAAATTTAATATTGTTGTGTTGTGGACTGGTGGTCAGACAAAACAAGCAATTTAAAGACAACTATTGATAAATCTAAAAATAACTAACAGATTAATTCAGCCATCTTAATATTTCCTCTCCTTAATGTTGTAACTGAACCAGTTTATCACACTTGCAAATTATGAACCCATGAATGAATTGGCAGTTAATTGTAAAGGTTAGCTTTGCTTGTTACTCTATTTATAGATGAAGGTATTGAAATATATGACAAACAATAACCTTTTGAGCTATGTCAGTGTCCAAAGAGAGTATACTGCATGTATACTAAAAACCAGATCATTTTTTTATGTGGACCTCACTAAAGCCAGAGCACAGAGAGTGCACTCAGAGGTCATTTCTATCACTATCCCACAGCAGAAAAACTGCCGCTTTCAGGCTTAAAGGGACATACCGGAGGCATAGTCCTCTGCTCTGGGCTTGTTATTGTGTTGATCGTTTGTTAGATACCCACAATCCATTTGGAGATAAATGTGCTGACAGGGGAGAGTAGAGCCTGTAAAAGTCTCTTATGATGTTCAGAGTGGGGGCTCCTGGGGCTTATGTCGAACATGTTTCCTCATCATTGGTCTCTTATCTATGTCTGCGCCTGTTTCAAGCAAATGGAGGTGGAATGAAATTAAGTTCAGAAATTGCAAGAACAAAAAAATGTTAGGTGTTTTCCTTTTTTTTGTATCCTCTTTGCAAACCAATAAAAAAAAACAGAAATCGCTCAGGCAGAAATGACTCAATGCACCAGAGCTGAGAAAGAGGCATTTTTTCACTGACACAAGAACTCAGACACACTTGCATGCATCAGCAAAGATACACTTTTTGAATTTCTAGAAACCTTCTGTTCCCACAAAAACATGTCAATATCTATTTAGCATAAACACAATTCACATAAATTTTGGAGGTAATTGCCTTGTCTATGTTTATCATATTGCTCTAAACAAAGCTTCTGAAAATGAAAATGAAGTTAAAGCATTGAATTGATATTGCACTGCAGAGCATGGTCTTGCATTCAGTAGCAGTGGGGCCTCCTGTGCTGAGCATGAGCAGGTGGGGTGCGGATTGTAAATGGGGCTGCAAGGGGGAGCCACCGGATGTTGGGACTGGGAAGGATTACAATTCCTGGTGGTGTTCCTGGAGCAGGACAGGCCCTGGGAGAGAGATGGGGCAGCTGCTCCGGGGAGCCGAGCTGAGCCCAGGCTGTCAGCCTGAGCTCCACCTCTGGGCTTCCAGCAGGTAGTCTGAACACTGGGAAGGCCCCCACCGAGGGTGGGGCCTCCACAGATGGTGCCTTCACCACCCCTCTCATCTCACTGAGAGGCTGCAACTCAGATCTCTCTGCTTGATAACAAAACTGGTTTAAAATAATCTCTATCTCAGTCACATACTTTATGGTAAAAGTTCAGTGCAGATACAGGATGGAGCATCAACTTCAGTTTTGTTTCTCATATTTGCTTCATAAAATGTGTGAACGGGACATTTGGGGCTAAAATGAGGAGGAAGTGGTTTGTGCTTCTCTGTCAAAAAGGTGTGAGAAATGTCAGTGTTTGTGGCTATTTTTCACAGTGTTTATTTTTTCTTAGGGTTGTGAAACTTCGCCTATACTGTGGTGAATTTTGCATTTTTCCTGTTTCTGCTTTCAGTATTTTCTCAGTATATATTTTTTTATATTAATGTTCTGCTCTAATTTACCCCTAAGTGTTTTTCCCAGAGATTCAAGCATCTGAAGGGTTTACTAATTAGACACACAGTACAAATGATCTTTCACAAGCTCTGTATCTTATCCGGAGTAATTACATGGTGATACATTATTCCTGGATAATTTCCAGAAAGAAGCTGCTTTGAGTCAAACTCATTTGTTCTCCCTCTCTCTGGACAGTGGATAGAAAAATAACTTCATGATGTTCAAGAGAATAAGAGACTTTTGCATTGTAATACACTCTAAAAAGTCATTTATCCTCTGATATAGTGAAAGAATGCTTTAATCTGCCTGATGATCACATGTAGATCATAGAGTGAGTGGCTGCTCTTGATATAATGTGCTCTCATTTGGTCTGAGAGTTGATTTAATTGTTAATGACAAGGCAGGATCTGTCTGGCTAGTTAATTTTGGGTGTCCTCTTATCAAGTTGGGGGGAGGGAAGGAGCGCTGGACCGAGACTTGTAAGCATTCAGTGATCTCAAACCAGACGCAAAATGTTTGACTGCTGTTTTCCTTTAGCCCCACCCCGACCCCACCTCCAGCCCCTCCAACCTCAGCCATTGTCAAACTGAACTGACACTGACACTTCCCCATCTCCAAGCTTTCAGCTGACAAGGCCCAAGACTGGCTTTTCCACTCCTATTCTGCCTGATATGTCTCTGGGTCATCTTGTAGCAGGGGGGGAACTCTGGTCGGTTTCTTCCTGACGTAGGCTGGTCATGTTTTCTCTCCAGCAAGAAAAAGGAGAGAGGCCTTACCAGGCTGAGGGCCAAGGGCACACACTTGGTTGCCCACGACCTTGCCTGTCACTATCCCTCAGCACCAGCCCTGATTCCTAAACAACAGATTCCTCACCAAACCAATCACGGCCGCTGGTGCTTCTCAGTCTTAGTGTCTAAGAGGCTACACCAGGGTCATCCCTCCTGCTTTAAAAAATAAATAAAACACCACTTATTGTCTTGTAAAAGCCTAGCTTTCTCTGTGTAGCCCCAGGACATATTAATATTTTAATCCCTTGGGGATCAGGGGGTGGGACAAAATTCACCTTCCTGTCAGCATTTTTACCCCACGTCATCCCCTGGTCTTTATTTATTTAATTCCAGCGCTCCTGTCTCCGCACACAGCTTTGAATACCTATTTGGAGGAGAATGTGATCGAGAGGTCATGCTATTTGAACCAATCTGATTGGCTGTCAGCTCCAATCTGACCGACATAGCACCCCTGTTCCTTGTGGGTACGCTCAGTGGCATTGGCTGCCGTCCGTTGTCAGGCCAACGAGCAGCCTGGGAAGGTGGGAAGGAAGGGGGATGGCCAATCTGAGACTGCCACTTTCCCTCAGCATTAGCATCTCACTTAATGACCAGTTAAGAGGCAGCCTGGCAAATGAGTTGTGACAAGTGCTGCAGAAAAAGGAGTCTTTTTCCCTCATATCTCCCGCCTCTCAATCACCATTTAAAAGGCTTGACGGCCTGACATAATTTCGCAATAATTATCACTCAGAGTATTCTTTTCAGGCCAGGACAGAAGTCAGATTGCATCTCGTCATAGGGTAATAATGCTGACCAACAATAACTTTGTTGTCACTTCTCTCATCTGCGTCTCTGGCTTGATCCTCAGGGAATGGGCAGCCGGCTTCAGCCAGCCAGTTCAATCTGGTTCAAGTGAAGCAGGAGCCAATGGACATCAACTCTGGGGCCTCCCACGACTCCACGCAGGAGCACAGCCTGGACCTGAGCAAGAAAGACCACAGGTACACAGCTGCATGGTACACAGAGGGTTAATGCTTGTAGTAAATTCACCTAATATATTCACAAAATAAATCAACAAGGAAATAAGGTTTCTCTGATTGATAGATGATATCTACAGTCTTGGCAGCCAGGGTTATGTTTGCAATTATTTATCAAAAATATCTGTGCATACAATTATAAGACTCTGAACATATTTCTCAATTTTTGTGTGAGAAGGATGTTTGTATAAACCCTCAACTCTAATCTTCCCTCCAACTCACAGTAGATCTTATATCCTAAGAAGACAGCATTTTTCTTCATCATTATACAGGCACACCTTGTGTGATAAATAGTAATATTTACTGTTCTCATGCAAATCTTGACTAAACATTGTTCATTTTCCTTGTTCCAGTAATGAATCAAACGGACACCCTGTACCAGGGAATACATCTCTTTTATCCTCGCTTATGAATAAGGTAAGATCCATCCATCAAACGCCTTTCATCCCAAGACAAATTAGCGGGACACGGAGGGGCCTGTTTGTTTTTTAATGTTTCACCGCTAATAAGATGAGTTTGTATCATTTAAATTTTCCAGCCATTTTTCATACAGTGTAATTTTCACTGCACCTCTCACAAATTAATATAATGAAGCAGTAGCTGGGTGCCATGCCAGATATATAGAGATGTTTGTTTTTTGATGAGCTGTTTTGAACTCGCCGTCCATTTTTTCTTCTCCTTTATACTTTTTCTTCCCCCGCCTCGCTCTACATTTATTTATAGAGTTTGTAAATTATTTGATTAAAAAGTCACAGGAGAAAAAACAGGAAGGCAGTGCCCTCATTTTTTACCAAGTCTAAATGTTAGCGTATGGAAATTTACGTTTTGGTGAAGATTAAAATGAACATTGTCTTTATCATACATCTTATCTGATTGATACAAATGTGCCAGGTGGTTTCCATCTGATTCATGATGTACTGTAATGACAGAGCAGCCTCCATTTTTTTTTTTTACCTTGCCAACTGGTCAAGACCTCCTCCCTCCCCTCCACACATAGACACACACACGTCGTCTTTTTTAACCTCTCCTCAGGAGAGCTTAACTTCAGAGTTGCTCTCCTCAAAGCAGTCATTAAACAGTGGAGCTTGAAGACCTGTTGTCCAACAGCTCCTCATGTCATGTCAGCTTTTAGAGGTTTGATTCAAGGCATCACATCACATAAAAGGGTTAACAGTTGCTCCCAGAGGACGCTTGGCAAACACGCTTGGCTTGCACTCAAGCAAAAGCCTGGATGTTTGTAAATCTGGCTGTGCTTTTTTGCTTCGCCAAAACATTTGTGTGTGTGTTAACTCTCACACTCTCACTAACATATGCAAGTGCCCATCTTACGTATGCCCAACTAACCCAGCAGCTGGGTGTTTATGTGCTATGTGTTTTGTAGATGTCACAGGTGAACCCTGCCCTGTTCAGCGCCATGAACCTGAAGACAGAGCTGGAGGCAAGCCAGGGCAGCAACAGCTCGGAGGCAGCACAGTATCTGAACAGAGTGCTGAAGAGGCCCCTGCCAGAAAAACCCACTGAGATCTGGAGGACATACCTGCGCAGGTATAAAACATGGAGGAAGTACAAAGAGTCACTGTAGTTTGATACAGTAGACCTGACTTATTCATTTTGATAGTGAGAAAACAGAGTGTTTCAATGTACTGAACATAGAAGGCCGTTTTCTGTAAATACAATTCCTCACATATTGCATCACTGGAAACCCCCTGAAACATAAAGAATCTGGTCTTGCAGGAATTTGAAATGACTTACTTACTGTCAGATCACAAGTCGAACCAGTCGACCTCTTAGCGTTTTCCGTTTTTTTTGAGAAGGCAGTACATTTACAATCTTCATTGTCTTGCTATGTAAAGGTTTGACACAGATGACTTCTGTGAGGCTCAGTGCGACTTCCTTCAGAAAGTGCACTTTCACTGCCTGGTAGAGGACTGTGGTGCGCTCTTCAGCACTGTGGATGGGGCCATAAAACACGCTAAGTGAGTGTTCCACTAGTTTAGAATCACAAAATATACCCTTTCCACATTTTTATCTTTTGGTTTCATCGATCAACATAAAAATTAGCTTCCATCTTGTTTTTCAGCTTCCACCTCCGGGCCACCTTGAAAGTGAAGTCTGAGCCTCAGTTTGGTGAGGGCAAGGACTCCAGTGAGGGAGCCTCGCTGCAGCCTGCTGCCCCCGTCTCTATGGCCAACAATCCCTCCATGGATGTGGCCCACCTCACCTCATCTGGTGGCTACAGCTCTCCTCCTCCCTCCCTGCTGGCCTGGAAGCAGCTGACCGGCAGCATCCCTCAGATGTCGGCCTCGATGCCCAACCTGCCGGCCAACTCCCCTCTGGCCACTACCTCTCTGGAGAATGCTAAACCTCAATTTAAACCTGGTTTCCTACAGTTTCAGGAAAAGTAGGAGAAACACTAATTTGCCTCTTATTACATTACAGTACAGTGTGTTTATTCGACCATGTGTTGATTAAACTGCATTTTCCATTTTTATTCATCCAGTGATCCCTGTTTGGCTACTGACTGTAAGTACTCAAACAAGTTCCACTTCCACTGCTTGTTTGGAAATTGCAAGTATGTGTGCAAGACGTCTGGCAAGGCCGAGTCCCACTGTTTGGACCACATCAACCCCAGCAACAACCTGGTCAACGTCCGTGACCAGTTTTCCTACTACTCTCTCCAGTGTCTCTGTCCCAACCAGGTGAGTGCGGCTTGGTAACTCAGCCAGGAGCTGAATCACCTACTGTCATCTCCCAGAGTTTTCTAAGCATGAAGTATGCTATCTATTAGACCAGTATTTGAGGTTATTTGACTCAAGGCTTTCACAACCGCCGCTCCCCGTCTTCCATCTCTGCTGAAAAAGACAGTCGACTCACCCCAGTAATGCCTGTTTATATGTCAATGATGTCATTTTGACTGCCGCATTCTCCTCTCAGAAAAGGCCAATTTAGCTGATATTACCCAATAAATCATTGTCACTTGCACAGTAAACAAGGCTGTCTGGAATAGGGCAAAAATCAGGGGAATGCTTCGCAAATGAAACCTAAATGGCAGCCCCTGCCTGCTCTCATGAGCCCGTATTTGGAAAACCATTTTAAATTAATTCATTAATGTGTCGAAAATCACCCCTCTCACAAAAAGTCCCCCCCTCCCTCCTCCTCCTCCCCCCTCCTCTCCTTATTCTCCATCTCCTGAACTGAGCAGATCTTATTTGGCCCTCACAAACAGATGGTGGTGTACAGACATGTTAGAAAGGAGGGGTGTTTGTGAGAAGCCTGGAAAAAAACATAATTGTGCTTAGAAATGTGGGATGTTCCAAATGACCAGAAAGGAAAAGCCTGTGAGGTGTTGATTATGTGTAGTGTTCACTTTAACTTTGCACACTAAAGAAAGAAATATATCAATATATCATATATATATATATATATATATATATATATATATATATATATATATATATATATATATGATATATCAATATATCAACTCCTTTGGCTTTCAAACATTCACCACATTAAACTCATGAAATTCGAAATGATGTGTGTCTTCTGCAGCACTGCGAGTTCAGAATGAGGGGCCACTATCACTGTCTGCGGCCTGGCTGCTACTTTGTCACTAACATCACCACCAAGCTGCCATGGCACGTCAAGAAGCACGAGAAGGCAGATCGCCGTGCCGCCAATGGCTTCAAATATTTCACCAAGAGGGAGGAGTGTGGGAGGCTGGGTAAGAAAAAAATACTATACTATAGCATAAGTTTTGGGCTGCTGTCTTTTTTTGTCTTTGCCATTTCAGCCTAAACACTCCAGCTTTTATTAATATTCTACCAGGAGAGACGTGGATTAAAGGTGTTGAATTGAGAAAGACGTAGATTGATTTTCGGTGGCTGTTGTAAGAGGATATTCTCTGTGTTTACAAAGGGAGAGAGACCAGTGTTGGCAAATACAGTGTCGTGCTATGCGAGTTGTTTAAGAGGCATTAAACTAGTCTGCCTCATAGGTTTTGTTGCTGTGTTTTGCATATTCACAATGGCACCTCAAGTCCCAAAGGTAGTCTTGCCTGTACTATATGAGCAATAACGTCAAAGGGGGCAATCACATCCAGGTTGTTTTCTTCTTCCTTTTGCCCCTGTCAGAAATGAGCAATTAGGTTTGTGTTTGTTAATTATCTGGCTTGTCTGGTTTGCGCCTCACAGCCACCGCTGCCATCACACCGAAATGAATTAAAAGTGATCTGTTTTTTTCAGCCGGTTACACAAGCTTTTCAGAGTGCAGAAACAAAGCAAACAAAAACAGGCCCTAAACAGCTGTTTTTTGTCCCCAGTCTGATCTGCCAACTGTATTGTTTGGGCTGGGGGGAAAACAGAAAGGATTACCATGGCTAACACTCCAGTCATAAAGAATTGATGGGTTGCCAGTATCCATGGCAGCAACATTAAACTGAACACCGCTGATGATGTTACCTGGTTTCTGTCTCACAAAAGGCCCTCCATGTCACGGGGGTTACTGTTATTTGCTCAACTTTGCGTGGTTAAAACATTGTGTGTGCAAAAGCTATTTGATGACACAGACGTGTTGTGCTCTTAAACTGGGTGCCATGGTTACTGACATGCTAGCACCTGCCCAGCATGTTACTCTTTCAATTATTTCTGCCTGCTTTTATATAATGGTATTTGATTAACAGGCACAAAACGGAACATTCATTTAATTTGAAATCATAAAGCAATTAGAGCTAGACCGGTTAAAACACTAGAAAAGAACAGAAGAATATGAAGCAGACAGCAGCACAATGGAGAACAAAAGGAAAAATGACAATGGAGATACTTTGAAAAATGAATTTAATATGGTAATAATTGTATATTTACTTTGGTTTGCAGGGGTGTGTGCATTATTGGCCCACAGAAAATGAGAATTTATTTATGTAAATTCCTAATTGAATAAAGCATGTCAGTGTAATAAAAGAGCTCCACAGGTTTAGTGCACAGAAGCCTTGACTTGCTCAGTGTGACACCGGAGTGATCTAATATTCCTCCTACATGTACACTCCCAAACACTTTGAAACCGATCCCTCTTTTGTCGGAGCTATATCATGAAATTAAAAAAAAACTAAAAATATTTCACTTTGTGTTTGATCTAATCATAACACCGTCACAATGATAATATTGTGTTTAGCACAGTAGCTTTTCTCAGACGTCTCACAATGAGCCAAAGATAAATGAATAAGCAAATGAACAGTTTAAAAACGGTTACTGGTTTGTCTTTGCAGGTTGTAAGTACAACCAAGTCAACAGCCACTTCCACTGCATCCGTGACGGTTGCCAGTTCTCCTTCCTGCTCAAGCACCAGATGACCTCACATGCTCGTAAACACATGAGGCGGATGCTGGGGAAGAATTTTGACAGAGTCCCATCCCAGGTACAAACACACAAACTGTGACATATGACGCATCCCAAACTGAAAAGGGTAATTATCTGAAAATATGGGCTGAACTAAAACAGGTGTTAGCAGTTTATTAAAACATATACCAACAAAGCTGAGTACCTCACACGCCCTTTTACTGACGGATTAAACAGAGAATGTATTATGCGTGTTTATGCAGTGTAGATGTTTAGATCTAGTGTCTTTTATTAAAGCTCATGGATTTTTTTGCCCAAAAATACCCAGATGTTTTTAAAGGAAGTCACATTGAATTTTAAATGTTATGTTCCCACAAACACATACTGTTGTTGGGGATTTTGCTGCAAGAAGATGATAAGAAAGGTCTTCTTCCAACAAGCTATGCTCTGTAAATCTACGTATTGAAGATTTTTCAGATCTGATTTTCTGATTTCTCTCAGGTTTATATAGTACTGAATTTTTTATATATTATTTAAGCAAAAACTAATGAAATGTACCTATTATTTGTAGGTATCAAAAGTCTATGTGACTTATGTACCTAGTTTGGTTGGTTTTGTGTTTTTTTTATCGTGCTTTATGCTCTATGAGTCAGATTCTGGAAAAAGAGTAACAAGTTCACTCGGTGCAAAAAAGAGAGTACCGCTCATATCCTGTCATACCAGTCAGTGACAAATCACTCAGACATTCTTTTGATGAAAATTTTCACCGTGCAGTGTACTTCATTTCTTAACATTAATTACTCTGCAGTACTTCCTTTACCGTAAGCAGATTTAAACATGTGGATTTTCTAGTTCTGTCCTGTTCTTTTTTCATTTTGAAGCCTTCTTATAATGACAGAAGTTCATCCTTTCAGAAGACTTTTGACGCCTTCAGAAATGCTTGGTTGTATGCCAAGAGCCAACACCTGCATTAATGACATGTTATATTATCCAATGTTTGTTTCAGATGTCCCTTTTAAAATAAAGGTTGTTTGTTTTCCAGGTGATGCCACATGAACAGAGGGCAGATGCATCCAGCATGATAGGGACCCATCCTGGTATGAACTCCAGCTTCTCCTCCACCATCATGGAGGAGACTGATGATTACATGGACTACATGGGAGGAGGGGGCAGCCCCTTGGGCCTCTCCTCCGAGTCCTCCAACCAGGACCGGAGCTGCACCAGCACACCTGTAGGCAACGAAGGTTCTCCAGCAGGTGAGAATATGCAAAATAAATGCCTGACGGGTGTCAGCATGTATATATAATATAATAATAATAATAATATAGCTTAGTCAAAAAGGTGAATACAAGTTTTCAACTCTTACATTCAGCATCAAACATCATGCTTCACTCATTTCCTTCTTGAATCCAGTATTTTGTGATTTAGTAGTTTGACTTACAATCAATAACATAATGACACATCAGTCATAATATACAGTATGAGGTTGATGACAATGCTGTATTCTAATGTTCCGAGTTGTGGACAAGGCCTTTTGCAGTTTGCCTGGTCATCCTCATAAAACATCCATTTTGTACATCAGTGGTTTGAGTTATTGCACTGTATGTAGCTTATTACATTTTCCTTTGGCCAGAGATCATCCCTGTGGCTTTATGTCTACTTTAGCACTTTTAGTAGTTTGAATTGTGGGAGAAAGAAAAGGAGAAGCAGCCTCCTTTCCACCAACTTACTGAATAAATGGATTCTCCTCTGCTTTTTTTCTAAGTCTAAGCCTGCCTCCTATTTTCACATTTCTCCATGTGTTGCCAATATTATCCACTACTGTCATCATTGTTGTTTTGGCTGGTGTTTGGGTTACTTGTCTTGAATGGGCCTCATTTTGTATCATTCTCTTATCTTTTATCTTTCCCTTTTTACCTCTTTTTTACCTCTACATCCCTCTGTGTGTGTGTGTGTGTGTGTGTGTGTGTGTGTGTGTGTGTGTGTGTGTGTGTGTGTGTGCGTGTGCGTGTGTGTGTGTACCTGTATGTGTGTTTCTTCCCCTCTTGTCTGTCCTTCACCCTCTCTGGTCAACCTGTCTCTCCAGGACAAGGCTGGCTCGCCACCACTTCTGCTCCTACTACCCCTGCTGACACTAGCGCTACCCAAAATGCACCTCCTTATTCCCCTCCTCCTCCTCCACCACCACCACCACCACCACCTCCTCCCTCCACTCTTCAGCCTGGCCTTCAGTCCCAGGCCCCATCCCTCTCTCCTGCTCTCCTCCGACCTCCTCTCTCCTCACTCCCATACCTCCTCTCTCCATCCTGTCTGTCATACTCTCTGCTCAGCGCCTCTCTGGGAGCCACTCGGAGTGTTGTCATGCCAACCAACACACCAGCTTTCAGCCCCATCATTGCCACTCCGTCTCCGGTTAAAAATGACGTCCCTATAGTGCAGGATGCTGCAGGTACTTATCCCCGGCGCAAACCAACACTGCAGCTGTCACTCTCAATTGAGTCCTGTGCAGTATTTAACTGTGTGATTTAGTCTTTCTCTGCAGTATTGTTGTGGAAAGACGGGGAAAAAGGGGCTTTCCAGCATGCAAAAAAGAAAACATGTATGTAGAAATGTGCATGCTTACGGAATGGGTACAGTAACAGAAGAAAATGTGTATAATTACCTCACCTACACCTTTGCGTGTTTTTTTAGTATTACTAGGACTTAAAGATAGGGCAGTACATTTGCCATCTGTAGTATGAAGCCTGGGCCTTGTTTAGCTTCCATTAACAAGGCTGCATCGGCAGCCTCTTATTTTAATCACGCCTCAAGTTTTATCGAGGCCCACTGCTTCCTGTCTTGCAGAACAGGGATCACATCATTAGCAGTGACCCCAGGGTGTAGCAAAAGGTGGGTGCCCCTCATAAAACAACATGAAGATAAGAGGGTCGGTTAAGACCCACAGCTCTGCCTCTGTTTGGAGGCTGCAGACACCCTGTAAAAGTGTCATGTTCCAAAATCAATCTATCATTTTCCCCCTCCTTTAATCATTCTGGGAATTAGGAATAAAAAACATTGTGGCTCTCTGTGCTTACTCAGCTGTGAACCACTTCTGGCTGAGTAAGGTCGCACATTAGAGTTTTAACCAGGACCGTCTTGCAATGTAATTTGCTTGTAGTTTTACTCTGTGAACCAAGTGATTATTGCTTAATGCGCTGCCTTCCTTCTTTCAGGCAACACCATTTCCATTCCCACGGCCACTGGTGCAAAGAAGCGCTTCTGGATCATCGAGGACATGTCACCATTCGGCAAGCGCCGTAAGACTGCATCGTCACGTAAGATGCTGGATGAAGGGATGATGCTGGAGGGCTTCAGGCGCTATGACCTCTACGAGAACTGCAAGGACTCAGGCTGCCAGTTTTCTCTGAAGGTGACCCACTACCACTGCACACGTGAGAACTGTGGCTACAAGTTCTGCGGCCGCACCCACATGTACAAGCATGCGCAGCACCACGACCGCGTGGACAACCTGGTCCTGGACGACTTCAAGCGCTTCAAATCATCACTCAGCTGCAACTTCCCTGACTGCCAGTTTTCGGGCAACAGCACCCACTTCCACTGTCTGCGCTGCGGCTTCCGCTGCACCGACAGCACCAAGGTGACGGCCCACCGCAAACACCACGGCAAGCAAGATGTGATCAGCGCCGCTGGCTTCTGCCAGTTCAGCTCCAGTGTTGATTGCGAGGTTCCCGACTGCAAATATAAGCTCAAGTGCTCGCACTTCCACTGCACCTTCCCTGAGTGTAAGCACACGGTGGTGGGCATGTCCCAGATGGACTCCCACAAGAGAAAGCACGAGAAGCAGGAGCGGGGTGAGCTGCCGTCAGTGTCGCCCAAACAGGAAGGGATGCACCACCTGGGAGGAAGTGTGTCTGCAGTCCCTTCCGCCTCTATGGGTCTTTCTACTTCCTCACCTAGTGGCCTCTACGGTTTGTCCCGCAGCATTAACAGCAGTGCTCCCTCCATGCTCTACCCAACAGACGGCATCGGGTCCGAATATAACCACCTGTACCCACAGTCCTCCATCAGCCTGGACGGCTCCCTCAACCTGGGCACCGACACCAGCAGCTCCCTGTTCTTCCTGAAGAATGCAGTCGGTCTGGGTCTCAGCGACTCACTGGACCTCAGCAAGAAAATGCACCACGAAGCAGCGCGATCTAGCCACAACCCGGCAACCCAGCTGGGTCTGCCAGCAGCTCAGGACGACACCACAGGAACATCTGGAGAGGCTGAAGATGACCTGTCGCCAGAGGAGGAGGTGCAGGCAGAGGAGGAAGAAGAAGAGGAGGAGGAAGAAGAGGAGGAGGCAGACCTTAACAGTGACTCGAATGATGATTCGATGGCGGAGCCCGATGTTGAAAAGGACAATGGCGAGAGTTTTGATGCTTCCGTTAACCACACTGATTCTTCCCGATTGGAAAAGCAAGACGTTGACCCATAGAAAAAGAAAAATAATAAAACTACCAGTGACTGTAGGAACTGAAGAAATACTCTGTGTACTATGAACAAACAATGAAAGTGGCCTCATTTATCATATTTAGAGACTTCCCATGACAACAAAAAACAACAACAGTGTGGAGAAAAATGACGGCCCGAAATGATTTATTGTGATGTTTACAAGATGACCAACATTATTAATTCAATTATGCATTAAAAAATATGAACGGAGACACAGAATTAGGCCCTGGTTTACACACGGGGCAGCAATGTAAAGCATTTTACTACACATCAGTCTTTTTGTGTGCGTGCATGTTTGACTTTAATTTATTTTCATTTTTTTCACCTTTTTTGTGTGGATAAAAAAAAGAAAAATGTTAGAAAAACAAATCTCTCTATATAACTATATATGTAAGTGTGTGTGTGTGTGTGTGTGTGTGTGTGTGTGTGTGTGTGTGTGTGTGTGTGTGTGTGTGTGTGTGTGTGTGTGTGTGTGTGTGTGAGAGAGAGAGAGAGAGAGAGAGAGAGAGAGAGTGTGTGTGTGAACGATGATATACAAAAGGAAATTGCTGGCGCAGGCGATGTGAACTGCAGGGCCTTGGATACATAGAAAAAGGGACGTGAATCACTAAGGGGAAACAGGATGCGTTCAAACATTTGATTTTTTTGTTCTGTATTAATATAATTAATTATTATTATTATGAAACACTGAGAGGAAAGGGAGTTACATTTTGCTTGTTCCCATCTCTCTCAGATGCTTTTCTTTGTTCTCAGTAACATGGAATTGACCAGTAAATATTTGGTCAGTCTCCCAGCAAGCTGCTGGTCTCAACAGTTCTCTGACATTATGCTGGAAATGTTCGACCAGCACCAAAACCAAGCTCAGCCCTTGTAATTTTACCCACCCCCCACCCCCTGCAGAGGAATCAAGTTTGTGTGTGGATAGTGCACTTTTATATTAGCTGACCACGATGATTACTGATGATAACTCATAAGCATATTTAAAAATATTTTTGTTACCATTTGCATCTTTGCATTATAATGTCGTTTTGTTGTGTTGTTAGTCAGAAGCATATCGATCTGTAAGCAGGTGAGGCCGTGATTAACAGCCGGAGATTAAGGCTGTGGGGAGGGGGGGGGGTCAGACTGACCAGAGGAAGCGATGAGTCACTTAGATGCAGAGACGACAGAGGAAGCGTCAGGGAGTGTGTTTTATGTTGAAAATTTACAGACCGAAAATGTCCCAACGGCATTTTGTTTCCATTCACTATGGCTGTGGTTGAGCTCCTGTTGTAACGTTTTTATTTAATATTTATGTGACCTTCAAAAGAGAAATTTCTAGGGTGTTATTGCACTTTTTAGGTTCATTTTTACCGTCTGAAAAAAAAAATGATATATATATCTTTTAACAGGGAATTTTGCTTTAAAGATGTTGTTTTAGTTCACTTTTGCTTTAATGCACAAATAGATGTTAGTGTGACAAAGAACTGTTGTTCTGTGATTTATTTAAAGACTGGTTTTTATTTTGCTTCTGTGATTCGACAGTTTGAAAAAAAAAGGAAATGGGTGTGCCAGAAAAACGGTGCCCTGATGAGAAACACTAATACGGACTGTGATTTGAAATGAGTTCTTAAGAACTTCATGGCAATGCTCTCTTACTGTAGTACTAAATTATAAATCTGTCAAAGCCACCCTCGGGTTTATATTGAGCAAATATGTGCGACCGAGAAGTGGACACACTGATCATGAATTATCATTGGAAATAAGCAATCATAATATAAGGAATACATGTGTGTAGATGATATTCCTTCAGATGTTTTGAGAAGAAAAAAAAGGGTTGTACAGTATTTTCCTCTGTAAAAAATAACTATATATGAACAAAATGCTCTTTGATGAACAGCATCCTTTAAAAAGAAAACCGTTAAGAGGAGAAATGAATAATAAAAAGTTAAAAATTCAAATAGCCTCATCATAGTTTGCTTGTGTGCGTGACATTTTTTATTACCCCAGATTATTTGGAAAACAATTGTTCATACTGTAGCATTGATTCCGTTATGTTTGCAGTATATATTTTATCTTTTTCCAACTATGTCAGAAGCTCAAACTAAAATACACTTGTTTGAATTCATTCATCGATGTTTCTGTTTTATTTAACGACTCGTTTTATTCATTGTCATTTTTCGGTGTGATTTTTTTTCCTAATGAATTGAAATTCTTGGTTTATATTTACTTTGCTGTGGGCATGCCCCCGTTCACAGAATCAACTGTCTTCGGGGACTCTGGTGCAAAGCAGGGAGGTCACGTTTGTTTTGTTTTCTCATCAGATAACTGTAGGGGCTGAGACATTGTGCACTTGAATTCAGTGTGTGTGTGTGTGTGTGTGTGTGTGTGTGTGTGTGTGTGTCTGTGTGTGTGTGTGTAAAATAGGATTTGTAAAAAGTTGAAAATAAAGAAACTATAATTATTATAACAATACACAACCTGAAGACATTTTGCGTCATGTGTGGAGGGAAAAGGTGCTGCTGGACGACAGCAGGGCAAAAGGTCACAGCAGCGATCTCTCTATCTCTTTTTCTATCTGTCAGTGACACTACTGAAGTGTGTGTGTGTGTGTGTGTGTGTGTGTGTGTGTGTGTGTGTGTGTGTGTGTGTGTGTGTGTGTGTGTGTGTGTGTGTGTGTGTGTGTGTGTGTGTGTGTGTGTCTGAGAGAGACAGATAGGCCATGGCTGTAAGAACACAGACCTGTGGCTCCGTCCCAGCTGCTCCGGGCTTCGATTCATATTTCATGACCTTGTGCGCCTTTTCCCTGCTTTGTTCCGCTTTAAATCCAACTGGGACACTTTTCTGTCACAGAATTTGAAGAAAACAAAAAACAAACATCTGCATTTATGCAGGTAAAGGAATCAACAATATTTGTTGGTGGGGTCGCCCGTTGTTCATGCTTGTCATTCTGGTGCAAGAACAAGATCAGAGCCGAGGACCATTAGGGAGAGTTAGAGTCCTGCTACTGCTAACAAGATGGCTCTCTGTGTCTTGTTCAGTGTTAACAGGGCACTTTTTTATTTTTTTTTGCCTTGAGCCATGTGCTGGGTTCTCCTCCCACTCCCTCATGTCACCCAGTGGCCAGTGTGCTGGTTCTCTCTGTCCCTTCGTCTACAGCTGTTCCTGTCCTTCCTCCTTGTGATGTTTTTTTTAATAATAAAAAAAGAAAAAAAAATGGGTAAAGGCATCACCATCTGTCAGCCACCTGGCATCCTGTATATAATCTACCAGAAAAAAAGAATAAACATGAAAATTATATTACACAAAAACCAGACGGAAACGACCTCCAAATCCTGCATAGGCTGCTGCCGAAACGACAGATCATTTTACTGTTTTAATTAACAGAGTAAAAAGGATGGTATAAAAAAAGTGGTGGGGAAATAAACTGAAATGTATTACCACTGCTGGGAAAAAACGTAATATGAAAGCCTCCTGCTTACTGCAGTGTAGTGGATAAACAGAGCAACATTTTAGACTTTGTAAAATATATTGCACTTTTGGACTAAAAGCCATCTCCCGTTTGCGTTCAATTTGGCTAGATTCATGAGACATTTTATATGAAAAGCAGACAATGAAGCAATTTTTTAAAAGTCTCTACTTGAATTTGTTGCCCTCAGCACTACTATTCATTCTTGTCATATTGCTTATTTCCACTTGGATACAGTGCTGTTTATCTTCATTGTGCTATATTTATGTTTCTGCATGTCTTATGCAAAGATTGAACTTTTCACTCAGTGAAATAAAAACATACTGAACAACTTTAGGCCTGTTTTCAGTGTCATTGTCTTTTTAAATGTCAAAGAAACATGCATCTTTCAACAGATGCATACTTTCTGGCTTTTTACAAAACACAACACCAGGTCGTATATATTAGAAGTGCCAACAATGTGTGCATGTGTGCCGGCTATCGCTGACATGCAGTGGGTTGATGTGCCAGGAACAGGTTGAGTGAGAGAATGAGTAGTGTGGAGAGGCGACAGTCGGGGCTGGGGACACACACGACAGGTGTGCCCTGCATATGTGATCACATGACGCCTATAAGGCAGATTAGGGCCCAAACAGATGAAGCGCTGCTTAATGGCAGCTTTTATTAAGTTCACAAAGCGTGGAGGGAGGGGGTAAACAGAGAAAAAGCAGGTGGCTGGGCCTGTGCACTCTTAGATGAAGACAGATATTGTACAGTGGAGTCTGAAGAGGGTAGCCACTGTGGAAGGATTTATGAAGATTTGCACGCCCTGGACTCGCCGCCTGCCTGTTCCCGAGTCTTGCTGTAATACAGCCAGAGAGGGAGAGCTGGAAAAGCTCAGAGAGAAAAATGTGCCAGCCAAGAAGCCAGAGAGTGTGATCATATAAGACAAGATGAAACTATACTAATACCTGTGAGGACGGTCCATCACAGCAGTAAGGCAAAGTAAAAGGCACAGAAATAAAGGCAAATTCATTTTCATACACAACCAATAATGACATGCTGGAACAAATTTGAAACATTGAAACAAATTTGACATGCATTGTGAAAGAAAATGCTAATTTAAAAGAATCTGTATACCATACTGATATCAGATGCATGAGGTACATTTTAAAATGACAGATACTGGGTGTATTGCAATAATATAATAATATTCACCTAAATAGTGTATAAAAATAACAAATAATGTGCCAGTGGGTATATACATTACATTACATATCCATTATTTTAGAGCTATAGGTGCTACATGAAGCCAACAGAAAAAGGTGATAATGTGTGTAACTGTGTCATTATCACTATATTGTGAACATATTTGAGCGTACAGGTGTCATATTTGCAGATAAAACAAAACGGCCTCAGATTGTGAAAGTAAAGGCACACAGGCTCTGATTGGCTGAGTCTGTCTGGACTGTATGTACTTTATAGTGTGACGGCTGCCGACATGATCACCTGCAGTGCTCTGTGTGTTAGGGCCTCCGCACACTACCTGCTCAGCACCAAACAACAGACAGAAAGTTAGCGACTAGCTGGTGAACATAATAGAGCGTTCAGCTGCTAAAGAGCCAGATAAATCCCCTCAGGAGTTGGTGGAGACCAAAGCAGGGCTAAAATGAGAGTAAATATTAGACTTAACATTTATCAGGCGAACAGAACACAACACCAAATCTGTCTACTGGATGTGTAAATAAGCAACTGTTTGTGTTGCTTGTGATAATATGTTAGTGTTCTGTTTACAGCTTGTGTCCATTGCCCCAGAGTGGCCAAAAAACTCATTTAATGCAGATTTAGGGTCAGCTTAAGAAGTTTTCATCTTCCAATAGCCATGTTTCCATTCACATATTTTTATGCGCATTCTAAAGTATATCACTAGAAAAGCTGTATGGATATCGCAAAATTCGATTGAACTTCCTCAATTGCACAAAAAGGTTTGTACGCTCACTTGAGGTGGTTTTCGCCTTTGTCAAATAAGAGTTGATGAGCTAAACGGGATTTGGGAGCGCCTTTGCCGATAAATTCTGACTAGGCGGACATTTAACTCACGTGACTGATCAGCTGTTTACGCTGTCGTCTTCTCGGATATTCCCATAACGTGTCTTTGTCTCTGGACAGCATGAAACATGGACAATACTCGCTGACGTAAAAGAACAATTAAAACTTGCCAAATTGAACCAAATTCCTGAAGACGTCTGAAGAAACTACACTGTAGCCTAGTTTTTTTTCACTAAAAACCAGTTGATGAAAACATGCAAAACATTTGTAAGCAGCATTTTGAAAAAAAAAAAAGAATACGCTCCAGTAGGAGAACTAATTTTCGTCCATATTAACATCTGACAATGCATTTCACATGACCATTCGCTTACACTGGGCATGCACGAGCCAGTGTAAACAGGAAGCCGATTTACTCTGCGGTTGAAAATAATGGATGTATAACTTAAAAATACAGAATAACAATGGCGAAAAGTAAGACCAGGGATTTATTTGCTTGGACCAAGGATGAGGTGGAACTGTTACTTAAAGGTATGTAAGCATACCTGACCGATAAGACTGACGTGCGTCTCCGTTTGTGCCTGTCTAGACTACAACGCATAAACGTACCAAAAGATATTCGTTTTTAAACCAAAACCTGGTAGTGTAGGTGTAGCCTTAGTCACTGACCTACCGTTAAATCCTTATCGGAGCTGTAGTTGTTGAATGCTTTTAATACTTTCAAGACTTTCACGGCAACATTAACGCTGTAATTACGACTGGCAACTTGGCTTTTCTGAAGCCTCAGATACTTTGCAGTTAAACAAATAAAGACGCCGCTAAAGTCCATTGTTCGAGGGGGTTAAACCCAAATTTACTAGATAAGGTGCTTTATCTTCAATTCACAGTATTTTACATCCACACAATAAACTCTGCAATCATACAACTGTCTTAACTGTAAAAGCATAAATCATCCCGTAGGAACGCAGCATAAGTAATAAGTAACTGCAAAACAGAAATGCTAAAGATGTGTTTGAGGTAACTGTGTATTGGTCCCCGCTCTTTAAAAAACTAATTTAAGGGATCCTAACAAACATGTTCAGCTAAACACTGTGAAAAAGCCACAAGTATAGAAGCTTTTTACATCAAATAAATGGCCTGCCGTCTCTCGTATCTTTGTCATCAGTGCAGCTTGTGGTTGATAGGACCCACAGGCACACACCATATCACGTATCAGCATAGCTCATTTTACTGCTTCATTGGCCCGTTTATAGTTCAGGTTTTTGGATGAGATGTTTCCCCTCGTCTCTTTCAGCGCTCTGCCCCAGTTAGACCTCTCTTTAAATCTGCTGCCCTTTGCTATAGATGTTCATTTATCTATTTTTGCATGTGTATGGGCTTATTTTGGAAAGACCTCAGTCACACGGCGGAAAAGGGGGCTGTGTGAAAAAAGCTGCTTTGCCATTGGTAGCAGCTGTTGCTGCTGAGACACCTCTGAGGAAATGGAGAATTGGACACACACTCATCCAATTTACCATTAACAAGACCTTATTGGATGCAGGGCCATAGGAACATGCGGCTTTGCCTTATGTGGCTCTATTTAGATATGCTGCTATTCGACGTGTGTGACTGGGGTCTGAGAGAGTCTTGGCATCTTTGTTTGGGGATCTAAGTGTGGTGTACATAGTCATCTCAAGTCAGTAAGCTTCAGGCAAGGTGCCCTGTATTGTTACATATAGCTACTATGCAAAAAAACAACGCAATTCTTACAATAAGGATTTCAATTCAGCAACAACACAGAAAACGTTGCCATTTAAGAATAAAACATAGCGGAAAAAGATGCGTAACAGTGACCAAAATAACAAGAATTTCCATTTCGATGTAAGAAGAGTTGTTAAAACCATCCGTAGGAAAGTCTGAGCTGTAACATGAGATAGTTTCAGACATCAAACATCGAAGCTGGTCTACAGTACAAAGATCTGCAAAAGCAAGAGCTTTCCATCCGTTTTATATTTTCCACATTTAAAATCCGACCACACTAAAAGAACTAGTTGTTGTAAAGCTTTTCAACATAGCAACCACTGGTCAGACGAGTGTTGACTTCCTCCTCCTCCAAATACACAAATATATAATTATCCTTTTAAGGTCCCATGAAGCACAGATCTACTTCTGTATGTGCTCAGCAGGTTTTTAATCAGATATTTTTCTCTTGTGCAACACCTGTGTGTTTCGTTTCTGGCTGGATAGGTTTTTTCATCTTCTCTTTTTTTTTTTCCATAAACACACCTTGCATTCTTTAGAGGGTGGTGTATCTGGAAATCTTTGTCTTTCAACACATTTTTCTTCCGTTGGGACATAACGATTACAAAGGCATTCTTCTCACAGTTTTGTTGGAACGTTCAGTCAGTGAAAACAAACAAACAGTAGTGGTGTGGTTATTAACTTCAAAAACCAGAAAAACTGGATTCAACTCTGACCAGTTCAGACAGAAAAGCAGTTTAGCAAACAGTCTGCAAATCAGATCGTCATGGTAATGACCCACATTGTCTGCTTCTCTTTAATAAAACGTCATTATTTTTGTTTTGTTTTTCTCTGCACGGAGGCCAGGGTTTGCTCGCAGCCAGGAACTCTTGCAGAAAATGGATGCAATGCTCATCACGGCTAATGAGAACAATATGAATCTATATGACTTCATCATAGATGTGAAGGTGTTGCAGGTTAGTCAGGGCTACAGCTTTTCTTGACATTTTAGCATTTTAGATTATGAGTTTGACCTTTAGATGAAGTTTATTTCCTAGAAGAGAAGATCTCTTTAGAAGAGACAACCAGGTACTTAACACCTGGTGCTTTTTAAATGCTGATGGATGTTTGATTCAAAATGAAAAAGTTAGTGTTTGACCACAAGTTCAAATGTGGCCGTCATGCTCCAAATGAACGTGTGCTAGTGTGGGAACAAACACAGTTCCTGTATTTCTGTGTGCTCTGTTTCAAGTGAACACATTTTCAAAGGGGGGTGGGGGTGGTGGTGGTGGGGGGGGGGGGGGGGGTGTAATGTTACAGGGGAGATGTTATTTGGTAAACATGCAGTTGTCATCTTACAAACACAAACAGAATCCAGTGGAAAGATTAGCGTTGGCCCTTTAAACAGCTTGTGAAAAAAAACGAGCCTCCTGTCAACTCTGTTACATAAATGTTTACTAAGAAATACCAAACATTGTGTTCTATTTGTTTTACTTTGCCTCAAGTTTGCCCATTGCCACAGATTAGTCATTCCCACAGTTAAACAGGACTTTGCCAGCAGAACAAACAACTAGTAGCAGACAGCAACCAGAAACAAGTGCATAAAACAGTTGATCCAGGCTGGCTCGTAGCCACGCGGCCATTACCCTTCAAGTAGTTTGCTTCAGAATTGGACCAGAGGTCTCCAGAGCTGAGTGGGAATGTTTCATCACTTTATAAGTCCTATCGGAAAGGGGAGAGCTTGGAGCAACAAAAAAAAAAAAAAAAGGAAATCTAATGGCCCGGCGCTCTCTCTGAGGCCAGAGTAATTCTCATTCCACTTCAATTGCCACAGCACAGCACCGCTAACTGGCAAGTGAGGCCCGCTGCTGCTGCTTTCTTGGCAAACGGAGAATTCTTAAGTGCTAAGCTGTAAATTTGCTTAATTTGACGTGAGTCCGAGGGGAATGGGATCATTTTCTTTCAGGGAAAAAGCCTGGCATATTGGCTGACAATAAGCTGGAACGGTCCAACATGGTGTTTCTGCTCGGCGATGATGGCTGGAACACACAGCGGACAGCATTTGACAGAGCTGTAAAACCCTTGGACTCGGGCACTGGCGCTCTGTGACTCATTCTTATGTTAATACTGTAAAAGCCTTTTCAGTGTAATGTCTGTGAAAGAAAATGATGATTTTCTCCCAAAGCGGCTTGAAAGTGGTTTGTCTGTCGTACACACAAGGAAGTTGGTAATTACTAAATGTGATGATGCTTAACTCACACATACACAAGGGTGTCGGACTGGGGTTGTAAAGGGGACTGAGTACCCAGGGCCCTCATGTGAGGAGGGCCCAAAAATATGCTAGAATGAATAGCTGTGGATGTGGGGTGGGGCCCATAGAGAATTACTGCCTACAGGGCCCAGCATGTTGTGCTATGCCCCTGTACGCACGCACGCACACACACACACACACACACACACACACACACACACACACACACACACACACACACACACACACACACACACACACACACACACACACACAAAACACACACACACACACACACACACACACACACACCTGCTATTAATCTGCCTTAATAAATCCCTCATGTTCCAAGCCACCATGCATAGAAAGTCTCATTTACATGAAGAAACAACAAGATCTATGGTCACAAGATGCAGGAAGTGTCACTCGTTTCATTTCTGAATTTGTCACAGGTCAAATTAAAAACAAAAAAGTTTTGGTCACAGATGTGGAAGTAAAACTGAAAAAAAGTGTGTGTATATATATATATTTAGACATGTGAATAAGTTAAGGGCTGTAATGCTGCCTCATCAGAGAGCAGAACAGTTACTAAAATAAAGAAAAACGTACACATTTTTTAATTAGCATTTTGCAAAAATCTCACGTACCCCCTGCAGTACTCCAAAGTACCCCAAGGGGTACGGATACCCCATAGACTGTTAATATCAATGGACAAAGCATCCGGTTTGGCAAAGTGCTGCAAATGTAGCCTGACAAGCCAGACCCACATCAAGATGTTGGGTCTGGGAACTCACCATTGACAGGGCTCAATCCGAGGGGCGGGATAAACGGTTGTCTTTCAAACTCCCTCTGCATGCAATAGGATAGCGCTACAACCAGGCAGAGCAATGAAGAAGTAGGCGGAGCTAGTTGATAGATTAAACTTTTGCCGTATCCGGTCGGCAAAACTCCGAACACATCTTTTTTTCAGAATTACTTCAGTGCCGTTCTTTGTTCTTTTCTCAAAGAAAAGCTTAACTCGAAGTCTTCCAGAAGGCCGCTGTTCGCCAGCAGCAGCAGCCATAAGCCCGCCCACCGACAGAGAGTTCCTAGACCCCCCTGGCTGCAAATTAAATTTGCTGCCGCTAGGGTGCTTCTAGATTTCTAGGCTACTGCAAATGCAGAAGTGCCTTAAACCTGCATTCAATCTGAATTCCAGCAGGGGGCGACACGTGCAGTCGCAAAAGGAGTGCGGTTTCTGAAGTCTATGAGAAAGTGACCCACTTCTCACTTGATTTATTACCTCGGTAAACATCTTCATAATGAGTTTATGATCTCAATCGCTAGTTTTAAGTCTTCTGCAACACAGAATGATGTTCATTTTTTTAATTATGGTCTTGTAGAATAATTATTTTTTTTTACAATTTTTTTGTTCATTTTTAGGCCTTTATTTTCACATGGCCAGATGAAGACATGAAAGGGGAGAGGGGAATGACATGCGGTAAAGGGTTGCAGATGGTGGTGATGGTGCAGTGGATATGACACATGCCTTTGGTGTGTAAGACTCGGGTTCGATTCCCACTGCGATACATCAACCAATGTGTACCTGAGCAAGACACTTAACTCCTAGTTGCTCCAGAGGCGTGCGACCCCTGACATATAGAGCAATTTTACGTCGCTTTGGATAAAAGCATCAGCTAAAATGACATGTAATGAACCCACGGCCACTGCGTCGAGGAGTAAACCTATACATATGTGCGCCCGCTCTACCAACCGAGCCAACCCGGCCACATGGTCTCGTTGATTTTAAAATTGGCGATAAAGCAGGGGGTGTTTTAGGGCGTGGCTATGATGTGAAAGTGTATAACGTAGAGGGCTCCTCCCTCGCTCCTCCCTCTCATCTAAAATCGTCACATCCGCAACTAGGATGTAACCGTTGTCACTGCGCGATCTGAGTCTCAACGCGATCTGAGTCGCGTCGAGTTGCGCATGCTCAGATTTAAACAATTTACGGCATAACGACAATAACGGAAGATGGGAACAGCAATAATCGAAGATATAGAAGGTGGAAATCATTTCAAAAACGTTTTAGTTATCAAATGCTATCTATGATTGTTTGATTGCTAACGTTAGCTCATAACACCATTCAAATAACAGCCGTTGTTGTGTTTGATTGCTAACTTGTAGCCAGCAGTGAACAAACTTGGTCATGTAGCTCCATTTTCACTTACTTTTTTACTTTTTATTAACTGACGTGAGGGATCATGCCGTGAACATGTGATGCTTTACGCTAAATAATACATTACTGCAATTTCCATCTTCCATATCTTCGATTATTGCTGTTCCCATCTTCCGTTATTGTCGTTATGCCGTAAATTGTTTAAATCTGAGCATGCGCAACTCGACGCGACTCAGATCGCGTTGAGACTCACATCGCGCAGTGACAACTGTCACGGCAAACTCGACGACTCATAGCAGATCTCCACAAACCAATGGGTGACGTCACACATGCGCTGTCCATTAATATTAACAGTCTATGGCGTACCCCCATATGAGAAACACTGCTCTATAGTATCTATAAAATAAATAAATAAATGTAATATAATTTTTCTTTTTTATATACTTTGGTCCATTATACCAATGCACTGGCCATTCTCAAACTTTATCAAAACATTGATTAATCCATTTGCTTTGCTTAAAAGTGATCACTAGCAAAGTTTGCATTGACAACATAACAGATGGTGAATGAATTCCACAAGAATAGTTGTGGTTAATTCATAATATCCTACTCTGACACAGGCTGGGCTTTATTTTCTTCATACTGATTTCTCCATCTTATAATGATGTTGCAAAAGATCATCTGAGTAACAACAACATTTCTTGTGACCTTCTTTTGGGGTTTACTAAGTATATTTGATAAGAAAATATAGTTTGAAAAAAGCATTTATGTCACTGCACCCACGTGGTCGGCATTGTCTGGGTGGGAATGAGGGTAAATAGCGTGGGGGTTAACAGAAACGTAACTGTGGCATTTAAAAGGCAGCATGTGGTGAGACTGAGACTAAAGAAAATACTTAGCAGGTTGCAGCAGGTCAATGTTTGGGAGTTCTGTATTGTTGGCTGTGGGTTACAACTGTTGCAATACATTTAAAGTTAAAGCATTATAATCATCTTTATTTCTGTTAAAGGACTCTTGAATATCACCAGCCCCCCCACATAAACATCACCAGAGCCTTTAAAAAGACTGGTTTCAGTATCACAGCTGTGACCTTCATAAAACAGAGCTGGGCAACAGGTGGGCATCATGTGTGTGCTAATCTTCCACATTATGGTTGTTGACACTGAACAGCCCCGCTCTAACAGCCCTGCTCGGTTAAAACTCAGTAATTTAATATGGAATACATCAGCAATGTGATATTTGTAGCATGGAAGAAGCAAAGGTTGGGGAGATTCTGCTGATGCTAATAATAGAAAACGTCCATCATTCACTGTGGGTTTCTGTTACCAGAAGAATTCTGTGAGTACCGCAGACCCTCCAAAACAAGACATTGGGTGTCCACTGAGGGATTTTGGGATTAATTTTTTTTCACTTGCTCTCCTCCTCACTAAGGGCATGAAAATGTGGGTTGTATTTCGCTGTGACAATCCATGCTAATTTTGGAGGACAAGGTCAGTGAATTTCACAGACCACCCTGCTTTACACATCAATTCTCACACAAGGCTTATGGCGGGTTAAACTTTTCATCTAGCACCATCATCAGGTCAAATGTTTAATTTGCAATTTTTGACCGAATCCTTGAAAAACTAATGGCATTCCTATCAGCCTCGGCTGTATAGCGTTTAGCTACTTAGTGTGAACATTATACCTGTTACCATGTTAGCATCATCAATGTGAGAGGATGCTAGCATGCTGACCTTAGCATTTAACTATCTATCCCCCTTTTTTTCTCCCATTCCCAACCGTCCCCCCTCCTGCCCGCTAGCGTGCTTCAGGTGTTCCACAGTCAGGCCCTGTGATTAGTCTAATTTGCACAAACGCTGCTGAGCGCCACACCTGTTGCCCCTGTGCCGCCTGCAGCCGCGGTCCCTCAGCAGGCTGACAGGCCTTCCCTCGGATAATCCAATCTCCGCGCAACGGCGTCGCTGCTCTCCACCAGCGCAGGACAAGGACATTCATTTTTTCTACCTCTTGTCTCCCTCCGTGTTCTCATAGCCACCATGCTCCTGATGGCTCATTATTGGATCATTCATAAATACTGCCAGTACCCACCTCCCTGTTTTTTTTACAGCCTGCCGCTGTTTTCCCCTCACTGCTTCTCCCTAGCACCTTCCTCCACCTGCCAGTGAGTAAAGTTTTCCTTCAGGTTCGAGAGGCCCAACAGCCTTCCACATGACAGCCTTCCAGTATCCACATACAGTACTCCATTTGGATTTGAAACAGCGCCAGCAGAAAATCAAGTGACACAGGCCACACAGAGTGGGAGGGAGGGAATGTGATCCCACTTGATTGTTGAGAGTTTATATAGCGAGTGATGACAAAGTGCTTTATGACTTTGCAGTGTTCGCTGGGCCCAGCGATTGAAGCCTTATACAGGCAAAGCCCCCTGGTGACCTTGGCTTGTCAAATGTTCTCATTTTTACCAGGAAGGAGCCAGTGTTCAGCTACTGCTCAGAGCTGGGAAGCTGCTTTTAGAGAGACAGCAGCGGACAGCTTTTGGAGGTGACCCATGCTTCCTTACTTTCACTGCTCTAAACACTATTGAGGAAACGCATCAGTCAGAGAAAGGTTTAGGCCTGCTAGCCCACAGAACTATAAGCCTATGTAGAATAGTTTTAGCATGGTTAAGAGTCTACAGCCACGCTAGCTGCTCTCTAAGGCTGAACTCAGGCACAGCGGTGCTTTGAACTAAATGCTAACATCAGCATGCTAACATGCTCACAATGACAATAATGCAACATGCTGACATTCAGCAGGTCTAATGTTTATCATGGTCACCATCCTAATTTTTGCATGTTAGCATGCTAACATTAGCTAATTGACACTAAACAAAGTACAACTAAAGCTGACATTGTCATTAGTTTTGCAAGTATTTGGTCATAAACCAAACTATTTGACAAATTAAATTGATTTCCAAAGTTATTAAAAATCATCCTGAGAGGGACATTAAAGGTGCCCTGTGTTATGTTGTTAATGTGAAAATGAACTGCTACCTCCTCTGTCAGCTCTAGCCACTGAAAAGAAATAAGCAGAGAAATCAGGCCAATTACAAAAGCTGGTCAGTCTGACGTTGTGTTGCCTGAGCTCATTACTATGCATGAGCTTGCCCAGTTGTGTTGTGTTGGGTAAAGGATGCTGATAGCCAGATCAAGGCACAAATCAAGCTGAATCTTCCTGCAGGCTTTCTATACCACACTAGAATGGCTTGGAGTCCATTGTAGAACTTCAGACATTACCACAAAGTAATGAAATACGTGTGGCAGGGCACCTTTAACGTGTGTACCAAATTTCACAGCAATGTCCACCATCCAATAGTTGTCAAGATGAAGCCGTTTCACTAAAAACAACAAATGTCAACCCTTTGGTGGGGCAGGAGGAATAGTCAGAATCACCAAAGTCATAAGGATACATCATCTGGTAAACATTAATATCAGCACAACATTTTGTACCAATCCATCCAGTAGACGTTGAGATAATTCACTGATAGATGAAAGCTTTGACTTAATGGTGGTGCTAGATAAAAGATCAGGGGATCACCGAAGTCGAGATTCATTCTCTGGGCACCATGAACGATGCTTTCATGGCAATCCATTTAATAGTTGTAGAAGTAGAACAGTCTTGACTAAACTGGTGGACCGACCAACCGACTGACGTTGCCTTTCCTACAGGCACGCTGCTAGTGTGGCTAAAAAATTGCACAGACCACCAAAAATATAGAATATAAGAGAAAACATAATTGTAGGACTTAGACGTCTTGAAAGACGGTTAACAGACTTTCACTGCAGATGTTGATAATGTCAGTCCAAATGAGTATTCCCGAGGAGTAAAGGGATATTTCCAAAGGGGTAAAGCAACTGGTGGAGTTCCACAGGCCTTGTCACAAATCAAGTATTACATCAGATTGCTCCCAGCTGCATGCCACATACATCTTATCTCACATGGAAGAGGAAGAAGAAGCATTTCATCCTCAGGCCCCCTCTTCCTGCATTGTCCGTGACCTTTCCTATGCAAATCTTCAAAGAACGCTTCCCCTCGGAGAGAGATGTCAGGAAGCCATGTTGGGTGGAGCTTAAAGCTTCAAGAACTGGACCTGTGCTGCTAGGATGTGAACTGTCCTGAATCAGTGTGATGAGAAAACAAAAGCTGGACTGGGATCAATGCTCAAGGACTCAAGAAGGAGTTTTAAAGGAGTAGAGATGATGTGAGCGTGGTGCAGACAGAGTCATGGTAGCCCTCTGACTGGCTGCTATGGGCTAACAACCCTTGCATTGATCCAAAGAGACACTCAGCCCTCTAACCTGCTGAGTGCTCAGTTCCAGTTAACAATGGAGTTCAGTGCGAGTCAATACAGTACCCTATCGAGTACTCTCCGTTTAGCAGCAAGATTGATGAGGTTAAGGCTCCCAACCGGGGAGCCAAATGGTGTCAAAACCAAGGTGTTGCTTTGGACAAACAATCCCTCAGTGCACTATCACACTGAGATGCGCTGGTTATTGGCTAATACACAAACTCTGCCCAGGAAGGGTATTTTATACAGGCACAAAGTTTCTGAAAGGGTATGCAGACTGCGGTGAATGTTGTTATGACTTCAAATGATGAGATGAGAATATGAATAAGAATATGAGGGTAGGATAGATGGCACTTTCTGGACAGGAATGCACTGCAAATCCCCAAAGACACTAAATGATGTACAAGTGGATTTATTACAGTAGGTCCCTATAAATCTAAGGTTGGCCTGAACTCCAAGGAGAGGTTAATGGATTACAAAGGGATGTGGTATCGAACCTGAGAAGTTTATACACCTCATCAATATGTGAAACGCTATTGATCATTTAGACCCTGATAAATTAAATTCATACACTTGATAATGCATGGCAATATTCAGAGATCCCCGGATGAGGCAAAATTGGCTTTTTCAGCCCAGCTTTTCTTTGGGATGAGAATCTATGGTGGGACCTTGACAGTAGGTTGCATATTAAAAAAACACACTGTGGCAGTGTGTGATTTGAGCTGTACCGTCAATGCTCTTAGCAATCTTAGAATTATCAGCAACCTGTGTGAACAGCATCCACCCTTTTTCGCTCAAATGTAAATCACAGTAAATGATTGAAGTTGAAATTCCGAGGATTGTTACTCAACATGAAATGTGCACCAGTTCGGACAGTTTCATAAACTTTCCTGCATAATTTGCTAATAAATAGATATGAGCTATGACATATTTCACTTTATAATGGGATTTACATTTTACACTTTGATTTGGGGAATATCTGGTATTGATCTAGGCTATGGATCCTACGTTTCATACAGAAAAGAGTGAAATCTGGCTGAATTTCCCGCAGCAATCCCGGAAGTGGAATGTCGTGGCTATAGACTACATTGTGGGTAATGTAGGCTTCACGTGTGAAATAAAAAGACAATAGAGTGCAATGCGTAATCGGGAAAGTGGTATATTAAATTTCATACAGATATTCATACGTTACATGCACTAGCACGGTAATAGCTAATGCATGCAAGTTTTGTACAAATAAGCTTCTTATATAAGTTAGCAACAATAATGCACGTAACTATGCTGAACCATATTTAGTATTGGTATAGCTTGCCTTAACTTAGGGCTTATTATGCTTAGCATATTAACAGTGTAACTAAGTGTAGCTGGGAATGAGAAGGAACAGCTTAGACTGCTGAAAGTTTGACAATGTAAAGCTGCCTGCCTGACAAGCTGACTCTGAGATGTCCTAAAATGGACACTGTAAAGGAGGATAAACCATGGGGATAAACCAATCGGATTTAGGCAACAAGGCTTTTCTCTGGCGCCACCTCATGCCAACCTTGAAATATTTTGCGCCACACAGCAAAACAATCTATACATTTAGCATTGATTTAGCATTTAGCAGTTATTAGTTCAACAGGCCACTCTTATTGTCAATAAATGATACTGGTCCCTCTTTTCACCCTGGTGACATCAGATTACTGTGAACAATCCAAGCTTACCTTTGGTCTCTGCAATCATTATACCACCTCCTTTCTTTTCCTTCTCTCTGCCTGCCTCACCCTGCCTCAGAGTTGTTTTTACTGTTACAATATATTAATTTAAAAATGAAGCACTTTTTAAAAATTACATTTAAGTCTATAATGGCTATCTTCGTCATCTTCAATGTATTCAAAATAGAATAGGAAACCCTTTTCGAGAAGGCCCTACTCCCACAGCAGAAACCAAAAGACACACTGACGATCCACCTACAGAAATAAACAACACTTCACACTTATAATGTGTAACTATCTGACTTACTCATTTCCAGAGAGAAAGCTGAAAAAAAGCTGAAAGTCCCTGCCTTGTCATGCATTCTGAAAAGTACTGTAGTATTCTCATCTATATCTGGTCTTACAGATACATTACAGCTGGTTCGTAGAGGCGACACAAAAACAGAAAGTGCAGGAACCACAAAGATTAAATCACAAATTTTGACCTGAATAGTTTGAAATCAGAAATGTTGGTTTTCTTGCAAATGGCAACAATTTTCAGTGCTGATGTTACTGTACGTATATGGCTCAAACACGGCAAACAAATATGACAAAAACATTTTCTCACACAATGGAAAGTCTAATTTTTCAGATTTTATTATTACCAAACAATCTTTTAGCCACATAGAAAAAAATACTACAGATTGGTACCTGATATAAATGTTACAGAAAACCTTCCTGTACCTTAACATACACAACCACATTAGAGATTAAAAATGAAAACTGCACAACCAACTTAAAAGACCTACATGTGTGATTTAAGTTTTTCTTTGTTATTGTGCATTTTTCATTTAATGTTCATTGGATGGCTAGAAATACAAATTAAGTACATTTGACTAAATTATGATTTAGAATTGGCACCCTGTTCTTTAATGCACGTCAAGTATTTAGCTGTGTGTGTGTGTGTTTCAAAATATATACTTATGTAACTGAAGGGAAAAATATAAACATGAAAATCCCTGTAATACTAGGTTTAGCCTTTAATAATAACATACAGTAGCATGCATTTAGTGTCCAGTTGGTTTAAAATGAAGACAACAGAGATTCTACTTGAGATAAACCAGATTTATTACATTATGTACAATTTTGGCTGACATTCAGACAATAATCAGTAGGTTACAGAGGACCAATCACTGGTTCTACAGTGGCTAAGTAGCATAAGTTACACCTTGTGATTATGTACTTCTTTTACCCAACCTTATTCATCCATACAAATTATTTTCTACTAAATCAAAACATATATTTTACAGCATACTGCACTGTTATTTTCTCATCATTCGACACGTTTAACAGAGACTCAATCGACATAAACAATCTGTAGGTTAGGACGGGTGTCACACAGAAATGAGCAGTGCCCCTCTACCTTTTCTGTTGTTCTATGAAGGCCATGTGATGGAGGTGGGAATGGCACCATAGCTGATATCCCTTCTTCTCACTCATGGACTCTTCTTGTTAGCTGGAGACAGAGTGAGTAATTCAATAAGTCAAGTATTCATTTATTACTTTCCTTTTCAATCATGGGGCAATGTTTTTCTAACTTCCCCCATCCACCTCCACACTGAGAAAAAAAAGTCATACAAGTTCTGCAACTTCCATCTGTGGCAGCTCTAGTTGTCTTACTGCAGCTTAATTACAAAATATTGGCGCCGTTTTCTGTAAAGATTACTCACTGTAGGAGGCCCTACATAATTTGGACCGCAGGGTTTGTCACAGAAAATGATACAATGCAACTGGGCTTTCTGTATTAGATTTCCGCTTTTAGCCTCCTTGACATTTCAAGCTGCATGAACTAATACATCTGTTATTTGTTGATCATTTGATTATTAACATACTTCACAAACCAAATCAGCTGCCCTGCTGGAGACACAGATACAGCTCAGCAGACAGTCTGGGTTTTCTCGCCTGCCACGCGCAAACACACTCGCAAAAGATGCACAATTCAGCCCTCAGGGAAAAAGTAAAGCGGGGGGGAGGGGAAACATTTATCTCCCCCTCCTTTGGCGTATGAGCACCCTGACACCAGTATGGAACAAAGCCCGTCATCACATTCTAATCTCGAATTTCAGGGCTTTTATTTCACCCAAATGCCACCCTGCTGGCCTTGTGAATTATTGACAGACTGACACCAATGCGAAAGGACACATAAAAGAGGCTAAAAGCTCCGGCCCTGGAAGAGCTTGTCCTCTCCTATAGCCATCAACAGAGAGAAAACCTCTGCTAATGCTTCTCTGGAAGCTTACGGTAACTTTGAGACTGAAGTACCAACATATGACTCCTGACCTACAGCTGCTCTATACAGAAGAGATATTCTCTGCAGCTCTGCCTCTTTGGTCTGGATAAGACGAGCCTTGGTACAATTATAAGGACAACAAGGCAAAGCTGTGAATTATCTGATCAAATTATGAAAATGTAAAGCTGTCATTCACACACGGTTAATACTGCACACAGCCTTTTAAAGTAAATCTGATTTGACTACTGCTTGTCATTTCTCCTTTCAAAGAAACGTCATAGCATGGTACGTGGCTCTGCATGCAGTCATTTAGTTTGCATGATGAAAAGTAAATCGAGGTAAGCCGTTTGTCAACTAGACACTCCAACAGTTGTCAGTTTTGCATCTTCTCATGCCTACTCCTCATTTTGCTCAAGATTAAGATATAAAAAAACAAGTGGAAACAGACAGTGAAGATGGATTTAAATTTTTTTTTAAAAAACAAGCGTGAGCAGAGAGAAGCAGAATATAACAAAGCCGTCAGCTGAAATGAGAAGCCATGTTTGGAGAGTGTCTTTGTGCTTTCTACTGCTATCTAATCCACCTCGCTCTCATTGCCGGCACCCTCGGGCCGCCTCAGTTTGTCCACCTGTTCATTAATCTGTCCATCCCCACCTCGCCGAGCCACTGTCTGCATGCTTACAGGATCCTCCTCCTCCTCTTTCTCCTTCTTCTCCTCTTCCCTCTGCACCTCCATGCGGACCTGGTCCTTTAGGTCCAGGGTCAGCGTTGCGCCGAGTCCCACGGTGCCATCGTCTCCATTGATACCATTTGCTCCATCAGGCCCTCCCAGTGCATCCTGGGGGCAGTGGTGTCCATCTTTGATGGGGGAGGAGTTGGCAGACTCGTTACTGACGGGGGAGATGTCGCTGCTGCTGTTGGTGTGGTTGACTGGCGGCGAGCCAGGTGCTGATGGCGGCTTCAGGGGAATCTGCCATGAGGGGATTTTAGGAATAGTGGGAGTGGAAGGGAATTGTCTCCTGTGGAAGGGGGACAGACAAGAGAGAGGAAAGAAATTAGGGCTGATCACAACCTCATAAAAAAAAAAAAAAAATTCCCATGATGTAATCAGCCATAATTAGGCATACTGCAACCACAACACTAGATATAGCTTTCTAAGTCAGGTGTTGAATGAGAACATATCCTCAACAGTAGTTTACATTTAAGCATGCAGCCACACACAAAGCACCCTATGTAATTCTCATAATTACAGCAGAGAAAATAGCTCCCCCCCCCCCCCCAAACAGCCAGATGTTTGTCACACCTGGTAAAGAAGCTCTAAGATTTTTTTAATTACATCGACTGCAGCTTTTAAGATCAAAAAGATAATGTTGAATCGTAATGGGATAAGCACTTCTTGGTGGTTTAAAAAAAACAGTTTGTAGATGATTTGGATCATTTGAACAGAAAGGGAACACGTTTGGAGACAGATGGTGATACAGAGCCTTTAGTTTGTGATTCAAGCCTTTGCCAGAAAACTCATTGTGAGAGTCAGGATGAAGTCAAGAAAGCAAATGACAAAGGGATTATTGCTGATTAGCATGTACGGGGGGAACAAAACATGCTCATCTAGACAGTTCTGAGGCAATTTTCATCCTTGTTGGTTTTCTGATGTACACACTTACTTCAGGCTTCATTATAGACACTGATACATAATCATGCATTCTAATGGGCCTGACTGAGCTGGGCACTGGCTGACTAGATTGAGGAACAAAGATGGGAAGAATGAGGGGATGTCTGGCAGTATACATTACAATGAGACCTTTCAAAAACACAAAATAAACAGCTGATTTTCCAGTTCCTATAAATTATTTAGTTTTAGTTTTGTGTCATTTTGCACTCATAAAATGACTGAAGTTGCATAGGAGCAATTATGCATGTGTGTGGTTATCTTGCTTACCAATAAAAGCAATGAGATTATGTCAAAAGTATTTTTTATGTCAGGCATAAATGAAATATGGACTAAGTTAACAAAGTTGGACCTTAAAAACACACACACACACACACACACACACACACACACACACACACACACACACACACACACACACACACACACACACACACACACACACACACACACACACACACACACACACACACACACTTCATGTGATGGGGTCTGGATAACTTTGTTACCTGCTGAGCAGTAAGCCCTTCAAAGAGACAATCTCAGCCTTCAGCTCTCCTACGGTTTGGTTGTCCAGGACTCGGTTAGTTGAAGACGATGCCTATAGGAAACACACAAGCGAGACACACAAAAAATGTCACAAACACACACACAAGCACTGTTCATGTAACATGCAGGGTCACAGCATACAGTCAACATCTGTCTTTCAACAACTCCTCTGTACTCAGACTCAACAACGTGAAACAATACCAAAAAAGCTTTGTTTGAAAAAAGGACATAGGGTACAAGGTAAACAAATTTGGTGAATGCAAATGCTAAAAGCCACGTTTTTGTGTAGTCAGGTCATTTGTCACCATGACAACCTCACAACGGCCGACCGCTGGTGATGACAGAAAGGAGGACAAACAATCGCATTAGTCACATGTATGGCCTAGACTGGTCAGAAAGTCCAGTGAGTCAGGCTGTTTTTTTACATAATTTCCATACTATCTAGAAAAGATGGTCGTTGTCTAGTGTTTTGGATAATGACTTTATCTTAAACAATGGCCACATTCATGAAGGCAGACCATAGCTTAGCAGTTTGTTTTGTTCTTTTTGTCTTTTATCAAAGGCGTGTGTGTGATAACACTGGTGTGGCATGAAATGCTACAGGGTATAATGGCAAGTATTTGAATGGCAAATTGCTGCCGAAAATCTGTCCCTGCAGCACATTTTTAGGGATAGGCAGAACTTTGACAAATAGAGCTACAAAATAACAAGTTCTAATAAAGGCCTAGAGTAAAAAAAAACTAAAATTACCACCTTGCGATTGTATGCCTTCCCCAACCAGTCAAGTTGCAGTTTACATCCATGTCTGTCCAGACTCATAATATAAGTAGTGAAGACTTTGAAAAGATTTGGCAAAACATGGATGCTTCACCCACATCGTCAACCCAGCAGCGCAGAAAATCTATACAATCACCACAGTTTCAAGAGAAGTATCACCAATTCCGTGTCCGACCAAATGTGATGTAAGGTCACAATCTCCCCTTCTGTTCCTGAGTTATGGCGTTGAATAATGGCCAGAAAAGCGTTTGTTTGCAGAACATTATGATGTCACAGTGAAGTTGACCTTTGACCTTTTTGGATATACAATGTCATTACTTCATCGTTTTATCCTATTAGACATTTATGTAAAAAGTTGTCATTTAGTGTAGGAATTCTTGATTTATGGCCACAAAATTATTGACCAACAAAATCTAATCAGTTCATCCTTGAAACCAAATGGGTGTTTTTTTAAATTCCCTGCAGGGGTTTCTGAGATATTGTGTTCACAAGAATGTGACAGACGGACGGACAGGCCTTTGGTCAAAACCAATGATACAACTGGACTACAACTGCTGCAAAGCCTTTTAGACTATTGGTTCACAGATAAAAGGAAAGAAAGAAAACATTTGTACTAAATAAAAGCATTGCATTTTTCCTGCTGTACCTCCTCAGGGCGCTCAAAATAATCCAAATGAAACAATCTTTGCCTGAACTGCTCATAGACAAATGCAACCTGTGAACGGGCACCATGAGTCTCAACCCAAAAAGGTTGGGAACCAGTGATGTAGATAATTGCTCCCCATCCGCAATCCATTCCTGGATAAAAAGCACAAACATGTGCGAGAACAGGGGGATAGAAGACTGATGAGACCAGAGGGAGGAGACACAGGAAAAAGTGGGATAAAAGAAAAGTAAAAACTGTAATTAAGACTCTCCTGACTCACCAGAGGAAGCTTGTTAGGAAGCGTGGACCCCCTATCGAGGGGAGAGGGATAACTTGGACTCTTTCGCTTGTAATTAAATCTAAGAGAAATTAATTGAATCACATCTGAAAAGGATCAGACTCATTTAAAGTGGAAGAAGGGAGGCAGAGGAGGAGAAGTGACGGGAGACAAAAAAGGAGGATTTTTTGTGTGGCTCTTATCGACTCCTAAACCTCGTTGATAAGGAGCCCTGTTTTAGAGGTGGTGCATTGGAGGCCTGCTGAAGACACTCTTATTACAGCCGTCACCTCATTAGAACCATCTTAATCCTTCGCCTCCCCAAGGCACCCGTATAATAAGCCTGGATTCTGCTTCTCTCTCATTTTACATCGGAAAAAATTAATTGCTCTATGGGCTGAGCTAAAAGACTTTCAAGGCATAGAATCAGCTTAAGAAATATGCAAATTGCTCCAAATAACTGAAAATTATTTCTATATACTTATATCACTTAACAGAAGAAACAAAGGCTTGAGAGTAGAACTGTTAACCGCCAGCTACATAATTCGCATTATCTACCGAGCAGCGCCATATAATATCTCACATCAAGACTTGTCACACAACACTACCACTGACATATGTCTTATTAAGTCTGAAGAAACCTAATTAAATGTTGGGCCAGGACTGGATTTCAGCTTTGAGATACATTATGTGAGTGTGTATACACACACATTGTGTAAGAATCTTGTGTTAAGTGCACTGGCTGCTTGAGTGGAGGGGGTATCAGTGACTGGAGAGATTGAAAGAAACACCGCTGACTTTAAAAGCCCCACCTGAAGTGCTGACACATATCCAATAGACCGCACGTGTGTGTACGATGTGATACTTTAACAAACGGCTGATCAAAATATTTAACTTCGGCAATGATTTAGCGGCTTTGATTACAAAAGCACCGTCATCAAGAAAATACTTACTAGGTCTGTGGATATATATGGCAGTTAATGTTTGACTTGCTATCCAGAATGAGACGATTATTATTATTATTATTATTATTATTATTATTATTATTAAGATTCTTGGTTTTATTACAACCAAAAATCTTTTTTTTATTAACCTTAAATATTGCATTTTGTATTTTTTGTTGTAGACTTGATTTAAATGTTCAACTTCTGCTGCTGCTGGTTCCTATGATGTGGACATATGTATATGTTAAGAGGCCTCTCTTGGCTGCATACATGTATGACCTCTTTATAAACTATTATTCAATGTTTATGCCGTCGTTATATCATTTATTTGACCCACATGTCCTTAAGACTAGATCTGACAATTTTGCCCTGAAGAAGGCAATATGTGCACAACTGAATCATAGATTTAAAAATAAAAAGATTAAGAGTTACGAGTGCACATCTCTCTGCTCTTTCATCTGGTGTTTGACTTCTATCATACTTCCTGGTGTACAGGTGCAGGGCTCTAAGGGCTCTGTGTGGCCTACACAGTGGAGAACATAATTCTCTGCTTGGCACTGCATATCGCAAAAAGCATCATGCACGAACAAACAAACAACAAACAAATGAACCAACCAAGTAAAACCAAAACAACAACTCAAACTGGGATAGTGCCACCTCTTACATCATCAACTACCACTGGATGTGTGTTTTTTTACTATGTACATACTGTGCAGTAGTAAAGTAGTAGTAAAGTAGTAAAGATTTCCTGTAACTGGTTTAAAAGCCTTGTAACTAATATGTCTTGGGTGGGGGCTTGGGTGTAATAGGGGTTGGCCTCTTTCTGCTCAAGAAAAAAAAAATTACAAGCTAAGAAAAAAATAAAAACGATCAACTCTAGTAGCACCCAAGGACGGCAACGCATCTGGCTAAATGAAGATAAATGCCTGTGGACCATTAGCAACAAGATAAGATCTTTAACAAGGCTTGTTTAAGAGTGTCTGAAGACAAATTAATTCACAGTTACTCCGCCGGCAGACAGTGTGTTTTAGTGTAACGCATGTATATTTATGATGGAATTAGTTTCAAAAGGAAGTCCCCAGAGGAGTGTTTTTGAGTGGAAACACTGTTACAGTGCAATTGATTTCACTCTATTTATGCACTTTCCCACTGGCAGTTCGTCTCGCGCAAGCAAGAAGGCGGTTTCTAATCTTCTATGTAGTATCCACAAATAAAGACAACGATCAGTGAGTTGAGACAGCAGGGAAAACACAGTTAACAGGCAGATTTGTAATGATAATGGAGCAGAAATTGACTAGGCTGCTTAACATCAGGGCTGAATCATACTCGGGCAAATACATCCTTTACACCAAGGGTAGAATACAGCAGCATGTCTCTGAGAGAGTCATGATAACTGAGAATAGTGAAAAAGAGAGGAACTGTCTCTGGAAATGTGCAGCATCAGCGTGTGCTCTGTGTGTGCGTGTGGACGCGAGTCAGTCTGTCTCAACTCACTTCTATAATGACTTCTCCAGTTTTAGGGACAGTAAACGCACTCCGCAACTGAGCGGTTTCCAAACTACTAGAAATGTTTACTTAGCAGCTGAGGAAACAGAAGTGTCCATGTGTTTCGGGTTAAAGACACATTTCCGCGTTGAGAGGTATAATTGCTAAGCCTGGCGTACTTTGAGCGGCGTGGTGAGGCAAACCCTGAAAGCCGCAAACGGTGAATGATAAGTGGCTCGCCAGCTCCAACATGTGTTTTTCATCAAACATCCGGGACCTGAAAACAATTTCCCAATTTCCCCCGTGGCCTGAGACAACATAGGGCCTTGTGCCGACTCGCAGGGAAAATTTAAGATCAACGCTATAGCTATAAAGCAGAGTTTATGATTTGTTTAATGGGTGTTTTGATGTGAATTATACTTTTTATACACTACCACTGCCCAACAAGGCCCTCATAGCAAATGAAGTAGACACATTTTTAATCCAATATGTGATTTGGAGATGACAAATGAAAAAATAAAAATAAAAAATGAACATCCCTTGTCCCTTCATGCTGGAGGGAACTCATAGTTTGAAGGGGGCCTACAGCCTGCCTGACAGAAAGCCTTAGATAGTTTTCACATTTCAGACCAGCATGGGCCAAATCAGATCAACGCTCACATATGCTGATTTGGGCGGTCGCTGCTTCGACACTGCTCCGAGAGACCGTGTGGCTTAGAACTTGAAACAGCACAAAATGAGCTATGAGTAGTCAGTTTTTGCTGAACCTCATCCAGGGAAGAGATTCATATTTTTCTTCCTCGTTTGTGCCGAAGCAGATGTGTCCGCATATGTTTTCCTGCAATATCCAGATGCTACAGTGAAACATCATATGCTAAACAAGCTGTGGACATAAAACATTGTCTAAGATTGTCCCTTCCAAGGCACTTTTTTAGAGCCCAGAGATCATAAAGCGATTTATGAGCGGTGTTATAAAAAGCAAGCAACATTTCATCCCTGCATATAAGTTTTTAGACCAGTCATTCACTCCGATTCACCTAAACACTTACAATTCTGAGTAGATTATGAACACTGTCTATAAAAATCAAGGCGAGGAGGCAATATGGTTAAAGATTATGGTCCCATGATGAGATGCACCATACTTTTTTGCAGCTTGTGTTCTGATGATATACAGTATAATAAGGCTGTCTGTCTGAGGTAGTTATGACTCGGGGCTGCGCAAGAGGTTTTAGTACACAGAGGCCACAGAGAAACCTTTTCTCTCTCCTCATCAATCTGGAGATTTCAACCTGCAACTTTACGTTTACGGAGCTCTTCTGCAATTTCAAAGTTACTGCCTGTCTAGCTTTCCTCAAAAACATTAATCATACATAACAGACCTTGAAGGTGTAGTCCGTAACTTTCATGTTCAAACTACAGTAAAGATACACTTCCTGCCAGCTTTGTAAAGTTGTTTCATGTTGTTGTTGTTTCTGAAATAATTAAGTTAGATGGTCCTGGTGGTTTCAAACAAACAGGTGTGTCTTGACACACTATATTAACATTTAGGGGCACCTCCAAATACAACAAATGTGCCAATATCTGCTGTAACTGAATTACAGTAAGAACAATGGAGAAGGATAAAGTGATGCAAAACAAAAAGAAAGTGTGAATGATAAATAGGTAGAATCTCAGAGGTCTAACTGAAATCACTGATATTCCAGGAAATTGCAAACTGTTGTAAGTGAAGGGCGCTGCTGAGTTGCTGATGAGATGGTAACTACTGTACCTCTGCTGCAGCCAGTTCCTGCGAGAGCTCCTGGATCCTCTGCTGCTGCTGGATCAGGAGCTCCTGGACAGAGACCAGGGTCTGTTGCAGCTGGCTGACTGTGGAAACAAGCAGAAAAACAGATGGCAAATTCAGCGAACTTAAAAAAAAAAAAAGAAAAAGAAATGCAAGTTAGATTGTGTTGTGATAAGGTTGTTCTGGTGCCACAGAACTGAACAATTTCTTTCAAGCGTCAATGACAGCACCGATGGAACTCAACTTGTGTCACTGATCAAAGCTATCCTCTAAGAATTGTAATCACAGCTAATACCCGGTAACTTTAGTCGCAGCTTTTTGGTCCGAGGTGCTGAGGGTAGGGGGTGGGAAGAGGGTGGAGGGGCACATAGGATGGAGATATTAATCTCTAGTGCCTGAACTTAAATCAAATAACAGTCTCTAACCTTCCATTATCCACCCAGACACTGCCTTCTAATGCATCTTAAATCCTCAAACGATCAACAAAGGAAAAAACAAGGCTCTCATTTGGGAGGAGGCTGCCAGACAAAATGTCCCCCCTAATCCTAATAAATATTGTTCTTTTTCCATTGACTTTGAAGATTGAATTAGTTCAAGAGTTGGTGTTGGACGAGGGTGTATGATTTCAAATAACACTGGGCACAGTTTGTTGCCCCCTGCTTCCAGTCACGCGTGTATTACCCAAACAATGCATTAAGTTTCCCTGAGCTGATTATATTACAGAAAACCAATAAACATTCATATAAATCATGGGCGTGTAAAGTGTTAAATCAAGCCTAATAGGATTAACATCAACAGATATTGTGGCGGTCCACTGCTGAGGTTGTCAGGCCAATGGTTAAAAGCCTGAGCTGCAGCCGGCTGGATGGGATGTAAAGAACCCTCCTCTCACATTAACCCAGGCCAGGACAAAAGACAGAGCCCTGTTTCTTTTGAAAACCCAACAAAGACAAAATATTTGATCTTTCAAAGAAGCTAATATCTTGCAATAACACCTGTGTTTAAATGGGTGGAGTTGTATCAATATAGGTGGGGTGCTAAAACGTTTCATCTTTTCATGCTTGCAAAATACTATGGAACACAAGTTTGAGCAGGATCGTTGGTTGGGGCCAAAAACCGCAAACAATTAGAGTTTGGTACTCTGTTTGTGCTCCTTAGTGTGACCAGCCTTTCTGAAGACGGTAATAAAACTAAAATGCCGCGGCCATCCCTGCTTAAAAAAGGTGTTACTATGACAGGGTGTGCACGCTAAACCAAGAGCTGCCCTATTAGTCTCCGATTCCACCTCAGCACAAAACTGCTTATCCAGATGTGTGTGCCAGTCTGCCAGCCTATAATGCTGTGCCTCCTGAATTACCAGTGGCACCGCTTTTTCAGCCACTTCAGCCAAATAATCCAATTCTTTTCACGTCTCTCCACAAAGTTGACTTCTTTGTACTGTTCACACAAAATGCATAACTTCATATCCCCAGTTATCACAGATATGAAGCCAAGAATAATGAAGTCAATGACTTTGGCCAGGCATGAATCAGAAGGAGGCTGTAGTTGCAGTGTTTGTGTTTGTGTGTGTGTGTATGTGTGTGTGTGTGTGTGTGTGTGTGTGTGTGTGTGTGTGTGTGTGTGTGTGTGTGTGTGTGTGTGTGTGTGAATCTGAGACAAGATGATGCGTGAGGCTTGCAGCTGCTGTGAGGAGGTTGCACATTGTGTATTCAGTAAATTATTCAGTAAATATCTCGATATAATGTACACTACATATGTCCAGGCCTGTCTCTGTCTTTAATGGCCAGCTGGTCACCAATATGGCTCCTACCAACAAAGAGTGCCCCAACAGCCGCACAATTCCATTACAGCCTGGGTGCGCTGAAGTAGTTCCAAGATCCATTCATTAATTGTCTGTGTGAAGTTGTAGGCAAATCATAATGGGAGTCAAAGCCCCTACTCTCGAGCTGGGGCTGGCGAGAGAGACTAATGTGGTCACCATTCAAAAGGATACATCACCTCATTGCGCCCGGCACTAGAGAAATACATGAACTTTAACAAAAGGGGGTTCAAGCAATTGGCAGCGGCGAGGCAGTCGGTCGCTATTACTCAGTGCAGCGAGGAGAGAGGGAGCGGGAGGGAGAGGAAGACAAAGGGAAAGCAGAGGGAGAAAAACTCTCAGTGTAATTGCAACCCCTCTCCCCAACTGTTAACTACAACAGTCATTAACTACAATAGCAGCTTGGCTACTGCAGTCATAGCAAATTAGTTCCCCACACTGGCTGAAGAAAAGATTTTTGATTGAGATGGGGTTTTTTTTTTTCAACTGGAGGCTCACCTACTGGCTGCAAAGCACAGGAGCACTCTTACTGTGAAATCCTGTGTATACTGACAAACAAAACAGGGTTTGTAAGTTGGCAAATGGCCAGAAAGTGATAAGTAGATCAAGAAGGTACAGTGGAATAGCCAGAGGAAATGTGTTTGCATAGTTGGGAGAAAATGACCATAAAAGAGCATATATTTGTTAATCAGATTCAGGGTGGCACACCTCGCACGCAATCTCACAAAATTGCTGCCCTCCACCTACTTTAGCCAGCCAGAAAACAATAGCATGGGTGTGACTGGATAAAATGATAACAGCCATATTTTCATCTACAGTATGTGGGTTCGTGACAGGAGCTGTAAACTCAAATACTTAATTTGTTTTAATTTGGAGAACAAGAGAAATTCAAACAAAGGATGCTTGTATAGAAACTGACAAGGCCATACTTATGATTCAAGTTAACAATACATAAGCAGAACATACTTTATTGATCGCCAAAGGGGAATTACATTTCTATTGTACAGACTGTGGTGGAAACAGTCTGGCTTTTATTTTTCTCTCTGCAGCTCAAAACCCTGCATGATGGTTATTCATACAGTTTTTCTCACAATCTCTTTAGGCATAAAAAACTCCTGAGGGAAGGTTTTTACTTTCTTTGATATCTGATAGACAGGCGCGCACAGCTCACGTACACTTGAATGTGACTTTAAATACATTTAAAAGAAAATTAATTTGATTGAAATACACATTTTGATTTTACGTTTTCATAATTCAAACATTAACATTAAAACGCTAAATTATGTAATAAATATGCCCTCAAAGCTCTACAATTCCCCAAAAGTTGCTAAAAACGTTTATTTTTAGAACCGACTTTAATTTTGATTTAATGTCCTGTTACTTTATGCTTCTACGTTCTTTTATTTAACTTGTTGTGTAAACCACCTTTGAGGATCTTGAAAATGACTAATTTAGAGTGTACTAAAATTACTTTTTAGTTGTTTTTTTTAAACTGTAGGTTCTACTGTCTTTATTTCTGCCAGGCTACCTATCTCAAATAGTAGTACCTTTCAGGTGAAAACACACTCCAGATCAACAGCACTGCTAATGAGACCAAACTTTCTCAGAGTGGCTCTCTCATTTACGCCTCCCTGGATTTTTAATTATACTGACGAAGAGCTAGGAAAGCATCTCCCTGCTTCTCGCTCTCTCTCCATGTCTGACAGCCAGGTTGAGATTCCTCACCTGTCCAACATGGGAGCCGCACCTGTCACCGTGCACTTAATCACACTAGGGCCAATGCTGAGCCCAGACGCCACACAGTGCCATGCCATGCCATACGCACACACACACACACACACACACACACACACACACACACACACACACACACACACACACACACACACACACACACACACACACACACACACACACACACACACACACACACACACACACACACAGAATTAAAATGAACTTTCTCCCAACCTACAGGGAAGAGGGTGGATGATGATGATGGCGGTGGAGGTTTGGATGGGGGTGAGGTTGGCGCAGGGGGAGACGGATGGAATGGGAGAGTGAGAGAGGATGGGCGGGAGGGGGGGGGGGGGGGAGAAAAGTTGTCATTTCCCAACTACTCATTAATATTCCGAGGTTAAGAGCTTTTCAGCGAAACGTAATTAATTGAGCTTGAGTCTGACAGTAAACAAGCAATTTCAAATTAAAGCGAAATGACAGCGGCGTCATTTGTTAAAAACGTGCGGGGCCCCCCGATTTTGGCGACAGATAAATGAGGGAAAATGTTAAGGAGGGAGAAAGTGATGAAGATATTAATCTTCACCTGTCTGTGTCAGCGTGCCACTCATTGCCGCAATGTTGCTCTCCATCCTCTGCAGATGCTTCTTGTCCTCCCGGCTGCCCATAATGAGGGGAAGGATGTATTTCTGCAATTAAAAGCATGACACAATATTACACTTCTCCCTGGTTGGATCGGGCAGAAGATGAGAAAAAGACAGGGCCACCTAGACTTGGCAGCGGACGGTCAAAGGCATTATTTTATTGGACTAGTGCCTCATTGTTTAAAATGCCTGATCAGATGCATGCATTTCTGCGGCAGTATCCAAGCAAGTGATAGAGGCACGTGCACACATCTAGTGTTAAAACCATTAGTCGATTATAAAATGAACCAACATTTTTGATAAACAATGTTTTTGTTGTTATTTATCAAACATAATCGTTCAAATAGTTGCTAGTTCTAGATGTACTGCCATCTCTATTTTCTACCATTGTAAATGAAATATCTTTGGACTTTAGACAAAAGCAAGATGCAAGGAAATTATCACAGTTTTCTGACTATTAAATCTAAAAACAATAATCAGACTAAACTGTAATGAAAGTAACTTTTTAGATGATGCCCTAAAAACATATTCCAGACAAAATAAATGAATGCAACCCAGGAAGGGACAGTGAAAATGAGACAGTCCTACAGGGAAAAACATGGTGGTAAACACTGAAAATAGTCTTACAAAGCCAAAAAACAATGCATGTTGTTTATCATCTCTCTGCCACTGAATAAACAGAACTCTACCAAAATGATATGTATGTCTGACAGCCAAATGAGGATGTTTGTTATCCAGTGTGAGTGTTAACCAGATGAGCAACATGTGAGCGTCTCACTGAATCCTTTATATATGTGCGCGGAGCCGAGCTCACCAAATAAAATTGATGTCCATGTGACCCTCGGGGGCCCCATTGAACTGCATAAGGTGTTTTTTGGTTTTAAGGCTGAATAAGGATCACTTAATCCCTCACAGCCGGTTTGCAGCGCTCTGCTGCCTGAGCCAGGTTTTCTCTCCAACTCAGGTGGCAAGCAGCCACACCAGTGCCAGTAATAAACACTTTTTAGAGAAAAAGATTAAATGAGTGTCAACACGTGGTAATTAATAAGTGGGTTGCTGGGAGTGTGGTGTTTACAAGGTGCGCCATAACATAAATAAAGTATGGGCAGAAGCCTGGACATATGGTGCGACTGGCGCTACGCTCCAGTGACATGACAGCAACCTGCGCCGTCCCGCCAGGGAATCCCACCTCCCAGACGACCAGTGGCTGGCAAACCCTGCTGCACGTAGGAAACAGTGGACTGGTGCAGTGTGTGTTTTTGTCAGTCAAAGACCACAGGGACAGTGGAATAAGGGGCAGAAGACCGTGAATGTGCATGTGCAGCCTTGTGAAAGGCTGTGTAAAGAAGGATGAAATATTAGGACGTAACAGGATCCATAGAGAAGCCAGTATGTCCGACAGGGTCAGGTAGGCATATGCAAGTACATGATACGCGTTCCCTTTCTCTCTCTTGCACACACAGAGGAGAACGGCCTGTCATCCAGGGTGAGAACTACTGCTAGAGCTCCTGTCCTCCTCTAAAACGAGAGTAATGGCTTCCACATGCCACTCAGACTACTACTAACAACCACTATGGGATTAATGTCACCGGGGACAAGGGGCCTCATGAGCTCATGTTCAAGGGCTGCTAAGCCCGATAAAAACCAGGGTGATTATTTTTAGACGGTAGGACGTCAAAAAAGTGGTTGTGTGCTGTGTTAGCAACTATATTTTTTAAAAGGAAAAAATATATCTGAGAGGGGGGGGGGGAGGGGGTTAAAATTAAGGGGTTCAAATGAGATCATGCTTTGACGTAAAGCAGGGTTGCTTTAATAACAAGACCAGAGTGATGTTACATACTGCAGAGGCGCCTTCTATTCTAGCACCATAATTCATCATAAACTGATGTACTTGCTAAGCCCACCAATTTTAATGTAAAATCAGGGAGAGGCAGTACTGACAGATCTTAGGATGCAAAGGATAATTTGTACAACACATTTTAGAAAGATTAACTGTGAAAGCAAAGTCAGTGAGGAAACAGGCTGTAACTTACTTTGTAAAGCTGATGAAAGCCAAAGGCGATGCCCACCATAATGATAGTGAGGGCACCATAGTCTCTCCATCTGTACCCTGCTGGACCTGGAGAGGAGGATGAATCCCATGAGCTGAATGTGAAGTTGAAGTTTTAGCTCTAAAGTATAAATCATTTAAACTACATTTATTTCTCAATGTTACACAATTTGTAGTTAATGTACGTACTGTATGTGAATACAAAACCACTGATGTATTCCTTTAAGATGAAGAAATTAAAAGTTTTAGAAATTTCCTTTTTAAATTAATGAGCACAATGCAATGCAATCTATCTCTTTATGACGTTACAATCATTCAGTCTATTTATCCATCTGTTTTACGCAAAATGTCTAGACTATAAAGGGTAAAGTATACAGAGCTAACAAGCACTCTCTATCCTGCTCTTCCAGAAAGGACACCATTGTTGTCCACTTATTTTGGGGTTGGACCAAATACAGTGTTTGCATGCAAACCTTTAAAACAACTAAAACATACAAAAAAGTAAGAGTGTGTGTGTGTGTGGGTGTGTGTGTGTGTGTATTTAGAAGTTGAATATCTTGCTGAGTGACAGATAATGTGAAAGTGTGTCATTGTGCAAGCTGTCATCTGGGTAGGCCAACTGTCTGTCAAAGTGGAAATTCCCCACATAAGAGAGGCATTCAACTGAAAATGTCACTAAAAAAACAGGTCTAAAGGAAATACAGTGTGAGTTTTACTTTTATTTACTCTGGTGGGGCCCAAATGAATATGAAATTATTAGCGGCTAGGCCACTAAAATACGCCACTGATATTCTATTACAGGTCTGATTTCACCTAATGGGTTATGTGGTACATGTTTACTGGCTTAAACCAGATTGATCTTGTGCCTTACCACTTGTGTGATTTGACATGCAAATAAAACGAGAGACCTGCTGTCATATTGGACTATATGGTACATCTTCAAGGTGAATGCTGTTTTATTCTCCTTACTCAAGGGCACATTTCATTGCTGCTGCAGCATTGAGGGATGAACCTGTAACCTTTCCTATCGAAAATTTTGAGTCATTCTCCAGCATCCATATGGTAACCACATAAATTTGGGTCTTCATCAACATTATAGCTGCGATAGACTATCACCTATCCCAGAATACCGTGCTTCTGAAAGGCCTGGGAGTCCTTGGGATAGGTGGTTGACCCTGAACAAGCCTCACTGCATCACCAGGGGTCTTCACTTGCTCTTTTCCCCCCCGTTAGGACCTTTCATTCTTCCTCTGTCTCTCCTTTTTCCTCTACCACTTCCACTCTGCCATCTTCCTTTTTTTATTTGGTCACTTAAGCTGTGGAACTGTGGTATCCATCCCCCGTTTTTCCAATCTCCTCTCAAATTTATTGGGTTCAGTGGAGGCCTTCCTGTCCTTCTACCGCGTGGAAATAGAGATCAGAGTATCCATTACTTTGACAGAGATGGATGCGGGTCCCTGTGCACCGTCCCCATAACAAGGACATCAAAGGAAGGTAGCCCCCTCTTTTCAGCATGACCCCCCATACAAGAATCCCCGCTCTCACCTCATTATGCAGCTCCCTTATAGCCGTTTTGATATAAAACCCCCCACTATGGACGGAGAGCCGCGAGTCTCCCTAACTACATGGCCATCCCATCAACATCACTTTCATTACAAAACATGAGATGCCAGGGGAGTCAAGGACAGTGTGGTAATAAATGAGGGTGGAATACATCTGGAATCATTGTCATATGGGTTAAGCATTACGCGGACTTCATTCTGCATTGGTAAATCAGTGGACAGCACTCATAACCTCCTGAGGTAATAAAGATACAGGTTGCGGTGTGGGGTCTTACCAGTGTGGAACCCCAACAGAATGGCAAGAGCTTGTGCAGTGCAATGTCATATGCCTGTATCTGAATTCACAATCAAGGCAAATGTTGTATGGCATACATGTCTGTAACACTTGCAAAGTTCCTGGTATTTGGTGAGTGACTGATAATCCTGTTTAGTGGATTTAAATTAATAAAAACAAGAGGGAACAGCAAACCTGAAATACTCTTTTTTTTTAGGTGAGGATGTGCACATACATATTAATATTATGTATATGCACCAAGTATCAAAGGGGAGAAAAGGATGTGTGCACTCACTGTGTGGTGCAAGAGCCAGCTGAGTTGCATGGAGTGGATGTGGGGGCCCCACAGGGCTCAGAGGGAGGATTTCTTCTGTGCTGCCGGAGCGCAGGATGGACAAATTTACCTCCTCATCCGTCAGCCCTGGAATCAAGACACACACCTTTAAGACATTCGGAGGGGGTGTAGGTACTGCGTGTTAATGGGAAACACCAAATGGCTCCTTGGCTACCATAATGCATGCTTAAATACTTCCCAAGCTGCCCACAAATCTTTTAAGTACAATTTAGAAAAAGTATGACAAATCTTCAATCATTCAATTTTACCTGACCTCTTCTCAAAAATACATTTTCATTTCATAATTCAAAAATTCCACTGAGAGTTTCCATTTCAGGGACATCCATCAAAAGAAGATAGTGTAGAAAGGTTCACGCAATGAAATCTGAAACTCTGCTAGCCTATTAACTGCCACCAAAGGCAAAGAAAATAAGAGTCTGTCCACTTCTCCAGTTATATTTCCCATGTGGAGATTTCATACACCCCAGACAGCGAAAATGCATTATTTTAATTTCTTCATTGTAATGTAAATGTATTACATAATTTTGCAAATGCCAATATAATTTAATCTTCAGATCTTTTTAATGATTTTAGTGATGATTAAATTGCAAAGGGCTCCCTGATGGAGAATCTAAAGGGAGCTAAAAAATCTAATATGAACATCTCCTTTTGTGGCAAGAAAGGATTTTATTTCAGGCGCCATATGCTGCCATTGCTGTGGGTCTCTTCTTTTAATGAGCGACTTAGTCCAAACAAAGGAAAATAATTACAACTTTTGATGAACTACATTAAAAAACATTAACCAATTTATAGCAAAATTAGGAGAAAGCTAAAGACAAAGAACCAATAGTAGTAAGTACAGCAGCTCTCAGCTCATTAATAAGCATGGTTTACCTTACGATAAAAAACTCACCAAAATCTGTATCATTATGTTTTGCATTGCTCATTGTGGCCTAACATTATGTCTCTCACTAACATCTTACCAGCACTTCCTTTAGCCATTTCCCTTGCTTATTGACAGAAAATCTCCTTAGTAAGAAAGCCTTTTACTTGCACTATTCCCTCAGGATTTAGAGAATAAGAATCAGAATATATTTCCTTCATGCTTTGAGAGAAATCAAGCAATTGGAAAAGGTTAATTTGCAGTGTTTCAAAAGATGGCTTTATGTTTGCATTAAGCGCGCAGAGCCCGCTTCTAATATCTCTGGTACTGACCTCCAGAGTGGTCTTCACAAAAGAAGAATACAGTAACACCCTTGTGGAGTATTAATAATATAACCTGTGTAAACATGTAAAGGAGAATGTTCAATTGCTTAAGGTGGATAAGACATCATAACCTCCCATCTGAAATATCTGAATAGCAGGTCAGACCTTGATCAGAAATCCCACTTTAACCTATCCCTGTATGAGCAGCCCAAAAGCATAAAGAAATCCTTTGATAATCTACCACGCAGTTTATGCCAAGAGGAGGTCCCTGCCGTCACCTATTTAAATGCTCTGAGGACTTCAAATGGCCATGAAAATTGTTGAATAATTGAAGGCAAATATTGGCCGGCCTGTAGTCTACAGCAGGTCCTGAGTGCCAGGAAGTGGTGAGCGCCATGTGCTTAGTTTGTGCAGTCAGACTGCACTGTCAAATAAGCAATAATGTGTCCCTGGACTCCTGATTCATCTGACCACAGCAGACTACATGGTGGCAGACTATTGAGTGAGACATGCAAAGATCTCAGTTTCACTGAATGACAAGAAATAAAAACATCAGGTTTTTTTCCCCTTTCACCTTGAAATGTAGTCTCTTTTAAATCCACATTTATGCTGCTATTGAGCTTAATGTATGTACATCTTAATGTCTGTTCACGTCTTTGATGATGTGTATGCCCCAAATAAAAAAGGTTTTTGTACCTTGCATCAAAAAAAAAAAAACATGGAAATTTGTGAAGCTGTTTACTAGTCAAATTACAGCTGGCTAAGTTGTGTTGTATGCTCTGATCTGTTTATTGTTGAGGAGAAGACAACAGCAAATGAAAGAGTCCTTAGATCCAAAAGAAAAGGGAACAAGGTGAAAGTGAGTTTTACATATAAAAGGGAAAAGACAAAAAAAGGATGGTGAAATTTATTATGGGTTCCAAAACCTGTGGAATGACCCCTGGACCCCTATTTCAGATCGACCTGCTGGGAGATGAATTTTTTAAGACGTAAATTACACCTAATGACGACACCATAAAAAAGAACAATAATGGAAAGCTATTCTGTATTTCATTATACTGTATTATTTGGTGCACCTGATACACGCAGTGCCTGTTTATGAGTCACCGTATTAGCAGATGCTCAGCCGAAGCATTTGCTTTGACCTTGCCATTCTCATTGGGGCATGAAATTACGGTGCTGGCACCTCGATATTACAGCTATAAATACTGTAAACTGCATATCTGGGCTACGTTTTCTATTGTCTTTCAACATAAACCTGATCGGTATTTATTTAAAGGAAAACCCATTGCTCGTCGGGTTATTTACAGCTCTATTTTCAGTGGCTCATATTCTCTGGGTATTTTTAAAGGGCAAAGAGGCAGCAAGGCTCTTACATTTAATTCATTTCTACAATTCTGGCACTTCTGGACTTTATGGGTCAACACGTAGGCCGGACAGCCAATTATAAAAATTGCTTACCAAAATTTTTTGGGTGTTAAAAGGTGAATGCCTTTTCACTGTTGTCCAAGGCCTGAATTATGAAGTTGCCCTTGAGTGAAAATTACATTTTGAATATTGTATTTAGAAGAAAAAAAGGCATGGCAGGGGTCATAAATAGATGGAGGTCAATGGGTTATTAAGAAGTCGAGTGCAACTTCTCATGCTGTGCTGGCGAGGGAGATTCTACATGTCATTTGGTCCAGTACAACTGCTTGAAAACAGCATGCCCTAAATAATGACCACTCTCATAGAGTATTCATTTATGTATTAAAAAAGGGGACTCTGCTCTCATTTCCCTGCTTTATCGCCTTGTACTGATGACAAAGTAGGCAAGGCCTAGGCTAGGTGGCGCCGCGGAGTAATTTATAACCACATCAATCCCTTTACCTTCTATGGAGGCCTTGGTCATTGTCATTTTTGTCCGAGAGGTGAGTCACATAACCCCACTTACAAACAGCATCCTATTAATATCTGGGATGATGAACCTTATCCTTACCCTTACCTTCAAACCAGGTATGGTAATAGACCAACAGCATACCTGTGTTCCCTGTGACCCTCGATCACAGGCCCTCTACCCAGGGTGAAATCTATTAGCATTATTTATTCAACTCAATAACAATTGGGATGGCATTAAAAAGAAATACGTCATGCCATCATTTATGTCTCACTGACAGAGAATGTACTATGCCTGTAATGCATTTAATATTGTATTTACCTGTAATGCTACATGGACTCTCTGCACATTACTCTCCCAAACAAGCGGCACTCAGTTTGGTAGTCTGGGTGCGCCCGAGTGATGTCTGTTTAGGAGCCACGGTCAAAGTGACATGTTGAAAGCTGGAAAATGTTGTTGACTTTGTCCTGAGAATTTGATTTTTTTTGGTAATTATGTGTGTAACTGCTAATTGTCTGGGCTTAATGGTGGTGCCAAAATGGGGCTCAACGCTCTTTAGTTGTTACATCTGTTAATTGTAGAGGACATAGATGGCACAATTCACTAGATGAGACTGGAGCACATTATATTTCACTAAAAATGTACTTGATCTTGGCAAGGAACAAGTAAAGCAAAATTGCTTCGATATGGCTGCAACTCATTTCCCGACTCGTCTGCAAAAGGAAGGAAAAAAAACATCTGGGTTTAAACCTTGATTCATATGACATCTAAGTGACAAAGTTTCAATATTTCAGCCAGTTTATTCAACAAGGACTCAAGAAGGGCAGCTAGAAATATTGGACTGCATAATTGCCAATTCATAACCTGAAATTGACAGTTGAAGGAAAACAGAAAATTATATTTTTCAATGAATATTGAAATAAACCACACCATTAGGATCTCGTTGGGAAAAAAAGGAGATGTAACCCAGAGAGACATTCTTCAGTGCAGATTAGGGCACAAATGTGCAGGGAAATAATATGCAGGAGCAAGATTATTGTGTAAAGATTCTGCAACATGCAATCAAAGTGGTTCCTATTTTCCCCTTCATCAGCTGTCCAGTGTAAGTACTGGCAGCAAGAGGAATCCAATTTAAAATCCACTCTACCGGGAGATGGTATTGTTTCATTTTATGTGTGCTTTGACATTTCTGGCTGTTAATATAGAGTAAAATCCAGAAGTATTTACATAAATATGACATTAAACTGTATTAGAAATTAAGACACATTTGCTGTGGTGACTGTGGAGGAGGAGGATGATTGAGTTTCTAGGTCAAAGGGTTGAGAGGACAATTCATGCTGGGTATAGAAACAGAGGGACTGTGAGTACTGGCCTGCTGCTATGTATATGCAAAAGTCTAATATGGCTCAAGTCAGACAGAAAAGGAAGCAACTAATCGGAAATCATCATGACCGATCATGTTCTATTACTATCTTATATCAACATATGGACATTTTTATTGCGGAAAAGTGGTAATTTCAAGAGGGGCTCTTGTCAACATAGAAACTTAAATTTGACTCATGATTTATACTCCTTTCAACTTAGATTAATTATTTTCTAAATGACACTCCGTTAGATAATTACTGCCGAAATGTTCAAGGTGGAGCTTACCATTGGCTTTTTTTGACACAATTTCCTGTGACAAACATTTACAAATACTGCTCTCACATTGCAATTAGTGTGTTGCAACACTTTCCTGAAACAACTCGGGGAAGATCAAGTATGAATGTACAGGATTTCCAGGTTCACTGTTTTATTGACTATACCATACAAACCAAGAGTTATCCTACAGTATGAATACTGCAGAGTGCTACTCAAACATACTTTGTGCTTAGTGTTTCATTGCTCTCCCTCTGAGATCAATGTTCTTATGCAAATCGAGGGTTCTTGTTTAGATCCACAGTGAAACAGACTTTCCAAAATAAATCTGCATTAAAGCATCATACATATTTCATTGACTTAAAGTGCAGTAAGAGCAAACCATTTTGGATAGCGAAGCTCTGTAGAGTTTACAACAAAGAAGAAAGTAAGAAGAAAATGTGGTATAGTATGACATCATTTGGTATTGATGAGGCCTTATTACATTTGAGATATCCAACAGTAGATTATGAACATGCCTTAGTTGTCAATAATGAGACACAAAGACAAAGAAATTTCAAAAGATATCAAGAGTCATTAGAGCCACATGAGATGTGTGTAGTAGCAGCCGGCAACCATGGATTTGGTTTCAGGTTACCTTCCCCTGTCATGGAGCTTTTAGGCTCACTTTTCAATGTTTGGCTACTCTAATGCTGGAGACAAAGTCCCTCAGCACTGCAGAGGTACAGTCCCCAAAGAACAGAACTGTTTTGTGAAGAACTGAAATAAAACTACTTACCACAAATAGCTTATCTGAAGTAAAACCACATTCTCTCTCCGTACATATTAACATTGCTCATCTTATGCCGACTGTGAGAAATTCATGGCATAACACTGCACATTTCCACCGCCACTTTATATTGAACCGACTTAAATGAGTTCAGAGTAATAAAGCTTTTTGCAAGTTTTATTGCACAAACAATGTGTCAGAAATAATCTCAATGAATTGCAAAGAAACTGAAGAGCCAGCAAACATTGCCACCATCCCTGCTTAGAAAACCTCTCTGTGTCATGCCTCAAATTTACGATAACAGTTAAATTAAGTAAAAGGGTTAAAATGCTGGAAGGCAATATTGATAATTCCATTGAAAATGCAGAGGGAGTTTGTCAATATTAATTTTCCTAAACCCAAAGGAGCATCCCAACTGGTGTGTCATTTATTCACAGGGCCTGAATCATGCACTCTGAAGCTAAATCGACCACCCCTGTTAGACCCCCAGGGTAAAGAGCTACAGCCACAACCTTTGACCCTTATAGACTTATCATACAAAAAACAAAACCATGTGTGCATCCCTGGCCAACCACATTTAAACAAACACATAACAAACACATATAGATTAAAATGTAAATACAATATTTTCACAAATCTATATTGTATTTTTTAGGGCGTCCTGCATTGCCTGCAACAGAAATCAAGAGCAAATCAAATGGCTCACCTTTTTTCTTCAAGAAGGCCTTTCTGGTGGCCAAGGGACTCTGACGTACGTTTGGGTTCTGTAGAAATTTTACAGCAGTGGTAATCTGGGAAGAGACAAACGTGATTTAATTCCTCATAATGAGATAATGTGAGAGGAAGAAGATAACGTCTGCAGGAAAGTGAGCTTTTAACAGTACAATCAACAGTCTAGACCTTCTTTAAGAAGAAAGGTTCGTTATAAATCCAGACAAAACCATAAATGGATTCCATTTGATAGTTGCTTCTAAGCCCCCACACCCAGCTGTGAGGAGAAAGACCACCTGACCACTTTCCAGCTAAATGTGGGGAATGACCAAATCAGCAGTTATAAAATTAGCCCATCAAGAGTGCTGGACAAATGGAGTATGGAGCTTAATTTGCTATTACCCTCTTAAAGACAAACTTCCATTCTTAAGTGCGCAGTGGAAGAAAATCTATACTTAATGCAGAGGTGATCATTTGTATCTAATAACTTGAGAATCCGAGGCTGAAAACTTCTGTAATTCTTCCAGTTAAAAACCTGCCATGATCAAATCACCCAGCCTGAATGTTGTAATGACTTGAAACGTTAATGCACTAGAACGTTAAATAGCATCAGAACATCAGTAGTTTTAAGTGCACTGCATTCATCGATTCTATTATGTTTTCCTTCGAGATGCACCTTAATTTTCCACCCCAGTATGCATTTCCAAGAATTGGAGGGAGAAAAAAAAAAATCTTCCTCAAATGGCATTAAAACATAAATTTGAAGTGGGCGCCATGAAGTGGCGCCTTCTAAAATAGATAAATATGTAAGAACACAGAGAAAGGGGAAACACACTGGAGGGGAGGTTTAGATGACTTATTATCGCACCTGTGGTCCCTGTGATTCAATTGTAAAAGTCATCCCTCTAATAGGTTGAAAGGTTTTGATTACTCTTCTTTTCTCTTAGTGTTGAAAGATACAAAGTGATTGAGCGCCCTGCCAGTGGTAATTCGTTTTGGGTAATGCATTGCATATACTATGAACCTGTTTCAATCCAAAAGAATTACAGTTTAAACTTGTCCAACGGGTAGGTGTGGCAGAGAGGCTGCATAAAGAGCTAGATTTCTGTGACAAACACTCAGTACAGTAGAGGATCCCAGCCCAGGCAACTTTATGGAACTTATGAAAATAATATTCAACTTTTCTTTAGAAGACTATGAATAAGCTCAAAAGCAACTTAATAACACTTGTATTCTAATTAGGTACACACATGGATATACCATGCAGCCTCATCAGATTTATACTACTTTGTAAGTATACTTTAAGATAAATGCAGTAATGCAACTTCAACAGTGAATTTTATCAAAAATGTACCAGATTCATCCCAAGAGATGATGGCACAATTTATTTAGACACTAATCTACCATTTTACCGTGACACTTCTGTGACCTTGATGTACACATGGCTAACGCAAGGGATATGGAATTTCCTGTATCCCTATATGCTGAGGGCTTATTAAAGTCAGTCACCCGGAACCTTCATTGTGACAAGCAGATTAAACCATTTGCATGGTGAACCCCTAACTCATGTTCTGGGGCCAAAAGATGCAGTCAAAACACAGAAAATATCCCTTTGATAACAAGACAAAATCGTCCTGCTCTTGGCAAAGCTCGTACTGTTCAAGTAAGTGCGTCAATGAGACTACTTGTGGTAAAGACAGAAACCAGAGATAAACACACTGAAATCTAATATTGTAATATTTATTCCGGTAAATAGCGGAGTGATGTAGGCCCTGGGAGAGGTAATGACCTAATAGAGGTGAAGAATATGCTGAATGAGCAAACCTTGTTTACATTCTCTTAAAATTCAAATAGCACAACATTGACAGGAAAATTGTGTCAATGTTAATAGGGATAAGTATGACATCTTAGTAAGCACCGCAGCTAGCTCAGCGGCAAACTAATGAGGCAAAATATCCATTTGGTTAAAACTGTAGTGGTAGATCTTCAGGGAGAGGAAAAGTGCACTTCTTAGCAGATGACATAGATGCTTTGCACAAGTTCAACCCAGACATCTCAATCAATTATAACCACATTGCACAGATTTCAGTCTTGTCTTGTTATTGACTCGTGGATCATCGCAGTTATAGTGTTGGGTAGCACACAACGGGGCTTTTAGGGGGTTAAGATGGCTAACAATACAAGGCACATTTAGGTCGGCAGTGTAAATAACTAAAATAAAAATGTTGTAAATGTTCTTCAATTGGAAAACTAGTGGATCACTCAAATCAACAATTAGGCTCTTTTGTAAAGCGTTTTGTAAAACTTTGACTGCTAATGCACCAAAGTGCTCCATTTTAAGAGCAATAATCTTTACAAACCAGATAACCAATAAAGTGTCAGGTAAAGCCGAAAAAAGAGGCAAAAACTCAATCATAGGAAGAGATAACATTAACCAACACACTTAAAGAGAGTGAAGTTGATGAACGTACAAGATTACAGGAATGTTATTGAGTTTGAATTGGACAAGACTTTGCACTGCACTTGTCTGAAAATTACAATTGTGATTCTTGGCATATGAGAAATGAGGATAAAATCCAATTTTGTTCGAACCACATGGTTGGACGCCTGAGGGAATCCATGTAACCAGTTGTATATTTTTGCTCTAGCTAGTAACAGCACTTAACTATAATACCTATTAATATTATGCAGGTGTGCATTATGGGGTTTCAGGATTTCTAAACTGAAACAGCAACTAACTGTATGCCTTATGATTGGTGCATTTGGCTGGTTTCAGTAGCCTATTTGAAGTTACAGTAAGTTTCAGTATTTGAAATAAACTGCAGAACAACATTTGAACCGCAACAGATTTAAAAGATGCGTCACAAGAAATTATTCATTATTTTTCATTATGTTGGAAGCCACATATAAATCATATTAAGGCCAAAATATCCAAATCAATTGCAATACTTTATAAAACCAAATATCTATTTAATCCACGTTCATTGTACACGTATTGTTCCTTCATACTGCCATACATTACTTACTGTTTGGAAATATGGGGAAACACTTACAAAACAAACACTGAACCTATATTCATCCTTCAAAAGAGAGGCTTAAGAATTGTTCATTGAACATTTCAAAGATATTCTTGACTTTTAAACTGCACAAATCAAGTACAATGTAAATAATCAACAGCTATCGAACAGTATCCAAGGGTTGTTTCAAATAAGAGAGAGCAAACATCACTTAAGAGGAACTTGTGTGTTTGAAAAGAAACTTATAGAACAAGAACAAATGCTAAATATTACTGCATCACAACCAAAGGAGTTAATTTATGGAACAGCTGCAGTGAAGAGATGAAATCATGTACAACAATGAGGAATTTTAAGAGACTATTGAAAATGATTATATTGAATGGATACGAAAAGGACTCGAGGTGATTGTTTTGTGTACTGACTAGTTTGGATGGGTTATTATTTGGTTTGAAGTAGATAGATGGAAAAGACTAAATGTGTATATGTATGTGTGAATGCATGTATATGTGTCTATGTGTATGCATGTGTATATGTGCATGCAGGTAGTTAAATATACTGTACACGTATGTACACATATATACTGTAAATAAGTGAAGCATCAAATTGTTTTGGATTTAACTAAACTTCTTCCTTCTCCTTTTTGAACATGGGAATTTCTTATTTAAATCATTTACAATAATTTTGGAATATTGTGCTGAAATGTACATGTTCTTATATATCTGTTGTTGTTTTTATTTTATTTTTTAACAAAATACAAACAAAATAAACTAAACTAAAGTAAGACTAATTCAAGACTCTTGTTTTTGTTGTTTGGGCCAATCCAAGCCACCCGTTAACTAACAATTACTCTAAACTGAAAGTGTTATGAGGTCAAAATGCAGTGTTTGCAACTGTTACTTTCCTATCTTCAAGGTTCACCGCATCATGTTGTCAGCTCTGAGTCTTTTGAACTTATTTTGATTAAAATATGACACATTTTACGTCTTCAAAAGTCACATCTGCTTTTCAATTATTTCTTTTCTTTTTTTTTACAGAAAAATAAATTCCCATGCACTTAGCAAAACTGGAATCCATGTCATCTATGGACACATTTTGTCTGCAACAATGAAGACATTCAGAGGACATGATGGAACGAGAAGTTGGGTGGGGGGGGGGGGGGGGCTAAAAGGAAATCATTAGCAAGTATAGGATTCAGTCTCAGTGTGAATCAATTCATTCCAAATTGCCCCGGCCTGTACATTTGTGGAGAAGTGCCCCTGATATAATAACAGACTGACAGACACGAACAAAAATTGTGTTAGGCTGGTCTCAAATTTCCCCCCCAAACACACGTTTGGAGGACCAAAAGCGAGAGAAAGTGAGAGACGGCGAAAAATGAAGCTCTATATTAATTTGGTGCTTTCATGGATGATTTGCTAGCAGGGGCAGCTGTCTTAAATGACTTAACCCAATACCTTTCTGATACCAGAGCCTTACCAAAAAGGAATGAAGTTTTAATGCAATTATTGGGTTTCCTTTAGTTGCCTGACTGCTTTGATGTGGGCATTTTTTTTAAAAGAGCAGCTTTAAATGCCCTTCTAACTGTGACATCTTTCCCGCCTTGATGTGACCTTTAGCGGAGGAAGTAAGGCCTCATGGGAGCAGCAATAGGGAATTATTGACCCTGAGAGACATCAGGAAGTGAGGTGCAGACCAGACCATTTAGCTAACCTCCATATCCACTCTCATTCAGACACTGCATGAGCTTCAACAGCTCTGCTGGAGCTGAACCATTCTGACAATGACTGTACAAAAGGAACTTTGTGTGTCTTCTTCTCTTTTGGGCAGTGCTTTTCGGAGAAGCGACAATGTGAGGAAATTAAATGAACAACCATTACTGAAACTCAACCTCAGTAAAATCTGATAAAAGGAGTACGGGTGAAACATGGGCTTTTTTCTTCTTCTTCTGATAAACTATGAGAAAACCTACTTTTACATCTGTTAAAACCTCAGCGAGAAGAAGGGTAGATACAGTGGTTTGGTTTCGTGTGTCTTATTCTCTTCTCTGAATGTGGTCAATCTTTATCGAATGATTGTAACTTTTTAAATTTAAAAGATCAGAGTCCACATAGATGAAAAAGGGTCATGGAAAACTTCATTGACATTTGTTTCGCAAAGGTTTAAAAATAACATACTGCGCTGTATCAGTGTCAGCGTTAGAGCCATGGGCAAGGCTACAATCGTGACATCAAAAGCGCATTATGCAATTTTTTTGTAAAGGGGGGGTTGGTGGACGGAAATCAAGCTTTTTTTCAAGTCCACTGCATGTACAGACCAAACTTTCCATTCAGCAGCATTTCTCTATCACAGCTCTGTCATCACAAACGTGGAAAAGTTGAGTAAGTTCAGCGGTAAGAAACACTACAGTACATTTAACCCAGCGAGGACATCATCAAACTGTAAAAACTGTGCAAAGTACTGATCAATGGAGATAAAACAGCCTTTGGAGTTATACTAAGGCTATCAAGGAAAAAGAAAAGTTGCCTGGTTCATTCCCTCCTTCTCAATTGGAGATAGAGAAAGCATGTTTTACTATGGTGTAAAATGATATTTCAAAACTGTAGCCACATATTTTATGATTCAATATGTTGGGTATGCATGATGATGTGATTGCTACACTCCCTTCATATTGTAAATATAAATTGTGATATGATTATGAAATAGGGTCAACAAGTGTGTTTTTAAAGGTTGTGGTTTGAAAAAAAAAAAATAAGAATTCAGCCTCTTTCAAGATCTGGGTAAACAAGATAAAAAAACAAAAAAAAAACAAAGCCATTTTAGTGCAGCATGAGGTAACAGTAGTTCATCACGCTAGTAGCAACGTGTTTTAAAATAAATAAATAAGATGAAGCAACAACAAAGCAAATAATGTATTTTATTCTTGTAAGATCTAAACCTAAAGAGAAACATGTGGCATCCAGCCAATTCAAAACTATCTTGAGAGATTCGGTTTAAAGCAGAGTCTGACATTTCTTAATGTGTAACTGTCAGTCGTGCTACTGGGGTTGCCCTTGCTAAACTAGCGAGACAGATGACTGTTTAGATAAGGACGTCCCCGGCGGGGCCCTGAGAGCCTCGATGACTAAAGAGCAGTGACTCCGTCAGTGACACCTCACTTTCACCCACTTTGGACAAAAATACTTATATAGCCCACAAATTCCTTTTAATTCAGGTAAAAGGCCCAAACCATGAGTCTGGAGCTGCTCTGAGAGATGAGGGTCATCAGAGATTAACCCATGGCACTTTAGCAGTGGGGGAGCAAGAGGGGAGTCGCAGCGGAGCACAACAAACTACTTAGCCACCACAAAACATTCCAGCCCCTTCTCAGCTGCAATCCAGTAATGGATACTTCCTCAGCTCCTCGATTGGTCAAAATGTTTTCATACAATAATTTAATTCAGAAACACATTTACAAAGCAGCAGTAATCAATTTTAATTAGTTGATTTTTTTTCATTCGCATAAAATTTAATGTACTGCGATCGATCTCCTTTGTTCTTTAATGCAGTGCCTCTTTCCTGTAATTCAAAGCTTTTCTTTTTTACAGTCATTGATGACATTCTGTGACAAGCAGTGCTCTTCAGTATGGGGAATGAGTGTTACTTAACACAAGAGCGTGCTCACGATCAAACTTTAGGTCAGTGGAATGTGCTCAATAATGTGGCTATATTTCGGTTTGGAAATGTGTTACCTATTGTATGAAAGGTTTTGTTGAAGAATAGAAATCAAACACGTGAACTAATGTTTAGAATACAATACAAACACAACACTGTGTGTAAACTATGGTCACTGATCTTTGCTTGCTGACTAATGTTCTTGGCATAAAAATGACATATTTGATTATTTCACAAAATAATTGTGTACAATTTTTGAAATGCAAACAAAAACTGTAGTGAGGTATATGTCAAAGACGGCTGTCTGTGGAGAGCAGCTCAACGTGTCTTAGTATGTGTGTTGTGTTTGTGTTTATTACCAAACACAGTCGAATGACTAAAAATGCGCTTATAAAGTGATTTATACATGCGTTACCAAAAGTCTTAAGACATAACATACATGAAACAACTTTGCAGACTCATCATTGGGTGCTCCATTGAATTTCATAAAAACATGACAAATTACACACGTTAATCATCATTTTATAACTCAATGTATACACATCTTTAAAAAAGGAACAAAAACTGCACTGAGGTCAATAAAAACATTTACATTTTAAAATATAAGTTTAGCCACAATAAACTGATCTGAGGCTGAAAACAAGTCAGTTGAAATGGGAGAAGCAACCTGCTACAGTCACACACAAAAAAACACAAAGGCTTTTCCTAAAACTGCCACCGCTCTGTGTGTTCTCTTTCATATCATCAAGGCCCGCCAGCCTTTCACATTCAATTAGTTGATTGAGGCAAAACGCAAGCGGCACCAGCAGCAAACAACGTGAAGCTTGTGTCCAAGCGACACACCACAGAAGTTGTGTTGTGGTGTCAGAAGAAGAGCTGCCTCCGTCACAAGCAACTTACAATGACAAGCCTATCCTCCTCTGTTGATCCAAACTGCTCCTCACACTCAGGCAGCACCCACCCAAAGACACACACACACACACAGACACACACACATATATACACACAGACACACACACACACACACACACACACACACACACACACACACACACACACACACACACACACACACACACACACACTGCAATCCACGCACAGCAAAGCACCTTGAAGTGAACCACGGCGATAGGCAAATAAAGCTGGGAGCTGTGGTGAAGATGCAGCAAGTTGGCATCCGTTTTGTGTGCAGTCCTTTCATCCTGCCAAATTGACTAATAAAACTAGAATAGAGAGGCCAGTGATAATAGAGAGAGAGGTGTCCTTTTATTGATCAAATTATTCCTTCTTGGGTACACTGTGCCACCAGATGAGAGTATGCTCACAAAGACAACCAGGCAGATTGTGACATTCCAGTGACATTATAATCGCGCGTCAACCCGTCTCCAGTCAATGGGCTGAATGCACTAATCGTGCGTCTTGGATCAGTAATTTCATGGTCTTCAAAGGGGGCGAGGAATTGGTGGCATGACCCTCCACACGGGGTGAGACCCCTCTTTCCTCAGCGAGTGCCCCAGAGAGAAAGAGAGAAGTATGGTGTTAAGGGAGACGCATCAAGGCAGGAGTGGAGCCAGAGAAGATTAACATCGCCATCTACTGGTCAGGGGTGGTACGGGTGGAGTCAAAGGGGGGAGGAAAGCCTGGCAGTTTACCCTTGCGGCCTGTCTTTTCGAGACCTGAGACCTGTCAGAAACATTTAGAGACACTTGCCAAGACAATGGACCACACATCTACAGCGGCAGATAAGTCAAACTGAAATCACCGTCAAATGAGGGAAGCAACTTAGGGCAGTATGCTTTAGTTTGGTTTTGAAGAAAGAGAGCAGACAGAGTCTGTTCCTGATCACACTAAGTGACAAAGAAAAATGTTGGCTAATTCTCCTTTTCTGGAGGCTTCCAGCTGCCAGTAAGAATCTAACCTCGAGGGTAGGATAAGCATAAAAAGAGTGTGGTAGCAGTGTGGTAGCAGTTCTCTTTCTTCTCATTTAACCCGACGCCAGAGAGGATACAAACGCGACAGCTCGTCGGATTGAATGATTATTCTTCATTTCGACCTTTCTGAGACAGTAAGGCTATACGCTGGAGATTTCATTGGTTATGAAATGTCATAAAGTGACAACAGCATGTGACATTTGGTTTATGCCACATCTAAACATAATCCACCTCTTCTGAGAAGTTCAGACAGAATTTTCAGGTTTTGCAACATGTTTGCTTGATGCACTGCAGATTGTTAAGAACTATATGTGACATGACAATGATAATTAATCAGCACACCTTTTTTCACAGATGTCACGCAATGTTCATATATTTATGTTCTTCCTTTGGATCTCTCTTTGGATCTTTAGATCTCAGATTATTAGATTTTTTTTTTTTAAATGTACCGTCTTCTTGAAAAAACAGGGCTCCTTTTGAAGTTTGTAAGTATGTCTCCTAAAATGGGAAGATTAAATCAGATCAAAACACCAGGAAAAAAGGAGTATTCAGAAAGGAATGTTGCACGTCATTCCTGCACAGCACCCATACTTTTTGTGACTACGTGACAATCAGAGGCAGTGGTCAAAGTTTAGGCGTCAACACCCATCTGAACTCTACATCAACTCATGTGGCGACGGTGGAAAATACATGTTTTACCAGGCTCCTCTAAAAGAAAGAGGAGAAGAGACAACCCACAGCGAACCACTATAATGTCACACGGGGTGGCGTGTTACAGCAGAGGGGCTGAGTTGGCAAGCAGCTCAGCAGCAGACAAGCACCTGTTCTGACATTTTCTGTCGACCTTGACACAGAAAACACATGACAATGCCACTCTCTGCATTTCAAAAGTACAGGCTGTTTGACGAAGCCCCTTCACTTTCCCTTTTCTCGTTCCCCTGATACCTAAAGCTACTTTCCTCACAGTATGGAAAGGGAGAAAACCATGACGTAGTCCAATAGATGTGAGGGGGGACAGACAGAAGGCAAGTCACGTAGTGACAGTAAATAACAAGAAACAAGCAGGGCGAGATATACAAAAATCTAATACTGAGTCACATTTGGGGATAACCAAAGGGGCGTTTTTGCTTTCCACAGGACTGGAGGCCACCAATACCTCCCTCAAAATCCCAAATTCCACAGTAAACACAATCTATGAAGGGAAAAAAGGCCTCAGCCTCTCTTCTATTTATTCTGTTCCTATCATCTCAATCTCACCCTTTCTTTTGAAGTTCATGACAGAGCCACAATGCATTCATCCATTTACTATTTTAATCAAAGAGAAAGCAAAGTACCGCTGCCAGGAGAGCTGCACAGGAAAACAAATGCAATCTTCCTGTTAATCACTGCATTAACAAGAAGTCGACAGTCTTGACGCACATGCCAGGGAGCGGAGCCAGTCCAGGTGTTGGATAATTGTCAGTTGTGCAAGTGGCTACAGTTGCTTTTTTACTGTGCCAACCTCTGTTTCACTGCTGATCTACACTTGTGCCCCACCTTAATGACAGCTTTTAAAAGTCCTCTTTCTGCTGAAGACTGCATACAGACACAAAGAAGTCTTGGCAAGGGTTTCTCCATGCTAACTGTAGTAGACTATAGATGAAGGCTTAGACGTCCCGCTATAATCAGTGCCAAGTGAAGTGTAGCTCAATTTTAAAGAAGCATGAGGAGCGTCTAATTTTAATGAAAGGCCAAAAAACACTTGAAAAAACACACAGGCTTGGTAAACTTTCTTAAAAACAAGCCCATATTTACAGTTTCTGGCAAGCAACCATACATTAGAAACACATCACAGTAGGCCAAAAAACAACTTGCCAAGACAGCAACTTTCTGAGAAGAGGGGATGAATTGTAAACCAGGCTCAACTTTTCATTTAAAGCACACTGAAAATGTTACAGTTTACTGTCAATGTACCTCTGTATCACACATCTAAAGTTAGGCTAATTAGAGTGCAATATTTTCACTTAAGTGCACTTTTTGTGGGTTTTATGATACATTTATCTCAGTTTCTGTATTCTGTCACTTTCATTTTAGCCTGGAGAGTAGCCCATTATCTCTTTTTCTCAGATTCCCCAGATAAAGCCACAATATCAGGGTGCCACACACAGAGAAACTCTGAAATCCCATTAGCATTTTGCTTTCATTATTTTTAATCAAACCCATAAAACTGACGCATATTAATTAATATCCATTACCAGTTTCTTGCCCCCCTCCCAGAGAAGACTTGGGGGGGGGGGGGGGGGGGGGGGGGGAGAGAAGCAATTAACTTAACAAAATAATCAAAAAAAATGTTTTAGAAATCCCTGATAAATGTCATGTGAGGTCCCGTCTAAATGTAAGAAGTGTAATACATTCTTGCTGTCATATTCCATTAAACTGCTATTACAGTCTTGATAGAACTATTAGTCACTACATTATTAATAACATTAATGTATTTACATTTTTGGTGTACAAGCCTGCTTTCATGCAATAATTTATGAACCAGACTTCAGATATGTTATAACGTTCCCATCTAGGCTCTTTTGTGTTTATTATTGATTGTGAAAACAGTCAAAATTCCAAGTCAAATCCCCCTCTGCCCTTCCTCCTCCCCCCCTTAATGTATTGGAGTGGGCTGTTTACATTAAAGGACTGGAATAAAGTGCATTTACATCTGAAGCATAACTTCATAATTTACATTCCAACATTTATTAGAGGTGACAAACGAGCATTTGGTCCACTCGTGCTTTTCCACAATGCAGCACTCATTCAATCCATATAAATTACAGCTGGGCTAGGGAGTGCAAGAGCAAATTATTTTATTATATTTATGCATGTATGACTCTATAGGGGGTTACTAAGACAAACAGGGAATTACTTGATTAGGCCAACTGTGGTTAACAAAGGAAGAAATATGAGACTGAGGGGTGGGCCAATCAAATTTTAGCATTATTTAAATGTTTGGCCTCAATTCAAAAAAATCTAAAATACACAGATCTTAGTGTAAAAGCTAAAGATCGATAAGATTGTTGTATCTATAAAATGAGTAAACTGCAGACTCTGTTTTAGCTACATTTTACAGTAGACTACTGTGTATTGTAAACCCTATAAAGAGCTCTTTTAAGTATTGCTGTTCCAATAGCTTACGCTGAGCTAGAACTAATATTATTCAATTAAAATAAACTTGCCTAAAAGGCAGTATTATATTACATAATTAGACAGGGCAGCATTTTCAGAAGTGTAGTTACAAATGCACTGAGGGGATCCCAGCATTTGAACAAATATCTGGCGCTGTAGGGGAGCTTGCCGACAAATTAACAGCTAATAACTTGCTGGGAAGCCAGATAAAAGAGAAAAAACATTCCCTAAAGTGTCAATTACAAACAATTTTTCCTCTGATTTCCCACACTTGTGAAGGCATGATGTGCTAAAACACATTTTGAATAGTGTGCCAAAACTGCATGTTGTTCGTTTAGTTCTTGTTTTATTTTTTACAGAAATAATTAAGCAGCGGCAGCAGGATTGTTTAGGATAGCTCTGAAAGCATAAGCATATGGCTCCCTTGTGAGAGCACTTGCTGGTCAGAGAGAAGACAAGACAGACGGACGGGTGCAGGGACAGGTGGAAATGAAGGGGGATTCAATCAAATTCATGTTCATTAAAATCAGAGGACATCACAAAAATTAGAAAGATGCTGACAAATCAAAGGGTCTCAGTACCTGAATTACCATAGTCATTTACTTATTAAAGCCAGGATGCTTCCTGTCAATCAAGAGCCATCACATTCTCCATTTGCTGCGGAAAGCCAGCGTAATTGCTTCTCATACTAATCAACACAACTTGTGTAATTATGCCTTGAAAGTGACATTGGAGGATGAGAGCGATGTGAGTAGTCTTGACAGCGGAGACATCTCAGATTCATCGGGAGATTTCCAGCCTCGCTATGAGGAGACGAGCCACTCTCAGACCAAGTTACTCAGTCGAGCAGTTTACAACCATAAACACAAAGAAAAGACAATAAATCAAGCTGAAGTAATTACAAAGCAGAATAGAGAGTAGAAAGGAAGCTCAACTCAATAAGGCCACTTTCCCAAGTATATTGAGGCAAAATGACTATGCTGTAATTAAACTGGTGTCGTATTTCTATCATTTCTTAAGTAAACATATTATGACAGTTCACTAAATTGTGGGAGAATAGGAAATTACAGCTCTGCTACCATGCTGTTTACATTAATGTACTTGCTGAGACGAAAACCCTACAAATAAAGCCCTAAGTATTCATTAAAGTTTATTGAATTCGGCTTAATCACAGACTTTACATGTGTCTCCAGAATGAACTTTGGGTAAAACTAGCTTTAACATTCCTCTGAGCATTGGAAAACTATCCAAACCATATTCCCAGGCTGCATATGTCACTAGTCACACTGCGGCCCAGCCAGGAAGGTCAGAGCGAGGTCAAATTACTGCAACAAACCAAGAGCCACGGGCCACAACATGAGACAATATCTACATAAAATATGCGTATTATTGACATACACCGACAACAGCTTCTTCATTTACTATGCACTTTACAGTAAATTAAAGGGTTTTCAATGCTCTCATCAAAATCCAAAGATAAAGTCGCTATTGTCGGGGTTGGCAATGCAGATCTAGTCCTACTTAGCACATGAGGCAGAAACCACAAAATAAATAAAATGTATACAATGGGTTGGACTCATCTGTGCTCATTATTTTCAAGGAGATGGGAGGAACCAGTAGAAAAAAAAGTCACCAACATCAAAAAGAAGTCAACTGATAACTCTGGCATTCTCTGAGGGTAGTAAGCCTCATGATTTCATCTGCAAACAGAAACAAAGATGAGAGATTTATGGCTCGTAAAAAAAAAAGTTCAAACGACAGAAAAACCCAAAATTCTCGCCTGTGTCATTCCTCACTCATGACCTCCACACTTTAGCACATGTTGAAGACAAAGTAAAGAAATGCTCTAATTTACTGACATAGAAAAAAGGCTCTTTTACAGGAAAAGCTTGTGTGATTCACCCTTTGCGTTCAACTCTAATGAGTCAAAAAGTGTGACCTGCACTTAAACAAGAAGTCACAGCCAGAAGCTGTAAACTCATTTCCCCCATCTGAGCCAGCAACGTCGGCAGGACCTGGAAGATGTGCTCCGAGCATGCACGATAAATCTGACGTGAAATCATAATCATAAAAGCAATTAGCTGACCCTGCGCCACTCGTCCTTGGACATGACAGTGAGAATTCATACAGAGTCCTCTAAGGAGGCTAGCTGCTGGGTTGGGCGAGGAGGGGAAAAAGTGCAACACAGCAATAATAAAATGGAGGGCTCTTCCTGTATCATTAACCACTGAAACAAACAATGCATGATGCACAATGAGTGTTGCACTGAGAAACAGAGAATTGAGCTTTTATGCTTTTCAAAGAGAAAACTTCACCACGACCACTGAAACAAACTGTCGTGTGCAGATGTTTCACTATTGGCATGGGAAATAAAATTCAATTGATGTCATGTCATCACCATATCCTACATCACTCTGCATTAGCCCACACTGTGAAATACAGTTTTCAGATAACTAATATACTTCATCAGATAATTCTTCAGATAATCCAAAATAAGTTTACTTATTTGAAATTAAACATAAGAGTATGGAGATTAATGCTTTCCACACTCGCCTTTGTTCTGCACAGCGTGTAGCATGTTTACAGTCAATGTGACAGGATACTGAATATATTGACTGTGAGATGGCAGGTGATCAGATTTATTCCACTTTTCTCTTTCAAGGAGTGTGTTAGAATCTGAAAAATCTCTCTTCACACACCCTCACAGGCGTACACATAGTTTCTCGCCATCACTTCCCACCGAGTAATTACAGCGAGGCCCAACTAGTGGCTGCCACCTAGTGACCGTCTTCTTCAATAATCATGAAATATTTCTATGGCTCGCGCCCCCACTCGGACCATAACTCTCCTTTACTGCAGACAGCTCCAATAAAGGATTACAATTACAATTAAAGTAATGAGCAAAGAGGAAAAAAGGAAAATCTCAGAGAAGGTTCCCTTGACTAACTAAATGGTAGCCTAGTTTCTTGACAGAATGGCGTTACCATACCAGACTCATTACTGGCTCCCATTTCTTATTCTGCCCCAATAATTAATTTGGGCGTGTTGAAACCTGGAGTCCTCAAAAATTAAAATAATGGTTTTGAAAGTGATGAAAGTGAAATGAATTGAAATATGAATAGTCAAATAAGAGATTAACTTCTTGTTAGTTTTGCTTTATGGTGGTAAAAGTGTAAAACGGTTCGAATGACTTAAAATGTACTGTATTTTCAGCTTTTTTTTATTGTATGTGTAAGTCATATAATCCAGTAAAGAGAAAACACACACACACACACACACACACACACACACACACACACACACACACACACACACACACACACACACACACACAAGATTGGTGTTAAAGGGACATGCATTTCCACAAACATATTTCATGGGGGAAGTCATTAAGGACAAAAAACAAGACAAGACCCATGAGTAACCTCTGACTGTGTTACACCCATGCATAAGTGAAAAAGAAAAATCTCTTTTTAGAGAGCTAACATATGAGGAACATCTGTCTGCCTGCGACTTATGGGGCTCAGCAGAAGAGCCGTCAGGGAGAGAGGGAGGTGAACGGAGGAGAAAAAGAGCCACAAAAAGACAATAGCAGTGGTGGTGCCTTCATGTCACTGGCTGGACCGATAACTGTTGCCACGTCCTCTGTCAACCTGCCAGGTACCTCAAAACTCCTGCACTTAACACACTGTTCTTTTTACCCCCTCTATAGTGTCATGGCTATTGCAGAGAGGCTACGGAAATTTGGAGACTGCTGAGCCAAAACAGATCACTTCAAAGCGGCTTATTTAACGCTTGCTAAATTTTTCATCACAGTCGCTTAATATCCTAGGGAAAGGGAGCTTTTGAAGTTGCTGTGAGACCGGGGATGTTCTTCGTACAATTCTTTTCCCCCTCCCATTACCACCCTCCCTCTGCTGTACTAAAACCCTCAAACCTAAATACATACGCAGACTAAGTTAACACTACGTATGCCCACATGCACACAGAGGTGTGCAAATGGTACAGATGCACCTCCTGCACACATAAACCACACGCTTGCATCCTGTGACTGTGATTTTTCAGTGTGCCGAGAGTAAGGGACAGGCCTAATTCTGCAAGGCATACCCAAAAGAATTTGAATCCTACTTGCTGAGGGGTACACTCTCCTGTAGACCAGCTGCACACCCACACAAGCATTCTCTCACACACAAAGTCTCAACAAAAAGTTGTTGCAGCGGTTATCCCTTTTTTGTGCTGGATGTTCACATTAAATGTCAGGGATAAACTGTGGTCCTGTGATTTGCTGCTTTTCTTTGTGATATAATATAGGGAGGGACATTATTTGGTTTTTGGGCTGATGGTCAGATAAAATAAGAAATTTGAAGATTTCACATTGGACTCTGATAAAACTGTGAAGGGCGTTTTTCAATATGACAAATGCCCTGAAATTTTATAGACAAAAGATTAATCAGGAACATAAAGCAGAGCCCTAGTTGCAGCCCTCATCTCCAAATAGATGACAAAATACCTTAACTTTGAATGTTTCAAGTAATCTTTTTTTATCTAAAGTTTAACTATAGCCAAGACATGGCCAAGCAGGTGGCCATTTGCATTTCACTCAGAGCAGTCAAATAAGTCACTTAATAATGCAGTTTACAGATTAGTAGATGATGAGAAAAAAAATACATGTAATTTTAATCCCATACAATATCTTGTCGTATATCACAATATACTCCTATGCTACTGGATATTGTATTAATGTACTTCCTGGTTTCACCCAGTTTTTTTTATCATGTGATCAAAGGGATTTGTACACAAATGATCGTTAGTTAGCCTATGTGTGTTTGGGTGGATTTGAAAGCAATGAGGACAGAGTGATCGGAGGAGACGAGGGATGAGCAGTGAGCACAGGGTGTCACTGCAGGGAGAGCACAAAGACTAGGGAGACACCGGCAAGAGACTGGCAGGGGCAATGGCCATGGCAGTGATGAGTGGAAGGTGGGAGGGGGGTGGGGGTTATAGACGGAGAAGAAGCAAGCCGGGGTTAGAGCAAGTAAAGAGCAGCGCCAGAGGCAACAGCAGCGGCTGGCAACAACTGGTATACCAGTCAACCATGGAACTGCAGGTCCAGACCTCCCCCTCTGGCCTGGATGGTGGCAAAGGTTGTGGCACCGGCCCCTGGGCTGGGCCCTCTTGCTACAGAGGAGAGCCCATGCGGTGCAGTGTGCCAGGGCCTGCTGATCTGGGCGAGGTGAGTCAGAACCTGTTAACATGACTGGTGTCCCCAGCCTGACACACTGCCTTGTCTGACATGCACATGTGCACAGAAATGTTATACAAACGTGTATGCTCTCTCTCCCCCTCTCTCTCTCTCTCTCTCTGCCCTCCCAACCCTGCCAGCACTCCCTTTCCTCTCATCCAGATAAAATCCTTTCAGACATAAATTTCAATTATTCACCTCATCCAAATAATGCCATGTGACAAGAATTATCCCTACTGTAATAATCCACTTAACTGGGAAAGAGCAGCTCATCAAAAAGAGAAAGGAGAAAAGGGGTTGGAAGTGAGGGTGGTGGTGGTGCGGGGAGACTTGTCAACCGGTCTCGAATCAGGACCCTCATAACAAGAATTTCTTCCCTTTTTGAGGAGGCAGTCTTGAAGCGCACTGGGATGATGAAATTGAAGTAAATTGAAAGAAAGCCTGGGAGAATGCTCCCACAATCAATAACCCCAGGATTAAATTAGCCTTGGCATGAAGGGATGATGGGGGGAGGATGAAGAGTGAATGGTGGTGAATGACATTGAGACATGTAGGCTGAACAATACAGCACTCCTATAACCTGGCTGCTGTGTCCATACAAGGACAGTGAATGTACCTGTGATGTATTCCATCCCACTTAGCAAAAAGACAGTCCTGGCTCTAATCGTTGTCATCACTTGAGCCAACCAATGTCTAACTAACACTTTCCTTCACACATTTTTGAAAAATGTCCAATATTTATTGTTATTAAATGTTACTGCCTTTGTATGTATTCACAACTTAGACAATTTATGAGAATTCCAGAGACTCCAGAGACCCTGAGTTAAATGGGGTAACAAAAACATTCATATAGAATAATATTTCTTAGAACTGAATATTCATAACTATACTACTGTAATGCATTAATGAAGCAATATTTACAGATGCGGTGATATTAAAATATTATTTTACTTTCTCTTACATATTCAAGAGTGATGATAAAGAGATCCTTTCTTTTGTTTTTTTGCAGGCACAGGGAGGATTGTTGGCGTGCTGTGTCAAAAGTTTGTTTAAAAAGTATTTTTTTTCTATTGGTGACTGCTGACTAATTCAAACACGTCCTGGACCCAATTGTGGGTGATAACCCATACTGAAAAACAATAGGCTAAACCACAGACCTATGTGGTAAAAGTGTTATGCTTAAACATGATTAAAGCAAATGTGAAACCACTGTGACTGCTAAAATAGACCTTTCCTACATGTTTTTTACTCTCTCAAGACAAGGCACATAAAGTACACTCTCATTATGGGCTTGGGGACATCAGTGTGGTGCTAAAGTGACTGGCTGCTAATTGGAAGCCTTCAACACTTGATCTCACTGGGGAATGTGTAATATGATCTGATTAGCCAAGGAAAAGTAGTTTGTTGATGAAAAGATAAATACAAACTTCTTTCAGTCACTAGATCATAAAAAACAAACTCACTGTTCCTCAACTATGCGTCATCAATTGCCAAGAGTATGCCAACGTTAATTCTCTACAAACACTGGCTAGCACACAGTCAGAGCAAAGGGTCTGACCAGTGAAACCTGTTGCTTAAGTGTTTACAAACTTGCATACTTTGTAGCATCGATAGTATACGAGATTAATGGCATGCAGCATTTATCAATATTTGAAAATTATCATGTAATAAAGAAAACATTTTTTTTTCTTTGTTACATGAGACTGAATGAGACTATAATTTAGCATCTAACCTGTTATATCTAATATGCACTTATATCAAATAGGCATACTTCAACGATTTTGTTATTTGTTGTTATTCTAGTCCATATTTGCCTTGTATTAAATACGGAGTCCTTACCAGTGCTTCTCTGGGGGGCGCTGCCGCTTCATCTCCAGGTGGAAGGCCAGGCTGAGAAAATAAATAAACACTTGTATTAGAGTGCCATCTACTGGAGGATAGAGGCTGTGTTGGGTTTAATACAGCAATGTTTAGATTGCAGCAGTGGTGGGAAGTAACTAACTACATTTACTCTAGTAGTACTAAAGAACAATTTTAGGAGGTACTTGTACGTTGAGTATTTCCATTTTCTGCTACTAGTTAGTTTGCATATTCAGATTCAAAATACAACATATAATCAACAAATAAATTGTGATATTCTATCATTGGTTAAGTTAAGATTTTATTGATCGTGGGCTGGCGGGAAATTCATAAACTACCAAAACAGCGTATGAAGTAATTCAAATTAGTCCCACCATTACCAGCTACAATATTAAAGAGATTAAAGAACATCAATAATTACTGTATAATAACAATATAATGGGCCATTTTGCATAATGGGTTCTTTTGGTACTTTAAGTAAATTATGATGTGAATAATTTTACGTTTACTTCAGTAAAATTAGAATGCAGGAATTTTACTTGTAAAAGAGTATTCCTACACCACGGTATTGCTACTTTTGTAAAAGTACTTGCGGATAGCAGTGAAATATGCAATGAGCAATCATCAATTGACGTAGGCCTATCTATCTGACATATTAATGCAGCTGAAATTAATAAAAGACAAACTACAAATATTTCAAACATGAGCATCTTTAACATCATATATTTGTCAGCTTCAAACAACGTGTCAGTCTGGCAGGAGAGTAGAACACGGTAACATCTCTGTCATTTGACTGTCATTAACAACCAGGGATGGGTTTAAAAAATTGATTTTCCGATTTAAATCGATTTTCATTTGAATGATCCAAAATCGATTCATAAAATCCAAGAATCGGTCTACCAACTATACTGTAATGCTACATTTTGGTGAGGGAAAGAAATGGCATGGCTATTTTCCTCTGTCACCTCAAGACATCTGAATGAAATGTCACTCAATACTCACTGACTGTAGTCGGTAGAGAGAACTTTATTGTGTGTTCATGTTAAACAGAAAGTACATTAATGTAACTGCTTTGGGGGTCATTTCTTAATGTAAACATTGATACTTCTAAGAATGCAGCAGGTTAGAGGGAACCTGGTACAGTTGTAGACTCTCTTTCATATCCAAGCTAAATTGCTATTGTAACTGAAATGTTCCTAACCTAATTGATATTCAGTCAAAAATCAAATCTAAATCGGGAATAAAAATCGATGCAGGACCTTGTGAATCGGAATCAAATCGATTCGGAAAATCATTGACGATACCCAGTCCTATTAACAACTGCTTGATAATTTGCTGAATGCACCTACATTCTAGTTATGTAAGAATACAGTAAAAACGGCCATTGGCATTGCATTTACCTCTAACCTTCTGTCCCATTTAATATAGAGTAGTAAAGAAAATAGCAAGACAAAATCATACATGTGCATAATAGGGCTCATGCACCTGTTGATTCATTTGTAAGGAAGTAATTGTGTAAATGTCAGCATGCATACAATCATGAGCAGTTCCTTAGTTAATATTCTTTCTTGCTTCATCAGTCTCTGGGTTTGGTCAACATAAAATCTACCTTTGGATGATTCAGTTTTAAACTATGCACATTTGATTATGGATAACATATAGTATATACCCCTGCTGAAATTAAAAGCATTGTGTGTAAAGCTGTCCCTGGCTACATGTGTGAGCCACAACTTTCTATAACATGCGTTTTCTCGGGATGATCAATGCTTGTCAGCAATGTCAACACAGTGTTAGCAAAGAGCCGAGTACAATCCACTATGCTTGTTTGGCTTACAGTTACCTTTCTACATCATGTCATTACTGCACATAATAAGAGAGAGAGACGACTCGTTACACGTACATTTTGGTCATAGAAAATAGCTAGCCGACTCGGTAAGCAAGCCAGCAACATGTGGCGAAGCACAAGAACGTCAGATTGGCCCTTCGTGTCCACTTGTCAACACAAGTCTGAGAGGCAACTTTTGAAGCGTTGCAGGCGCTAGCTAGCAAGCTAACTAGCAAGCAAGCACGCTAACCTTCACTAGCAGAACAGTTAAAGGTAACTAAAGAACATGAAGGCATTCAAGGATCACGACATCTAATCATTATGAGACTCCATTTTCGTATCTGGACATCAAGAGGTAAATGTTTTAGTTGCATAAATGGAGACCTGTGTTGAAGGATCAGGTTGGTCGGTTGATGCCATCTTCCTATCCCTCGTTTGCTTACAGGCTGCTCGAGTGAGCCACACTCGATTGCTTTTTCTGAAGGATATTACAGTCTATGATGTTGACTCAATGTAGAGTTCACATTTGGCCCGGAGCCCCTGGTGTTTACAAGCAAGCAAACCAGAATGGATAAAAATCTTAATAATAATAAAAAAACGTAATCAGAATCAAAATCAGCTTAATTGGCCAAGTACTAACTATGTGTAACGTTGATAAAATAAAACAAAAAATATATATTTTGACACAGAATATCCCTACGATGGTCCCAAGATTATAATGCAGGAACAGCACTTTAAGATGCCTATTGTTTCAGGAGATATTTACTTTAGGGGTGCATTTCCCTACACAAATTTGTAATAAATCGAAACAACAGAAAAAAAAATAGAGAAAATGGGGTCATCATCATGTCTCCCTGGAGCAGTTGTCCCCCTTTGTCCTTTTCATATTCCAGCCTTGACTCACAGTCTGACTGCTCAAGACAATCCTGTCAATCTAGGCCAGTATGACTGATATATTCCTATAAAAACTGCAATGATAATGGAACATTAATCTGTATAATTGCCACCAAGTGACACATTAAAAGAAGTGCAATTAACTACTGTGACCATAATGTCTTGTGGAAAGACAATGCTGTCTAAAGTTATATTTCCCAAGAGAAGTTGACAGACACATTTCAAGTAAGACTCCATTAAAGAGAGGATATGTCAAAAATCACTCTGTATTTATTATATAGTGCACTACATTTACTGTCACCATTTCATTTGAGAGTCTAAATGATGTGTGTACTGTAAATGTATCCACTAGAGCACTAAAAAAGTTAACAGATAACAGAATGAAAACAGTATAGTAGTGTCCAACTAGTATGATACTTTCTGCTAACAATGCCACAATGCATTTTTCAGATGCAAAATTACTGTTGTGCTACAGTTGATTCTTCAGCTATCAGTGACGAGGCAAAAATAAGTGTCAGAAATCTCAATTTCAGTAAACTATTCAATGGCCATTATATAGTGAAAAAGGTGAACAACAGAATGATTTTGGACACAACCCCTTTGAATCAGCATCTGGCATCTTAAAGTAGGCTACTTCAGTTGAGTGCAAACTGCAAACCATACACTATAGTCTCTGGAATAGAGCTCAACAGTGAGGTGCTGCATGTGAAAATCACATCTGAATCGAAGATTTGATTAATAGCCAAAATGTCTTACCATCCAAGGTAGATTTACCACAAGCTATGGTGGAGGCATATAGTCAAGGGAGAAGCCCATAGAGTCCATGAAAGCATCGGAAAAAAATATTTCAGCAACGTTTTGGTGATTGAAATACTTTGGTATCTCTGCAAAATTCGGAATGATTCAGATTTCTCTTGGCACAGCTACCAGAAGACTTACAAATTTCAGACAGGTTGCTCACGTCACATCTATCTATGGCCGCCATGGTCGCTGTGTCCATTTCTTTAACTGTCTATGGCTGGAATAAGTCAACGCGTCCGCTATTTGGCCTGTAAACAAAAACAAGTAGTTGGGGGGTCCGTGTAACGCTTAGCCTATCAGTTCAATTTTCTAAGCACAAACGGACATTTGGAAAAACAGAAAAATGGGTTAAAATATCCAATATTTCATTTTTTTCCGCTTTGACAAATACAAAAATTGGATATTTACACTGTTTTTCCAATTTTCTGTTTTTATTCAGAGGATCAGAAATTTAGAAAATTACAAAATTGCGTCTGGGCTCCAATTATTCAATACACTGATATTCTCTCCCTCGTTCCGCCTAGCTCCGCCCCCCATTCGAGCACATTCAGCAGCCAGACCGAAAGACAGAATGAGAATGGACGATGTGTTGGAAGTCAAATAACGAAAAACATTCAGCGTTCACCGAGAGGTGAAACGCTTGTCAATATCCAGCACAGACTTGAATCAAGATCGCCTAGTGTCTATATTTAAAGTGTCATCCTCCGCCCATACACAGGACCACTCAGAGGCGGAGTGGCAATCAGAGTCGGGACTTTTCCCGGTGGGCCGGTAATGTCTGTTTCGAGGCCGCGAGGGCCGGTCTGATAATAGTTACAGGCTACATTGCAAGTTCTTATAGCCACACCACCCGCTGCCCGGCCGCTGGCTGGTCAGCCTCTGCTCAACCCGTACGGCGGGGCGCAGCAGCCTCTTATTTCAATATGGAAAGCCAAAAAAGAAAAGGGAAAGGTGGCGCTGAGATGGTCAGACTCAAAAGAAAAAAAGGGATCGTGTTGCTATGCTGTGTTGTTCATTCATTCACCATCCGAACATTCATCTCCCCTCTTCTCTACCAGATTCTGAATTATATTCTTGTAATTATCCAGCGTTGACATGACTGCCCCGAGTCTTCTTGAATGCCCGCCTAAACCCATCCAGACACACCCACGATAATAGCCAACCAATCGTTGGTAACTAGGCGGAACGAGGGAGAGAATATCAGTGCAGTATTGAATAATTGGAGCCCAGATGCAATTTTGTAATTTTCTAACTTTCTGATTCTCTGAATAAAAACAGAAAATTGGAAAAACATTTTATTAATACCCTCCACCCTCCATATGGCCTATAATCCCTGTGTGTGTGGTTACTAGAAACTCTGTGTTAGAGTTGGAATTATTTTTTTTATATGTGCAGCTTTTTACCTGGATCGAAAGATCCAATACATTAACAGATTATACATGTTCTGCATCTGCAGTTATAGTCACAGAGCTGGAATATGCAAACAAAATAAATAAAAAATTAAAGTGTGTATACTGTTGAGCTGTACGCCCCTTTGGTGGCTTTGATATGGGTTGAACAAATCAAACCAAACAAAGTAGTGTGTAGTGCCTCTCTACTCTGTCCAGTTTTAAGTCAGGTGTGTCCAGTAATCACCAGGGATTTAGGCCTACTATTCGAAATGATGGCAATACATTCAATAGTAGTACAACAAGGCACTGAGGTCACATTCATTTTGGTTCCTGTTGTTGGCATTCTAGGCAATGAGAGAGTGGACAAACTAGCCAAACAAACTGTTAGAAAATTAAACACAGACATCCCTACTAAACTTTTCAAAATCGGAGGGTTAAGAAAAGCAATAAAGAGTGGCAACAGCACTGGGATCAGGAGATGAAGGGAAGACAAGGAACTTGAAAAGAAGAGGTAGGTAGTAGGACACAGTAGTCTGGATGACAAACTTCACAGTAGGGAAGCATCCAACCGGTCTGTGAACATTGTCAGCATGTGTTAGTTGCGGGAAAGTCAGAGAGGAAGGATATGATGGAAGAAATGAAAAGATGACGGCTAACAGGAGCAGGTTAAAAGAGCATTGGAGTAAAAAAAAACTGTAGGAGTTAACTAACTCCAGAAGATGGCAGTGATGCAACAATAAGGATGCAAGCTGCCGTTAAACCTCGAAGAAGAAGAACAAGCCACGCAGACGCTAGAATGTACCCATGGAATGATACATCCATGGAAAACGTGAACGTGAACGACAACACAGGCATACTGCGCAGGCGTCAACACACATTTGACCGTCTCTGATGCTCTGAACCCTGCTACAACGCGTCGTTGTAGTGAATAAATATGAGGCCAAACGCAGCAATAACCTACTTTATAATACATTATACATGAAGACGTGACTCACCCTATACGTAGAGAGATGTAACCCAAACCCTGTCTTTTAACCTGACCGTAGCCTGCCCTTAACCCGTATAGCCTAGCCTACTATGTCTATGGCCTTAAGCCTTCATGTGACGCAGTATGCCAGTAGACTTATATTATTGGAAAATATAGGTCCAAGAGGTTCTCTTAATACTTCCATGCAAGAGGAGCTCTAATGTAAGCTGGACTGTCCTTTTCACCAGTGGGAGGCAGCAATGCACTATGATGCGAGTGCCTAGTCTGCCGGAAAGCAATAGATTTCGTTCGGTAACTACGTTCTAGCATCTATCCACCAGGCGGCGGTTCCGTGTTGGAAACTGGTTGAAAACTGCAAAGACAAGATAGGCGAGAACTACTGTCGGTATTTGAAACTGTTAAGTAAAAAAAAAAAACGTTTCTCCACATAAAGCCTAGAATGACAGATAGGAAACCGTGTAAGGTGTGCAATTTCACACGACAGAAATCATACGGTTTGGTAGTTCCTTCTTTGGATGATCTGAAGATAAAAGGTGAGTTAGTTTTGTGTTATAATGGCTTTAACTCGTAAACGTGACTGAAGAGTGAAAGTATAATTGTACGACTTCCATTTTAATACAACGTTATTATACAAGACACATTTAAGAGCAATTTGATACTGTGTTAGTCAAGGATGCTTAAGGTGAAACAAAATGTTGTGATATAGTAGGTTACAGTTAGAATGATCTTCAGCCTTGTTGCCAGCCACTGTTATTAACGTTACCGCCATTGGGATTTTTGCTGCACAGTTTAAGATCGCTTATCCGATCTCGAACGAGCTGACTGTAGAAACATTTTCATCATGTTTAAACTCGCAGGAGCTTAGCTTCATGAAAAGTCAGCCAAGACCTCCGTCCTGTCCTGTCCTGCTCTTCTTTTCTAGAACGCTTGTCAGCAGGCGTTGCCCAGATCTATGCACACTTCAAGGTCTCTGATTTATCTAAAATACAAGTTCTAATGGACAGTGCTAAGTTTGTGCCATTATTTTTATTGAAACCATCTACAGCTCGGATATTATGGTATTTTGATGAAGTCCTGTAACTGCAGATGGCACAAAGCCTGGAATGTTTTCTGGAAAACTTCCGTATGCAAATTCACCATTTTTACTTTTTATGTAAAGTTAAACATTACAACCAAATGTGTTGTTACAGGCATTCGGCAGTACTGAACCTTCTAATGTGTGCCTTCATTTCGAACTGTATCAGAGAGCATATACATTTAAAAAATGTATTGTTTGTGTATATATATGTAGCTTTACAGGCCTAAACCTGGTGGTGATAAACAACCCAAAGTTGTAAAGTTGTATTTGTATCACCAGCTAGGATGCTTAACATTCACAATTCAAAAATCTAAGTAAAAATTCAGTGGGACTGCAACCAAACATACCAGAGGCAAATCCAACAGATACATTGCTGAAATACAGATTCATCATTATATTCATACTTTTAAAAGGCCAGCTTAGGTTAGGAGGGAGTCAGCATCACAACCACTCAACAACCAACAGTGACAATAGTAGCAGCTGTGATCAGAATCAGAATCAGCTTTATTGGCCAGGTTTGCGTAGACAAACAAGGAGTTTGACTCCGGTAATCTCTAGCTCTCAAAGTACAACACTCAAGAAGAGGTGTCTGCTTAACTGAATTGACTTATTAACAGAAGTACAGAAGTCATTGGCATTTGCTTAAATCCTCAAATGGTCAGGTGGTGTGTGAGTTGTTACTGCCTGAAATATTTATCTTATATCCAACTTTGGGACTGGTTGTCCTGATTATTTTTGCTATAAGGTATGGTTATATTGCTAAATAGTATCACCAGTTTTCTGTGGCACTTTTGATAAAGGGTAACTCAAATAAGTATTTGTAAAGTCTGTCATTTCTCTGTCCTTCCCGCAGGATGTGAGTTTCTTGGGTTCAGCCCTGGTGAGCCAGTCACAGTGGTCCTAGAGGATGATGGGACGGTAGTACAGGATCAAGCCTACTTTTTGTGTTTACCTTCAAACACAAAGTTCATGCTGTTGCATGAAAAAGAGACATGGTCTCCAGGTTGCAGGAGTAAGCAGGTTTAATTCTGTCTGAGATTTGTCTAGATTCTGGATTGATTCTTTTAACATGAAATGCACATCATTGTGTTTTGGTGATAATTTACTTTTGATTGTAGTGGATGGTGGCACGGCCTGGATGGCCAGGGATTCTATGGTGCTGGAGGCCGACACTGTGGACAGCTCCAGTGCTGCAGCACGCTGGTGGCACCTGGCTCAGCAGCTGAAGCAGGACCTTGCCAGCATCATCCTTATGTCTGAGGCAGACTTACAGGTACCAGCATTATTCCTCTATTTCACCAACAGTGTTTGCCGTCACATCCATCCCAGCATGCACTGAGGAAAACAACTTTCCTCAGTTGGCACTATCAGATTTGTAATCTTTCTGTTCTGTTTCTTATTGTCAACAAATCCCATGGAAAGACGCACACTAACAATAAATTGACCCGACTTACAGGTATTATATCTGTTTGACCAAAGCCTGATATAGCTTATTCCTTTTTGCCATTGTCACAAACTAGCTCATGGAATGTGACAAGGAGGAAGTCCACGCAAGAAATTTACTTAAAACAAAACAGAATATGGAGTGGGTAGATCAGCAATGTCTGCAATGAAAGCAGTGCCTGGATGTTTGTCATGTGTGCTGTGTAGGTGTTGAATATGCAAAACCAAAAGACAGTGATGCAGGATGGATGCCAGTTGTAGAAAGGGAGGGACAGCATTTATAGCTCAAGGGCCCGGTTGAGCCTAATAAGCTGGCGACCCTCCCATGTCAGCCAATTGACTGCAGAGGTTGGCCAGGACAGCCACCAAGACAGCAAGAGGGGTGTCATTGTCACAACATAGACCTTCATTGTAGTCTATATCCATGATGTTTCACTTGTTCATAAACCAGAGCATGATTTTCTCCTATACCAGAATGCTGTGTGGACTCGCCACACCCTCCTCCGCAGCGCTGTGGAGGAAGGTCTGGCAATGCGAGACTACCACTATTGTTATCCAAAAATGATTGGGTGACATGTTCCTTCAGTAAGATGGCCACTGTTGTTTATTGTTGTTGATTATTAACCAATCTCGCTAAAATAGTCTCCAACGAATGCAGTACTACTCCTGTTTAAGTAACATTTGCTAAACACTACAGTGCCCAGCTGTTATAGGAAATTACTGAGTCTTTTGAGTGGGTCAGTGTGTGTTATTGCGTTTTAACTCCCATGTTGTTTGTACTGACTCCCATTTCATTTATGAAGGAAAGAATAGCAGAGAGAATAGCAGATGTAGTAACATCAACATGCAACAGTCTGCAGCTAAAGAAAGACACAGGGTAACATTAGCTTACTGGTAGCCTGCAACTGCACTTTTCAAGACACCACGGCCGCTGCTGGAGTCGGAAATGTCAGATGAACTGTTAAATCAGTTACCGGTGTGGCAACATTTTTCCTTCAGTTATGTAAACAACGAATGGTAAAGTGCGTGGGCACTGACAGGGACTTAATGGTGCATTCAGGTATCAGAATCGTTAAAATCCAAACGATACCCAACCCTACATATAACCCCAGCCTTATCGTTTAAAGCTAAAGTATGCAATATTTGCCTTATGGCAGGAGGGTCTGTTTTCTACTTCTTTAGTTGATCAAGTTCACTGTGTAATATTTGTCACTCATTTCGACTTGTGTACTTTAAAACTTCCTTCAGACTCTGAAAAAGCAATCTTCAATAATTAAAAACATATTGTAGAAGATTTTATCTGCTATACGTTTAGCTTTGCTGTTCATTCCAATCCTGGGATTGCTGTTCCATTATTATTTGTTGTTGCTGTGAAGCAACTTGCTGTAGACTTCTCAAAGTTATATTATTGCTTTGTGTCACCTGCTGTTCCAGACCTTAGTGGATGCCCCATGCCCTGAGCTAGCCTCTGCTATGGGCTTCGAAGAGAAAAAGGCAGAGGATCTGCAGGAGACACTGCAGGGAGTTTTGGACCGACGAGAGGAGGAGAGGCAGTCCAAGGAACTGCTCCAGCTGTACCTCAAAGCTACGGTGAAAGAGGACCAACAGCAGGAAGTGCCAAGCCAGGAAGGTACGGCTGTGTCATTGTGTGGTGGTTTTTATTTGGAAATGGTTAATCTTGGTTTACCCTTTTTCCTTTGTTTAATTTTTTTATTGTATCTGTTTGTTTTTTTCAGACCTAAATTTGTTAATTAACTAATAACATAACATAACAAATGTTAATAATAATAATACTACATAATATTTTTACCTTAAAAATAATACATGTTTTTTTGAGTCTTAAAATGCCAGAGGTGCCCATATACATGTCTTCCCTTTATTCTATGCAAATTAAAATGAATAGCTGTGAGCCATTGGCATGACTACAACATTCAGCAACATAATCAATATTAACCACTGATTGTGTAGCCTGCAGGAAGGTAATGACCCAAAAACAGCTTGTTCTGTTGACAAGGGTCAGGTACATAGTGACAAAACCGTAATCAATAGGCAGTGGTGGCCTGAAGGTTAAAGAAGTGAGCTTGTGACTAAAAGGTCGTCGGTTCAATCCCCGACCAACAGGATAAAATCTGGGTGGGGAAAGTGAAAAGAGCAGCTTTTGTCCCTCACTCATTACCACCACTGAGGTGCCCTTGAGTAATTGAGCCCTTAACCCCAACCGCTCCAGTGGAGCTGCTCAGTTGTACTGGGCAGCTTCCAGGTCTTGTTGCAAATGAGAATTTCTTCTCAATCAACTTACCTGGATAAATAAACGTTAAATATATATATTTTTTAAATATATCAATATGTTATCACAATAAGAACTTCTGAGGAATCGAGAACTCTGAAATATTTTTTGATAGATTCTATATACTGTATGTATTATTTGAAGAACTAAAAACCGTATTTGTATTCAATAGATCAATATTTGAATACATACTTTAGTTTTTGTATGTGCAGAGTGGCAAAGCATGCAGTCACGACAAAATAATGAATCAAACAGGAAGAATTCAACTTGAAACAATGGCTTCTTTAATTAAAACATGCATGGAATGAAAACAACTGTATATATTATTTCTTAAAAGATGTTATTTTTCTTAGTGCCGGCTCTTACTGCTAAATCATTAATAATCAGTCTATTCCCTCTGGTGCCTTATTGTATTTAGATGGCTCATAATAAAAGAGCTGTGCTTGTGCCTTTTGGCCACCAGGTGGAACCATTGTTGCTGCTGAATAATCCCACCTTTTGTGGTGATTTATTGTAACTATACCCTTATACAAGAAATGATTCTGAAATTTGAATGTGTCAGGGGCTGGAGACGTGGAGGTGGATGCGATGGAGGTGGACTCTGCATCTGGATTCATGTCCAGGACACTGATGGTCCTGAAAGGCAAAACAAGTCCAGAGACCAGACTCTCCACTGAGGAGCTGCAGGTAATCCACTCACAACGACATGGGGTAAATTATCCTTCAGGGATTTCTGGCAGAAAGTCCTTTCTGAAAGAAATTCCACCCCTTTCCTCCAGCAGCCAATACAATCAAACAAGGCTTTAGCCAATGACGTGCCGTTTTCCCTTTCAGTCCCGATCTGCTCCGACCGGTATTGGAAGAAGTTGCGCTGCGACACCGCTCCGACCGTTCAGAGCTTCGTAAGTGTGGCCTGGTTCTAAGCAGTGCCCCCCCTCCCCCCAAATGCTCTGCCTGCCCCACTAACGCCAGTATCCTCCCTTCACCCCAAATTTTATTGTTTTTATTTTATTTTGTCCTCCATTCAACCAATCATAAAAATACCACATGGAAATAATATGTTTTACTAATATCGGATTTGCCCTATAAAACATGGAGACACAACGAGAGAGCGGTGATACTTTTCTGATCAGTTGGTTTTCCCTAAAGCGTAGACTGCCAGACTGCATGTGCATAAACCCGAGCAAGTACGGTGGTAGACCGTGGCTGGAGTACTCTATCTACAAAGCTAGATTGATGTTTCTGTTTCCCTTGTCGCAAATTCAGCACATCTAATGACAGAGATATAGTGTTCACCAGGCAAATATGTAATAATTGGAAACCTGCATTGGAGAAAGAAAAGGGATTTAGTGAGGTGAAGCTCTGCTCCTGGTCGGAGGAGGAGCTCGAAGCTCGAAGGTGGCAGCAAATTGGATCTGGGTCTGTCCACGACGGGCTGTGCTGCTGTCTGATATAGTGGCATCAGTATCAAATTGAGACGGTTTCATAACCAGTTAAAAACGTCTCGTAGTCACGGTAGTACACATGAACTGTAGGCTACTCAAGACCACCCTTTCAAGTGGACTTGGGCACAGATCGTGTTCACACAGACGAACTGGACTTGGGGTCAAGTGTACTCTGATCCAGGCCCTGGTCCTGGGTGTAAATGTCCCCTTACTGCCTTATATTCCATTGTATTGTTATTAGGGCTGTCAATCGATTAAAAAATGTAATCGAATTAATTACAAACTCTGTGATTAATTAATCTAAATTAATCGCATACATCATTTTTGCTGTGAAAGTATTTTAAATATTTTAATTCAAATGAATAATCATCATTAGTGACATTAAAGTTAAAAAAACTATTTTTATTATTATTTTCACTGTTCAAATATATATATATATATATATATATATATATATATATATCAATATGACCTAATATGCTGAGCTAATAAATTCAAAAGGGTATTTTACAACAACTACGAATGCACCGCAAGGCTGTAGATTACCAGCTTCGTTGAACGCACCGTCTCTCGTCTGTGTTCCGACAACAGAAGAAACACAGTCAAACTTTAGCGTTAGTTGTCAGCTTTTTAATCGTGTTTAATCCAGCTACTAGCTAGCAGAAGGCTAACTTTACCTGCTGTTGAGTTGTTAAGCTGTTAACTAGCCGGCAATGTTTCTGTTCTGCGCACTCTGTTCTCTTAATAGGCTACATCCATGGTCTCTGAACGGCTCCGGGTGAAAGGTCAATATGGAATGGATTAATTGCGATTAATTTTTTTAACGCACTAATTTTTCTCAGATTAATTAATCGAAATTAACGCGTTATTTCGACAGCCCTAATTGTTATATTTTGAATTGTCACCTCTATTTTACTTCCCATAAATAAAGATATTTCCACCATAAATTGGTGCATAAAAAATTTATCAGAATGCAGGAAATGAAGTGTTTGACACCCAAACGTTCCTGGGGGAGGACTCCCAGAACCCCCACTTAATGTGCCCCCCCCCCCCCAAAGGCCCATTGTTAGCCAGGAAAAATCGTGAATTGACACTAGTGATTGTTGCACAACCGGCATCTCCTACTGCAGACTCAGCAGACTTGTCAGACTTGTCGAAAACTTGACTTGTCTTCAACTGCTAAGGGGCTAATGTTCAAGTTAATAGTAACTCAGCATTTTCTGCAAAAATGTAGCTGGCAAGCTAGCTTGTTAAGATTAAGACATACTTTATTGATATCGCAAAGGGACATTTTTTTTCACTCGGTTGTTTGTTATTACACATATGCCCAGGACCTATACATGCACTAATAGATGTCAGAGTGAGGGAGCTGCCCAATAAAGGCGCCCGGAGCAGTTGGTGGTTTTGGTGTCTAGTTCAAGGGTACCTTGGCAGTTCCCAGGAGGTGAACTAGCACCTCTCCAGCTAACAGGCCACACTCCGTATTTGGTGCGCACAGGGACTTGAATCAACGACCCTCCGGTTTCCAAGTCAAGTCCCTATGGACTGAACTACTGCCACCCCAAATTTACTTTAATAGATTAGAATATAGTTTTTCTTAAGTGATAACAGATATGCTAGCTGAGCTACATAGTAAGCAATAAGTATTTTGTATTGAATTCAACAGTATAATTATGAATGAAGCAAACTCTGGATGGTTGGTCTGACCGCAACTTCTCTCAATATCGGTGGGAGCGGAGTGGGACTTGTAGTGAAAGTAAAAATGGCACGTCATTGGCTGAAGCCTGTTTTTTTTCAATAGGCTGCTGGATAAAAGAGTTCTGTTAAAAAAGGTCTTTCTGGCAAAAATCCCTGAAGCTTGACTTCTTCCATGTGCAATCTGCATGTAATCCAGCAGCTGTGAAAATGATGTAGCAATTGAAATCTGCAAGGCCACATACACAACCCATACTTTATTAGTGACTCTGCTATATAATTCAAAGGGCATTTACCTTAGCTAAAATGCAAGTATAAGATTGTGTCATAAACAAAGAAAGGAAAATATAAAAAGCACCTTTTAATCTAATTCAGTCCAATACACCAACACTGCTAACTACAGCCTCAGCTCTGACACTGTCAACAAAAATGAACATTATAAGCTTCACAAAGGATAGTATTCATTACAGGGATGTCTGATTGGATTGCATTAGTTTGTATATGTGTATCTACAAATGATAAGCCAGTATGAAGTATCACATGCTCACATTTCCAGTGTTTGAAGTGAAGCCTCTTCCATGTGTCTTTAGAAGGTAGTGACCAAAGGGACGGAAGCAATGGAGAAGGTGCTGGGCTGGGACAGAAGGAGGACGTCTGCGCTACTGCAGGCCTGTGAAGCCGAGCTGACCAGGCGTCTCCAGCAGGTTCAGGCCATGCAGTCCATCAGGAGCAACACTCAGCTGGACAGAGAGCAGCGGGCGGAGGAGGGTGTAGAAACGCCAGCCCAAGGCAGTAACTAGACCAAGTCTTCACCTGAGCAGAGACTGATAAGAATTTACACTACCTGCCTCGGGGGTTTGAAGAATGGGATTTACCCTATGTTGCTGATAATATCCATAATGCTGCAATCCATGAATGTTTATGATGTTGATGTTTGCTTCGTTTTGTAAAACTTGCAAACCACTTGAACGCTTTTGCCTTAAGAGGAAGAGTCATTTGCACAAGTCATGTTTATCAAAGACATGCTGGCACCACAGGCATCAGCTTTCTATTGGCTCCTTTTTTTGTGCCATGCTGTGAAAATAATCACAGATAAACATGTCCATGTGAAACTTAAAGCAAAACATTTAGAGAAATATGCTTATTCGCTTTCTTGCTGAGAGTTGGTTTGAGAGGATTGATACCACTCTCGTTCCAGCACCCAGCTAGCTTAGCTTAGCTTAGCATAAAGACTGGAAACATGGAAACGGCTAGCCTGGCTCTGTTTTAAGGTCATCAATTACGCCTACGTGTGGACCCTTTAGGGAACAAAACATTTTTGTAAATATAAACGTGCCTAAATGTGGTGTTTTCCTTTCCATTTTGTACCACAGTGTATGTGCACCTTGGTGTGAAATGTCATTATTAACTGATGAGTGAGCATTTAGAAAAGCTCTACCTGGAACAATGAATGGTAGGAATACCTAAATATGATTACCCAAGGCACAAAACCAAATTAACAAAAAATTGTTTCTGAGATATATGCAAATCAACCAAATATATTTATAAAAGCTAAATTTGAATGTGGTAATTAGACTAATTATTAATTATAACAAAGAGTACAACAAGATAAGATGTTTAACACTCCATACAGGGAAGCTTCACTGAACACATGGTGGGTGAGAATGAGAAAGCTTCATCTTTGAGTTGCATAGAACCAATATTTCTGGATGAGAGCTCCTTTAAGACCATCTATTATATACTATTATTGACGTTATGTATCAGTCTAGTGGATGGTGTGTACAGTGGGTCCAGGTCTGTGTGACTCATAGGCCATGTAGAAGATAGCCTTTGTCATGCATGTCATCTCATCATCGGCCTCTTGAACAACAAACACATATGATGGTGGATGAATTTGCAGAGGAGTCATCTTTTTGTGTTGTGGTGAGATTGAAATGTCACCACCGGCTTGTACTTTAGAATTAAATACAGGGAAAAGTAGAGCATTTATCAAGGTCTCCTTTTTAGTCAGTATTGTGTCTACATTACACAGTTTCACCAAAATTAAGCTGTCACTCTGCTGTTTTATAACCCTGATAGAATTGTCATGTGTCACTTCCCCAACACATTCACACTTTGTATTTAATTTAAACATGCAGGACAAACATTACAAAGGAAGTTGTATATGAGTGTACATTATGTAATTTGGGTTTGGATTTTATAAACGTGTTGAAAGGTGTTTTTCTAAAATAAACCAGCCCTCAAACTTTTGACCGTGCTGTTTTCCTTTATAAATGAATATTAAATGTATGTAGAATTACGCACTGACAAATCTCGCTGACCGACACAATTCTGTATTCTTGAGACTCAACTTCCTCTAAGACTTAAAAGTCGACCATTGAGTAGTGAGACAGAACTTTGGGCTCAAAGCTGGGGCCTGTTTTTTTTGTGAAAATGAAATTGATATACCGATTAATGAATGCTTTTCCATATTCAGAAACATAATTTACAATAAGAAAAAAACAGAACAGTTTTTGACAGTGAACCCCCTTAATATCTCTCTCTTCACATATACACTGTTATCCCAAATTAGTTGACTTTACTAGACATTTGGGTGGAAACCTGTTGCCTTAAACTGTTTAAGTTTTTACATAAGGTGAAACTTAACAGGTCAAGTTGTATTAACACAGACTGGTAAGTTGATGCAGAAGACAAATCAAGTTTATATTAGTAGTCATTACTAAAAATCATTAGTAAACATAATTTTGTTGAAATATAAATCTGGGGTGCCCGGATAGCTCAACTCAGACCTGCGGCCCTTTGCTGCATGTCATTCCCCCTCTCTCTCTCTCCCCTTCCATGTCTTCAGCTGTCCTATAAAAATAAAGGCCTAAAATGCACCCCCCCCCCAAAAATAAATAAAAAAATGAAAAACATTATATATATATATATATATATATATATATATATATATATATATATATATATATATATATAATAAATCTGAAACATTAGGCTCTATTTATCAAAACTATAGAAAGTAATGATTCTTATATACAGTATATGTTAATTCCTTTATAACAGAATAGTTCTAAGAACAAGCTATTCAATTCATTTGCTCCAGTAAGACAGAAAGGCTGACAATATATTGATTGTTATTTCCAAATCACTCCGCATGGATCTAGCTAACTAAAGTCTTTCTCACTGCTCAGACCCGATCAGTCCCCACCCGGGTCTCAGTCATGGTGCAACAATAAATGTATACAAACATGAACACTAACTCAACCATACAAAACTAAAACCCAGATAACATACATGCACACAAAAGACATTAACAAAACATTTTTAAAACACTTTAACAAGTACAGAAACCATATATTTTTTTCCCACAAGCCTTTGCATCGCTTTAGCGCAGAACAGTTCAAATGACCCCGCCCCTCCCATACAGAAACTTATCTCTGCTTAATATGGTCAGTGCACTGCATTCTTAAACTGATTATTACAAACAACTAATGTGATTTAGTAATGAATATGTTTTTTAACAAAACATGAAAGAATAAGTAGTGACCACTAAAAAGTTTAACTACAACTAAATCTGGGTTTACAGTGTAAGTTTGTGCACGAGATAGGGTTGTCAACAAAATAGTGATGGGCATGTTAGCTTTAAGCCTACTGGCTGCATGCTGCTACTAGATATTTCCCAACTGTTGGTTAATGGGTTTCATGGTGTGCGTGATTCCTGTGGAAATGGCTCTGACTGGGCTGAACAGTTGGAATCGAGTGGGGTATGGGAGCAGTCGGTTGCACGTGTCACACTGTCTTCTTGTATTAGATTATGAGAAAACAGTGCTCAAGTAACAACTGCAAGTTTGCTCTGTAAGTACCCAGTTGCCCGAGGACTGTCTGGGCATTTCATGCTGGACAAAACAACCTTATCCCATGCCATGTGTTCAGATGACTTTCAGAGAACACATCTCTACCTAAGGCCTTGTTATTCTGTTGGGTTGCAAATGTCAAGGTGATGTTTGGGTCAGTACATACAGGGGCGTCGGACTGGGGGTGAAAAGGGGACTGAGTACCCAGGGCCCTCATGTGAGGAGGGCCCAAAAATATGCTAGAATGAATAGCTGTGGATGCGGGGAGGGGCCCATAGAAAATGCCTTTTCTATGGGCCCCATAGCCATTCTAATGCCCCTGAATACATACCTTGCCTTGCCGAGTTGTGGTGGCCTTCAAAGTACAAAGTACGTAGCAGCATAACAGTTCAGCTAAAGTTAGCATAATGAGGTTTAAAAAAAATCAAACACTGCAGTAGCAGAAACATAAATTAACACAAGTGCGTTTCTTTCTCACATTCAGGCGTGCTCTTTTGCCCCACTTGTGGTCCACAGATGGAGGAAATGTTAGCGAGTATCAAATGAGAGGCTATTTCATGGGACTGAAGAACCCTATAATGACTGTTTTGATAGAGCGGTTGAGCTGCATAATGTATGAAGGTTAAACGACTAAGATGCACCGCTTTCTCAGACCCAAGTAACTGACTTCCAGAATACTGCACGGAATTGGTTTGTTATTTCTGCCAGAGCATTAAAATGTGTTTTTGTCTTTAGCTGGAAAAGAGCAGAACAGTACTACTAAGAGTGAGGAATACTCACTTATGTTTAATTAAAATGCTTGTCTGATCACATGTGGCTTCAGGTTGTATTCGCACGTCAAGTAACAAAACAATAAAATGCCCCATGAAAAAAGTGGTTAAAAGAGGATTGTGCTATTGAGATTATGGCATCATCTCACCAAACAAAGAAATAAAACAGTGACAATTAGATTAGAAATTAGATACAATCAGTGAAATTGCTTGAAATTGTTGTAGCACCATTGTCACAATGTCATATAAAGTATCATAAGGATATGCTTCTGCTAGCCTCATGCACAAACACAACATCCAAGCTTCATCACAAACATTATGGTTGTGTTAAGTTGCCATAAAGTCACTGCGCCAAATTTTCAGATAGCATATAAACACATAAATTGTTCATGTCAACAAGCCATCAGGATTCAGCCTTGACACTGGTATACTTGATCTTCCATCCCTTGTTTTTCCCACTAGGGTCGGATCTGAACGCAACATGCACTTGGTAACTTCCTGTGTCAATGCGACCTGGTGGCATTGATCCACAGAAGGGTCCATAATCTTGTCCAGCTGTTGAAATCTTGTGAAAGGGGAACATCAAATGAGAAGATTCATTAAATGCCTGCCTGATTTATGTCTAGCCAAACTTAATTATGCAGGAAACAGCATAGTATATCACCCAAGGAGGACAAGTCGGTAACAGACTGCCTACTCAGGCATGAGGAGGAATACATTGTTTATACATCTTCGTGCTCTAAAGTCACATGACTAACCTTCAACATGTCGTACGGACAAGGGACATCAGAGTGTCCCTCTACGTCAAAGGGTTCCAGAAAGTCCAAGATTATTCTGTAGCCCTCCGGCAGACGGATGGTGTGGTCACATTGACTCATTGAAGGGTAGGGGCCCGGGTAGCCCGGACTGGTCAGAACCCCTGAGAGTGAGGTCAACACTTGGCTGTGGCATGGCACTGTAGGGAAGACTCACACACTCATTCAAATCCCACTTTAACATTTTGAGGCGTTTTAGATTAGATTCTGTCCAGTCCTCACTTGTTTTTTTTATTTGAATACTAATGAGTCTTATGATCTACTTGTACTTTTTGTAGTTTTTTTGTTTAGAAGAAAATATATATTTGTAATGTCTATTGAGACATTTCCTGGCATCATAAATGATGGGATTCATTTTGGTTTGTAATATTGCCCTGGCAAGCGTGCAGATGTTGTCCCAGCCAACGATAAATGAGTATCGCAAAGAGGCTGAGTTTCTGTAATTCATATAATTAGTACAATCTGTAGGCAGATAATCATTTTTCCCTATTCATTGCATGATTTGTTTTGTCACCTTTTTTCTTCTGGCAAAGCATTATAATTTAAGGCACATCAACTGGTAATTGTGATTAATTACCTAGTGTCAGTACACTATTTATGCTGCACACAGGTATCAATTTTTAATGCAATTTTGATGTTGCTTTTCCCTTAGGAATTGACAGTAATTAACCCTGCCTTACACCAGCTGGCAGAGATCAACTACTTTATGCATCAGTGTGCCTTTTCTGTCTGAAATGAGTTAGCATAGGCCAGCTATGATAGAATAAAATACAATCTAGAACACTGTCAACTGTGCCCTGTTTGTCAGAAAATAGTTTTTTGAAGACTGGTTCTGCAGTACTGTGAAATATTGCAGACATTTTGAAAGACAAATGGTCAACAATTATATAATATTCCAATAATTAGATGTAATTATAAGTTTACAATATAGCAATCTGATCTCATGTTTTCATCCACACTTCTTGCAAAAGTCTGAAATTAGCCGCATTTCAATTTCAACACCTCAATACCACACTGACAAATTGTGCCACTTGAAAAACACATTAAACAGAAGTCAGTGCACACTCCTGGAATTTGTTTTTCTTTTTTGCCATTAATATCTGCTGTGTCTGGTAGTGAGGAGCTGAGCACCAGTGTATTTAGCTTGAGAAACACAATATACTGAATTAAGAGAGATTAATATACAGTCAAACACTGTGTACCAAGCTCTTAACACTGAACCTCCCCATACAGCATTTGACTCACTGAGCTTAGATGAACATGCCTCTTGAGCTTTGCTCTGCATGGCTCTTACCTGTGCAGGATCTTTTGTTGTCATGGAGAAGGTACCCTTGTCTGCACGTGCAGTAATATCCACCGATGTAATTGTGGCAAAAATGATCACACACTCTTTCCCCATCTATCTTGTAATGACACTCGTTGATGTCTGTAAGAGAAAGAAAGGTTAGAGAGAGTCACACTACACAGTAAATGAGTATTTTTCTTACTTTAAATGGGGAAAGTGGAAGTGATTTTATATGAACGTCTTGTTAATCCTAAATGTGACTCAGGCAACGCAGTTAGATAATACATGATTCTTTTTATAATAATAAAACAATAATATATAATAATGCAAATATTCCTTCCTATTTATCTTCGTCCACCTTTACATTTAAACTGCCAATCTATGTTTAAAGGTCCCAACATATTATGCTCACTCAGGTTCATACTTGTATTTTGGGTTTCTACTAGAACATGTTTACATGTTTTAAAACACATACTTTTTTTCTCTTACTCTGTGTCTTAATATTCACCCTCTGTTTAAAATTCTCAGTTTTAGCTCCTGTCTCATTAAGCTCCCCTTCCTGTAAAAACATATAACATTGTGTGCCATTGTGTTATTACTACTGCATTTCCGTTGTTAATAACCTATTTCTGTCTAAATCTGGATTTTAAAACATTACTGTGTACCTGATGATACAATCCTGCTCTTATTCCTCTAGAACTTCCATTACACGTACACAAAATCTATCTGCCTTCTGGCAACAAACGTCACTATTCTGAATCACCTTCTGAGGTGTAAAATGCTTGGAAGCCCGTGAATCGTTCCTCGTTAGAGTAGTCACTCCTAAAGACCACTGACATGAGGTTTCCAGCTGAAAGGATGATGGTGTTCCTTGGGGTGCTTTCATAGTTCTTCTCTTCCTCACCGCAGAACCGCAAGGTTTCATTCCCCTCTGTCAAAACCTGGTTTGACAAGGTCAGAGTCCTTTTAGTGAGCAAGCTAGTATCGTGTGCAGATACAGGGAGTTGGAATTTCTTTGTTACCTGGATGTAGTCATATTCACACTGGTTTGAGGGTTCCATGCTGAAGTGGCTGAAGTAGAGTTTGACCCTGTGGCCATCTGGGACAGTGATGTTCCACACTACGAGCTGGTTGTCAGGGTATGGCTGGGGGAAGTTAGGGGAGGTGAAGCTGCCATATAACCCTGTCATTACCACACTCAGCGAGACATGGAGGAGGGAAAATAGGACAAATACACAGCACCCACTAGGCAAAATTAGGTGTGATGGCAGCAGTTTCAAGGATTATTTTGCCCAAACAAATGCTAAGTGACACTCACCTGGTCATGTTGGCTTTGCAGTCCCCAGATATATTTTCGTGTTTTGGAACGGTTCACCCTCAGTGATCTGAGGGTAAATGAACCCAGGCCGACATTTAGATAAACAAAGTGAGACAGGCACATGATCAGTCGGTCATCATCCCCCACCTCCCCCGGTCACGGAAATCTATCTATAACAGATAAATGCCAGAATAATTTATATTCATTCTAATCTGTTAAACAATTTTTCTTATAGTCACCTCAAATTTCTAGATGTGGATAAATGATAGTTTGGATGAATATGACACTAACTACTATTTCCTTGAGATTCATTGCACTCACCAAGCACAGAAAGCAAGATGACAGCACTGACTCGGTTGTTCATATCAAACTAAAAAAAAACACAATTTTCTATAGGTTTTGTCACCTTTAATCGGTAAAATGTATTCATTGTGATTTTTAAATAGAATTCTTAAATTTAAATGTTATATAAAAATCACCTATAACTTGTATCACGCTATAGTACTGTGAAACTTGTTTAGACAGTGATGCTGATCAGATCAGACTCATGCTGCTAATTATTTCAGACCCCGCTCCCATGATTGCTGAGCAGTAAAGCTGTTAAAGAAAAGCCTCAGAATAATAAATACACTGTACCAACAACATTTAACTGCCCAACCATTTTGTTTGCATGAGATTCAATTCAGGCAACAAGTGAAGGGCCCAAACGCAGACAGACAGGATCAGTTCAATGATTCATTGGCGAGATTGAAAAAAACTGGGCCAAAGGGCAAGCAAGGGTCCAAACCGGGAGGGGGTTTAAACAGGCAAACTTATCAAAAAGGGTTAGGCAAAGAATCATAAATCCAAAGAACAGCCAGAATATACCAAAAAGCAAAGACATGAGGTACATGGAAACTTTGGCAAACTGGCAAGGAGTGGGTGGGAAAAGGGCCGGTTATATATTGCATGGCTGATGAGGAAAGTGGGTTCGAGGATGGCTGGTCTGGGGTGTGAGAGGAGAGAACTTGGCCTGGGGGAGGTGAGCAAGGGATGGAGACAGGGACAGAGAGCCAGGCCAGGCAAAACAACCAACCAACTAGAAAGTCCTACTGACAAAAAGGCTCAGGACGTCTTCCACTAATCACATAGTTGGCAGTTCGATCTCTGGCGAGCACCTTGCTCTGTCGCCATCGGTGTTTAAGTGTGTGTGTGTGTGTGTGTGTGTGTGTGTGTGAATGGGTGAATGAGAGGCAAATTGTGAAGCACTTTGTCTGCAAAGGTACAAAAGCTCTTTATAAGTGCAGTCCATTTACCATTATTACTGGACGGAAACAGTCAGTGGTACATTAACAACAGTTTCCCAGTAAACGAAACCAGATTGCATCATGTTTTTTTTTTTTTTATGTCTGCAAAATGCTGAATTTAAGGTCAGACTTCATTGTAAAGGCTTTTTATAATGAGAGAATTACAGAGCATTCCTGCTGTCTGTTTTGATGGAATGTGGATATTGATGTTATTTAGAAGTGACAGGGAATTTCAACCAGCAACATGATAAGTAAGCTTGCAATAACCAACACCCATTCCCCTAACACTAAAGCACAAATGGCTAGTATTTGAAGTGAATTACAGTAATTATCCACGTAAATAACCTCTCTGATGGAACTCTTTTTAAATGGTGCCATAACCTTTTCCTTTTTGCATGATTGTGAGCTGGTGGGATGTTGAGCCACTGTGGAGTCTATATTGATGGCAGATGTTCTCCTCTTGGATATCTTCCAGCTGCCACTCAGGCATTGATGCACCAGCAAAAACAACACCCTCTGACACTAAACAAATCATTCCTCGAAAAGCTAATTTCATCATTTAAAAAACTGTAATAATTGTGACGTTTATGCTCTATGCGTCATTCAGACCTAGGGTCTCATTTCCATTGCCTTTGGGAGTGGACATTAATTTCAAGCTTCTCTGCTTTATTTCCAGAGAATTCAGTGAGATCCTAAAGGTGAAAATAGAGAAAGATCCCATTTAGGCTTACCCTTCAAGGAGCTGCATCACCTTTAACAACACTGTAAACCTCCTGACAAACTCTTTTTGGCCTCAAGTGCATTTTGCACAATTGCTTTAAACATATTCCACCCAGTTTTAATATTTAGTACAGAGATGTCCTCTCTAAACTCCCGATTATGTGCTGTTTCTTTCTTGGACTTGATTGACCTTTACCAACAAAGTCAGGAGTATCTCCTCTGCCCCTTCTTGGGCTCCTTGTGTGACGTTGAGAGCTGGTTTGAAGGATTCCTGCTCTCCCTGCACCCTCCAAACTGCGGCATGGATGTAGGTATTGCCGGCCATTCCTCTCATGTCGCTGGAGATTGCCAGCTTGTACTCATGAAACCGAAGAAGCATTGCAACAAGGGAATGGCCTAGAGCAGGTCCTGGTATGAGGAGGGTGTTTGACTAATCTGCTGTAGCCTACACAGTTTCATAATCTCTCTCCTCATATTAGCTGATCCTATACAATCTCTGTCGCTGGTCAGCTGTCGGATGGCATGCCTATGATAGCTATTCTCATGGCGTGAAGACCTACTTTGTTTTTGAACTTGACTGATCCACCACTGTCCAATGGATGCATTGGAAACCGAAGGGTCCTCATCATCTGATTCACTAGCTTCATGATGGGGAGAGTGTGATCTGGTGGGTGCATTGCAATGTCTGCATTGCCCCTCACTAAGGTTGTTCTCAGCTGGTCTAAGGATATTGTGTCTTGGACGGACTGTAGGCTCCTTTGCAGGCTCAACTTGATTAGGCTGATTACTAGAAAACATACTCACTGTGGCCTAATATGCCCCAATATGCGCCTTGAAGAAACAAAGTCTTAGGAACTCTATAACCTTTACATTTTCTGATTCAGTATGAATAGCCACAGATGTCTGGTCAATGATGAGGCATTCAGATGTATTCTAGGAAATTTATGGAATACTGTCACCACATCAGTCAACACATTCTACTTGTTGGTTAGTGTATGGTTCTATACAAAAGAACAGATAAGCAAAGCTATAAACCAAGTGCATTCTGCCTAAAGTAAATAAACCCTGATAATAAACAAATCTCCATATCTATACAGTGGCTAATAAACATAACCAGTAGCAAAAATATATAAGACTATATGACAGCTTCTGTTGCTTATTTTATTATCAGCAACTGAAAATATGAAATATTAAAATGGAATAAATGCAATATTTGTTAAACTAAACACACTCTTAACAGATTACTATGTTGTCATTCAACAGGGGGTCCAGGGCCCCTAGGGGGTCCTCAGAGTCAATGCAGGTGGGCCTCCAAATTATTGTTAATTTTTTTTCAATTAACAATTAATTGTTTTTTCAAAACTTTGAAGTCTTAACTTGAATCCAACATATTAGCAAATATAAATTCTCACTGATGATAGGCTTACTGGCCTATAGGTAAGATAGTCACTAAGGTAGCCATCCACAGATACAGTTAATCTTAAAATTAAGATTCACTGTGCCAAATGTATTTTGAACATTAAAATATTATTCATAAAATCATGCCAACAATTATTAGGCTATTTTAATAGCTTAGTATTCTATGCAAAAAAGGTACGTATAAAGGCTTTAGGCCACCCTACACATTATTGTAGGCCCAGTTTAATATGAAACTCATACTATACAATATACGTAGTAGGGGGTCCCTGATCCGTCTCTCTTTCAGTTGAGGGGTCTTTGGTTTAAAAAGGTTGAAGACCCCTGATTTAAACGACTATACTAAATTGGGAGGAACAGATAATTAAACATACAAAGGTTTGGCAGTGGCACTTACAAATAGCTGCAAGCACACACAACAGCAACTGACAGCTTCTTAAAACTCCATATGAACTGTCTCTCCAACTGCGCAAACAGAACAACTAAAATGACCTGATCGTTAACTATCACACAGAGTTGCCGCAGTGAGTCCTGGAAATGCTCCAACCTCATCGATCATGAACCCTATTTTCTAATCACAAAATTATCTATTTAAGACTATTTGGTAATAGCTTTCTGAAAACCCCAGATATGATTTCAGTTCAATTCAATTTTATTTATAGTATCAAATCATAACAAGAGTTATCTCAAGACACTTTACAGATAGAGTCGGTCTAGCCCACACTCTATAATTTACAAAGACCCAACAATTCCAGTAATTCCCCCAATAGCATTTGTCACAAAATTACTGAAAAGTGCATTGAAAGCAATCACTGCAAATGTTATCAAGAATAATTTATTATTTATTATTTCTTTCTTTCTAAATGGCATTGCAGTGGTTGGCACTGAAAAACCATATTTGTAGTAATTAAAAGTTGCAGGGCAGCCAATCCTTTATAATGTGCTGCTTGTTTGCTTTATTGACACAAACGTTTTAGTAACCTAGCCCTCTAAAATGCAGCTACAGACACCAGCACCTTTTCCATTGCGTGCTTTTTGTAGCTGCACAGCTTTATAACCTTTTTACACCCTAAGGTCCTGCCTTTCACACCTTTACGTTACACCTTATAAGGTGTTAAAAACCTTTCATTTTATTGTTGCTAGCTGTGGACTGGAGGCAGTATTCAATACAGGTGATAATGAAGGGGAGAATAGCATAATCAATATATTAAACCTTAAATTTGAATTCTGGGAAACAGTGAAATGTTGAGGTCCTTGAGGCAATATTATCGTATCTGAAAACAGAAAAAAATGAAAGTAAAAGACACAAAAAATTAAATACAAGGAATCAAACACAATAATCGGAAAATATTATTTTAGAAAAATATTGTCTCTCTTTAGGCCGAGAGACAGACCGACTTAAGTGATTTAGTCATCTGAAGACAAAACGTGGAGCTGCTCTATTAGATGGTGAACAACTGCTGCTGATACGATGACAGCAGCAGAGGAGATTTGACTGGATTTGAGGACATCTCCTGATTGGCAGCTTCAAATAAAAGTCACTTGGGTGGACGAAATGCCTCAAACAAAAGCCACAGACCTGTTCACTAATTAACTTTCAAAGAAATTACTCCAGAAATTGTCACCCATGATAGCACCATCAATTCAAGTCTCTTGAAAAAAGATTGTTTTGGTACGTGTGGACGTGGCCTATAGGTCGAGCCAGGCTGAAGTAATTCGGATAGAAGCGCATTCTTTGCTTTCCTTAACAGACCGCAAGGTCGATCACAGATTTACTGATGCTAAAATGGAGAATACTCATTGTACACACTTTATACAGAGTGACTATCATTCAACGGTCTATTATCTGCCATGCTTTTTCTCGTTTTTTTTTTTACAGAGGCAGAGTTTCCTTCTTTACATATTATATGCTTTGCTCCCTTGTATATGGACATAGAAAAGAAAGACACTGAATAAATTGGACTCTAAAATCTAGAAACTATGAAGATGATTAAGTGATAAATTCCATGCACACTATAAACATGAATGTAACAGAATATATTCATCAGTTATTTCTACCCAGCAAAATATAAGGTGAAAAACCATTGGGGTGTCCTCTCCCTGTTGTTACATGAATGGACAGTAGCCTATAATACTGTATAGTTACTGGTCCAGTGAACTAAGTCTATAATTTGGGAGGATTATACAATTACAGCAATATACAGCAATATGCACCTGTTGTAGTTTAATGCAGGCTGATAACAAGGTAAAAACCATTGCTGAGTGAACAGAAAAGGCCCCCGGATTAATAAATCCTGGATGTTAGCCTGGTCAGGAGCAGGGTACCTGCACAGAATAGATCTCCATGGTAACTTAGGTGCCTCTGCTTGTGTGAAACTGAGTCAAGGCTAAATTGAGCCAGGATAACTGGGAAATCCCGGCTTAATCCACTATCTGTGAAATAGCCGTCTGTAGTTGTGTGTTGCTGTTGTTGTTGATGATGATCAGATACTTTTTTTGATGCAACATTGATGAGTTTGCATTTGCACCTGCAATAGCCAGAATCTGAATGTGAAAAGCTTTATGTAGATGTTTCCTGTGTTACATGAATGTAACCTAAATCAAGCAACTCTGAATCCCATCCTCAAAGCACAAACATTCATTATAAAGGCTTCAGGGTACATATGAAAATTGGGACAAGTGTTGTATATGTTTGTCATGAAAAAAGCACATTTGCAAAACTAAACTCAGTGGTGTGATTGTGCATGTACCATAGATAATTCACACACACACACACACACACACACACACACACACACACACACACACACACACACACACACACACACACACACACACACACACACACACACACACACACACACACCCCACACACACACACACACACATAGAGCTGAGCATTCACTCAAAACGTGCGGAAACACAAGGCACAGGGTGTTTTGATTTCAGCATGATCAAATCTTGAAGGTCCATGTGCGCAAGACAGACGCTGTCCTCTGTCGCTGTTTCACCTGCTTGCTGTGCCATGCCTTAATGAACTGCTTCCTTATAAGAAGTCAGTCAGTCTTTAAATCAAGGCTAGGCCACCTGAGATCAACTGAAAAGATGAAGGACATAGCTAGTTGTATCTGGAGAGTTAACAAAAGGCAGTGATGGAGGATGCAGGAAGAGAGAGAGAGAGCTTCAAATCAATGTGGCAAAAGATGCTGGAAGAAAACAAAAAAAGGAAAGTTTCTTTCATTTTTTTTCTCATTTTGCACTATTTACACATCTCTCTGAACATCTTGTGTTTGTAAAAAAAAAAGTAAACTCCCAGAAATGCTAGCACACTGTGTAAGTGTATTTACCCTCTCTACAACATCATTCTGCCATCCTTATCCTCTTTCTCTTCTTCCTTTCCACTGGCTGCAATCACAGTAGTCTCAACCATGCACCCACATTCTGTAAACTGTAATTAAGGACTTGAATAAGTGGGGAAGTGTCATTTTAGCTGAACACAGAGGAACAATGTAGAGTTAATCCACTGTAATTTGCTTGTCCACTGCAGTTATATGCAGACACGATAGGGTTTAGGCTTCCATAGTACACTACCTCTTGCAAATAAAAGACGGTTTAAAAGCAGCACAGGCCAAGATGTCTCTTAGTGTCAGATACTTATTCAGTCATTTGTCAGTGTCTGAACTTTTAATGCAAAAATGTAAAATGTAAAATGTTTCTGGCAGGAACACCCACATTTAATTTACAAAATAGAAAAACTAGGTTTCAAATGTCGCTTCTGGCCGTTCAAGGAACTCACTCTGCTGCTGCCTCGAGGCCAGATGTTCACAAGCCAAAAGACACAGAATTGATTGAATGCCGTCAATATATATTAATATATTTCTTTGTTCTGTGGGGAGCAGCAGGTTTTCGTTTAATGTTTCCATTAACACTGCCATTGTTATTGCTTATTGTGCGTGGGCACAGAGAATATATTAAATACACCTGGAAATGTCTCATAGCGATTTCTTGCCAAAGACTCACTTCAATTTCCTGCATGTTTTTCAGCAGCGAGAGCTGTCTTTAGGGGTGGTTTTAGAGAAAATGGCATAAGTAAAAATGGGACTTGCACAGAAAAAATGCTATTAGTGCTGTGCTGTCATCTTGGTGAGTGCAATCAATGTTCAAGAAGAATACATAGGGGGAAATCTGACCAAATTATCTGACAAAGTGATATTCAATTTGAAATTTTCCATAAATGAAAATTGCTAACATTTACAAATATATAATCTCAATGAATCCAGATTGTTCGGCTTGTGAAATGTTATTTAGAAATTACATTTTGACTATCTTGTTATTTTTGGTTCTAAAATAACAAGACAAAACAAATTGCCTTGTTTAGTGATGGTTGTGGATGCTGGTGAATGCTGCACATTGTTTTTGTAAAAAACACCACTTTTTAGTAAATGTGGTTATTTTGTTATAATTATTGTTTGGAATATTGTTTCAATACACCTCTATTCATAAACAATTATTAGGGGGGAAATATTTTAAGGGTTGCAAGACCTGCTGCATTTACTACAAAGTGTCCCAAACGCTAGTGTTCAATGTATAATGTATTGCTCATCCTGGTTCCCAGCAACCCCAGATGCTAATTATAAATAATGTCTCCTGATGAATTGATGTTGAGCCTTTTATGCTGGATTTCATTCCTGACGCCAGGCCCATTACTCTTTCGATTTGGCACCGGCATGGCTCTTTTTCACAGATAACAAATACGGTCATTTCCTTGCTAATTCAAACAGACCCCAGCTTTAGCAATTCAGTGGACTGCCATAAGGCAGTAAAGCATTCAGTGACGTTGGTACGAACAGGCAATGATGAGAAATGGCACACAGGTGCTGCTCTCGGCCCTGAATCCTTTCCTTCATTAGGGTGCCTCAGCGCCACCGTGCATTTCCCTTCATTATGTTTCAAACAGATCTCCTTTACAAAACTACTGAATTACAATTTAAGGCTAGGGGAGAATTTGTAAGTTGCTCACCCAACTTAACTTCCACACGTCAGAAAATGCCTCAAAGAAAGAAATTACCCCCCACTTATTAGGTTCCTGGTAAGTCTGCAAGTGATCAACAGGGATTATTTCTTTTGATAACATAATACATTGACTCATATATTAATATATATATATTTATATATGAAACTAGATAACAGTGCTGACAGGCCATGACTCAATAACTCCAGTAGAAATATTAATGGTGGGTTATTTCTTGTACAATTGATTAAACATTTTCGGGTCTGTTAGGCTTGAGAAAAATGATGGTCAGTCTGAACATTAAAAATGGATTTCCGATATGAGTAATGGCACAACTCTCTCGTTGGCAGCAGCGAGGACTTCACATGCCATTAATAAACAAAAACCATCACTGTCACCCATAATGCTGTGCTAACATTTACGATCTTTTTTGTGTGTGTCTCTGCATCGCAGCTAGACCGCAGGGATTTTGTGTTGTTAGAGCAACTGCAATCAGGTGTATTGTCATCCCACAAGGGGCCCAGTTGTCCTTAAAATAGTCTTAAGATCCTCATCTGCTGCTGTGGCAACACATCTATTACAGGTGCAAAGGCTGAGCCAAACATGGACAGTTCTGGTAGCTAATCACAGGAGTGTCACCCTTTGTGATTACAGACCTATATTGTACACAATCACATCATACAAGGCACTGGAGTGCTCAAACAAGACAGTCAATACCATCTTGTGGCGCTTTCCTCCGTCCCTTCAGTCCTATTCTTCTAATGACACTATCAACATGAGTGGCTCCTGGTCACGAGTCTGACGCTTAGTGTCAAAGCCAAACTAATGACCTGCGACTGTAACTCTCACTGCCATATCACGATGGATACTCTGATGACTATAAGACAGCTGCACTCAGCAATATAAAGTTATAGATAGGGGCTATATGACAATGTATATGACTTGAGTGTTTCTTTCTTTAAGCACAATTTGTATTTTTAATCAGCTTCACTCATCCTAAGATAGAGCTGGGCAATATGGAAAAAATCAAATATCACCATATTTTTAATCAAATACATCAATGTCGATATTGCGACGATATTCTAGGGGATTAACCCTAAGCGTTACCCTATAGGGTTGACTTTTGGTGCTTTCACAAAATATTAACACGTTTTGATAAATAATCACCAATAATGTGGATACAATGACTAAGTGGGTAAAGGCAAATAATAAAACAGCTAGTAAGTCAGGTAAGTTCAGAAAATTACATCACTTTACCGTAATGCAGCCTTTAAAACCAGGAAAAGACAACTTGTGATATCATGATACCCAAAATCTGAGATGATATATAAGGCTAGATGTAGTATTGATATATTGCCCAGCCCTATCCTTATATCCATACTGTACAACTGTAAGTATTTTTCTAACTTTCTAAGCCATAATGACTCCAGTGGAAATTGGTCATGAGGCTCACAGCCTGAAGGAGTTCAGATTTGGTCTTCACAGCCTTGAGACAAATACAAACCGATAAAGTGATTAGTTATCAGTGTAGAGAGTCATTCAGTTGGTCAGCGAAGCACAAAACAATTAATCTTTACATGTTTTGCATTGCTACCAAAAGTACAACCCCACCCCCGCAGCGCAATGCCTCTGCCCCTCTGATCATACACTGCTTAACTTGACTCACATTTGATGGTTTGTGGATGAAATATTTAGCTTAGATTAAAACTTTTAAAATTAAAACATGAAATATGTATTGTGCCAATAACTGTTTCTATGCAGCATTTTATGTCTGGCATTGTAGTGTTCAATAAACTGATCCCGTTGTTTTGTAGGTCTGATAAGTGTAAAATTGCCTTTAGCTGCAAAATCTGAATATAACCTGCTGAGCAATTTTAGGTTGATTTGCCATCGAAGTGGTTATAGTCCACTGGTCTAAATTAGTATGGAAAGGTTCAAAAGGGAAGGATGTCATGAACTGCATATTATACAGATATAAAGCATTATGTCTCATAAATGATGATTTTTTAAATGGGTATATTGTACTGGCAATATAGGCCTGTATATTTATATATAGTTAGACTGGCTCCTGTGACAAAAATGTTTATAATCTTAGATTATTTTAGGCTAGGGTGTCATGGTGGCATAAAATGTGTAGCATGTAACTGCAATGTTCCAAATCTGGCCATGAAGGGACCTCTGGTGCATGTCATCTCTCTCTCTCTCTCTCTCTCTCTCTCTCTCTCTCTCTCTCTTTCTCTTTCTCCACACATTTCCTGTGTGCCTGTTGAGTGAACACTAAAAAAAAGGCCCAAAATAGAGAGATTATTTTAGGCCAAAGTGAAGTGTAATGAAGTCTGTTTTAATAGACATTTTCTAAATAATAACTACATTTACTGTGTACATGGTTTTAGCCACGATTGCAATGAAATTTTTTGCAGATATTAAAAACTAATGACAGCTATACCTTGTGTTAAGTGCTAAACACGTTAAGCCTCGCAAAGCCGCTACCGTGGCTGTAGTCTTTTTTCAACATAGTCATTGGGGATAACCCAGTCAAAACATTTTCAGTTTGTATTCTTATTTATTCTTTTAACTGGTAGTCCTAATTACACTGTGAAGGAAAAGAACTTGAGGTAGTTGTCATCTTCAGCACGCTAATTAGCCATAGTTTTAGACATCTTATATTAAACTGATAAGATTGCTACTCTTTGCTACAATAAATGTAACCTGCGGTTTGCATCCTAAAGCATAAGGTCATCGTAAACTAAATGTTTGAAACCCTGTGTTTTGCTTTCTCACCATAAACCTGCCCAGCTTCCCAAAGTAGTGGCATCCAGAATAAACAGGGTCACTATCGTCATCCCTTCCTCATGCTGGTGACAGCTCATTTTCGGAGCCACGGCTTTACCACTGAAAGAGCAGAGGGCCCTATAATGATCAGCTTTTAGCGCTGGCACTGGGTGGCTGAATAAGCCATCAGGCATCATTAGACCCTGCTGGGGAAAACAATCTCTCCATTCCCATCGGTGCTCCCAAACAGGAGAACTCTTTGAGAAAAAATACATCAGAGGACACTTTAGCTTGTGTGTTTTGTGTGATAGAATACATTGCTCCGGCACAATGGGGCATCATTGAGCGGTCAAAGACTTCCTAATTCTGATGATGTAGCTCTTTATGATGCCTTGGAAAAGCATACCTCATTTAATCAGAGACATCTGGTTGTCAGTTTTTCTGTTAACACATACTCGCTAAAATCTTGATAAAAAAAATAAGGAGGCAACAACATTTTAACAGCAGGAAGACACAGAATCATAAAACTTTCAACTGAATAGAGAATAGGCCCTGAAAGGTTCTAATGATCTCTCATCAGAGTGATGCAAACCTGCTGCATACACAGAGAGACAGGTCCATTATTCCTACTGGGCACGTCCTTTCCCGAGAACGTTTTTCAAAATAGTTTCTTATATATTTATTTTACTTCAAAATGCCTCAGCTTGTCAGCCATACTGTGTTCTGGATACAATCTCAAATGTCACAACTAAACAAATTGAGCCTGGCTGACAGAGATGAATAAGGCTGCTGCAGGCGCTGTGTCCAGAGTCACTGGGTTAATAAAGTACAAGTACATGTCTACAGACTGCACAGAATTTCCATCTCTGTTTTCTTTTTTTTTTTTTCAAACATGTACATTCACTGTATAATGCATGCAATACAATTTAGGAAGGGTATGATGAGTATTTTTCCTTTCTTTTTCTTAGCGGAGATGTAAAATGAACGTGGCTATTTCCAATTTACTCTGGTACACATTGAATCAGTATGTGCTTTGAGTACACATTATAGTAGCAATCAGCTGCAGTACCTGTAAAACATGTCATTGAAAGATCATTCCAGTCTCTTTCATGTAAATCATTTTTTTCTCAGCATAATGTAACTCTTTGTCAATAGTGTTTGTTGTAAAGAGGAGAACTTATTTTTCTTTTAGCGGGGGATCGCCACACAACCTGCCTGTTCACACTTTTCAGTAGATTGCTGCGTGTTAATTTGGCCTGTTTTGACCGATCGAGGCCAGGTTAGAGAAGCGTTTGATGTTAACCGCTTCTAAATTCTCACTAGTGGGAGGATGAAAATGAATTCTGACACATGCGTGAAACACAAACACAGACAAACACAGTGATCAAGTAGCATTCAGTGAGACAGGGTACAATCATAGTATAGTAAAATATGTAGTATAATATGTATTTGTAGATTACATCTCTATAAAAAATAGATGGATAATAATTCTCTGTGGGTTTGTCTGTATGTACTACTGACCCCTTTCATATTACACATAGTGATTTGACTAAATGTTAATATGAAAAAATATTGATTGATGGAATATGTTTCTCTACTAGTTTTCCACCAGTCCTTTAAAAATACTGTCTTAATATTTATTTGTGGTTGTATATATTTACAAATGTAATATTGATCATTAGAAGTCATTCCCCAGATGACTTATGCTAACTTTTTTTGTGCTGAGATAATAATCTCCTCCATTAAATAGCCATAAATCATGAGCCATATGTAAATACATAAGCATACATAACATGCACAAATCACACCATATGTAGTCACATTCCAAAAAGTTTACAACTATTCTCTGCATTTATGTAACCATGGAGGGTTCACTTTGAAGTTGTTTTTCCACCTATGAAGAGCACCAACAAAACCTACGTCTTTGTAATTTTAAACACCGGCACATATGAAGTCAAATTTAAATTTGAATTACACAGTCCTTAGGCCTGAGCACTCCTTACCCTCCTCCTTCAGATCAAAAGGAAAGCCAATAAAATGCTTTGCTTACAGGCACCAGCTTTGATGTTGCTCCACTGCATGCTCATTTAAGCCCAAGGGCATAAAGTCAGGAGTGGACAGCACCTCTACCGACATCGAATTGTTTTGTGTTTATAATCTCAGCCCCAGGTATACTGATTGGCATCAGATGCTGCTTTTTTAGGAGTATAAACATCTTTTGTGTTTGACATTTCTCTCTATTCATCAAAATCCTTGTTGCCTTTGTTCTAGTCTAGTTATTCTCCCACAAGCTGTAAACCTGAATGTGCCATTTTGATATGGTGTTTTTTTTTACCGCAGGTAAGAATGAAAGATGCTGCATGATGAACTGTAATCAAGTAAGCCTGGAAGCCTTTGTCTATTCAGTGTCATTAAAGGGAGCGACGGAGGAGAGTTCCCAGCGGTGCGAGGAAACCATGTAATTACATCGCTTTGAAATCTATGGAACTGTAACTCACCATCAGATGGTGTTTTCAGGGGATTATGCAGCCTTGTTCAATAAAAGCTAGGATGGATCATTCAAGAGCTTTTCTTTTCTCTGTCAATAAAAGGAAAAAATGTCATAATGTGGTTTTAATGCTTCGACTATAATTAAATCTGTACTGTGAAGTTATGTTAACCCATGTCTTGGCACTGGTGAAACAAGCACATTTATGAGCCATTATCTCCTATTCATTCTGTTCAGGATAATAATGAGACACAAACCCAGTTGATAAAAGTGTATGGAAACTATTCTGAGCTTTGCTTATCCTCTGGCTGTGTAGGATTTCTATAGTGTCTGGTACATTATTGTAGGTTATTTAAGAATTCACCCATTTCAATATAAGTCTTTCATTTGATCATTGCCCAGTGCCAAACATCTTCTAAGCAATGGGGATAAATTACTGCTGGCAGGAAACGTCCGACACAATATTCACCAGGGGATGGTTGTAAAATTTAGTTTTTACAGATCTGTGAGCTATTTTCTACTTATTGATGTTAACAGGAACACTAGTTACACCTCAAGTTTTAATATAGAGCTCAGTAAAAACATAAAAATAATAATCTTTGAGCCGAGGTGAATATTAGCTTGCCTTTTGCTGCCAATCTGGATTCAGTTCTGCTTTGCCAGTTTTTCCATTTATGGCACACGCAGCTTGACCTGATAAACACAGCAGGGATGGCTGTTATAGTATATACCAAAACCTACAAAATTTCACTTTTTTAATTCTCAGATCGAGCCAAAGGAGTAAGTGTAAAAGAAAGAAGTGCCAGAATATGTGTGTGTGTTTTATATTAGTTTTGTTATATATTAATCAATAATGTACTGAACGTGCTTATATAATTGTCAGCTATCTGCCTCCATTATTCAACAGTCCTCTATTTAATGCAATTGTTTTTGCTTAGTGGTGTGATTGGCCATATATTCACAAATATATATATATATAAAAAAATTACTTATTTGAACGGGCTCACACCACAGGGTATTTTAGGTTGGTAATTTCCCACATGAAATCCATCAGTTCACTAATTGGGACTGTGGGCCCAGCTTGAAAGTCAATACTTGACTTGTCCAGCATCTACTCTTTTCCACTCCCTAAGTGGATTTAAAAGACACACATATCCCAATGGTCATACATGCCGTAGGGCTATGCGAGTGTGTGGTAGTGTGACTGGTTGAGGACCGGCCGCCGGTAGCCAAAGCACAGTCTTGATTGCAGCAAAAATCAAAAACCAGTTGATAGGGTCACACAAGCAAAAAACATTATGTCATCATCCAATTATCTGAACATGCAACAACAGCTTTGTTTTTTGCTTTCACTATTATCAATGAGGTCAGATTCATATCAACACTACATACTTTTTTAACTCTTTTATTGTTCAACAGCTTTATACCTTCCAGACTACACGTACTCAACTGTTGCTACTACTGACAGCGTTGAGTGAATACAGGGGAATCTTCGGACTAATTTACCTTCCTATCTTACTGGCATATTTAATGACCTGTGATAATTCACTGAAGCGTCTCCCTCAACTTGTGACCATGAATTAATTAAGGACCATTGTCTCGCTACTGATAAAACATGTTCAAAGACATGTATAATTCTTTTACATTGCAGACTCTCACCACCAAGCTGGGTAAAAAATATATTTCTATGTTTATCTATATTTATAAAGCATTAAGGCACAATATCATTATTTTGATTTAATACAGTAATTGTATAGTTTGTATTTAGAAATCAGTATTATGCTTTTAATTTAAAGATATAATTGTGGCAATTGTCTTCCAATTTTGTTTCTAGATTGGAATATTAAATGTTTTCTTATGCAATAAGTATAATATAATGTTGTTTTGCCTATAAACTGGAAAGACAGTTATACAGCAACAAGTACAAACCAGAATAAATAAGATACCCACGTAATGAACTGCTAAAATTGGCTTTTCATGAAATTAATGACAGTAAAACTTGTCTCTGTATCCGCAGTGTGCCATTTACGACAGCAACTGTTTTTTAGTAGATATAGAAATATATACCCGATATTTCCACAATTTAAATGTAGTAAATGTTCTCATCCTCAATAAAAGTACAGTCACAATTTTTGCATGAAATCTGATATTGCATTTATATTGTAGAAGCAATTTTCATTTGTGACCAATTTACAAAAGCAATTCACTGTGATTACCATCTCAAATGTTATATCCATGCTTTATTGACCCCGAAAGAAACGGCTACATACATAAATACATACATTGTATACATATATAGATACATAAATAATTAATATTCAAACAGACACACTGTGTCAGTGAAGTCCATCGATGCCGCATGTCTGACAGGTGTAGATGATATGTACAGCTGAGGTCTACTACAGTTCATGTGGAGCTGGCAGGGAAGGAGTACAGTAGGCAGGCAGAGCCGGGTGTTTTGGGGCACTGTTAGCAGGAGGTGAACGTTTTCCAGAAGAAGTTTTTACAGGGGGCTTTGCGGTCGCGCTGAGGCAGTGATAGCCTGTTGTAGACGGCCCTCTCCTCCAGACGGGACTCCAGCGGTTCCTCGAGATCCACAAGTGCTGCTTCCCCCGGCAACATGTTGGTGTCCAGAGCTCCATCCAACAAGCCAGACACCAGCTTCAGAATCAGCTCCTTGCGCTCTTTGCTCAGCTCCTGACCGAAAATCAGATACATATATTATTATTAATCATATTATTAAAGAGACTAGATCATGGAAAATGTGAACATTTAACATCTTATAGCTAGCTCAAGTCTAAAGTATTATTCTTTTTGACTTCACATTTAAGACGGTATGAATTAACAGGATGAAGTAAAGACTATTAACTTTATATTGAAAAGTATTTAAAATGCAAATTAGACATATCACAGGCTCATCACAAGATTTATTTTTGCTTATTTCACAAGCAATCTTTATATTAGGGTATTTCTTTTGAAAGTTATAATTATTATTACATCTTTCCCAACAAATAAATTGACAAATCTATGAATAATAGTATGAATAACAGTTGATGTTAAGAGAAAATTCCCCATGAACTACATACTGTATGAACAATAAAAATGTCCTCACTCTGTCCACATGGATGGAGCTCCTATCCTCCACAGGAAGCACGGCGGCTGCTCTAACGCTGAACAGAACCCCCATAAGAGCTGCTAACACCACCAGAAGCTGCATGCTGTGGCAGGAGTGCAGGTGACGGACCAGGGCTACAGTCACAGGAGGCTCACAGAGATAAGAGTGTGTGCGTGTGTGTTTGAGAAAGAGAGAGAGAGTCTGAGCAGCTCAGAGATCCAGAGGAAAGTGGTGGAGAAAGTGCAGTTGCTGGCAGCTGGTCACAAAATTTGGAAACCACTGATATTTCTTCTGCTCTACCTCCAAAGTCCCTCACTCTTTTATACGCCTCTACCCCTGCCACTGACGTACAGGGTGGTGGGTGTATGACGGAGGGTGTATGAGTGGGTGTGTTGGGGTGTGTGTGGGGGAAGGAGGGATGTGTTCATGAGTGTGAAAGAGGAGGGGAGATGAAGGGTTCAGGACAGAACAAATGGAATCGCTGAACACTTAACCTTTTTGACAAATTGGGAACATCTGCAGAGGGCAACGCCATCACTTCTAAAAGCAGTTTTGACATCAACATGTTAACTAATGTATCGACAGTTATGATATACAATCTCAAACAAGACCTCTTCAGACAAGGGGGACGGACAATTCCATAACCCATCAACTGTGTGATATAGTCTAACCGTTCTTAACAATCAAGATAAAATTGTCACATTTCCCTGTAGCAGCAATGAAAAAAACCTAAAAGAAATACAAACTCACCACAAGCTGACTTATCATTAGACATCTGAGTGTTTGGCTCTGTACTTCTGTCAACATCCGATTCCTGTCACAGTGCCACTATGACACCTGCAGATTACAATTGAGCGGTCTGACACCCACCATGACTGGAGGAAGTGCCTTCAGGAAATGCACACCACCATATAGTGGAGTAAACATAGTTTAGCATTTCTTCTTCAGCCATTTAGTGCTATACAATTGAGTTGATTGTTAACTTTAGTCTGAAATTAAAATTGGCAGTTTAGTGGTTTCAACTGAATTGATTTTTATTTGCTTGTCTGAATTAAACACAAAACAATTGCCTTTGGTTCAGGATAGCTATAGGCAGGATTCGGGAAAAGAATGAGTGATTTCACCAGTGTACCACCAAATACAAACTATACTACATCTTATACAAACAAAAGTCACATTAATGTCTGGACTCTCATTTTGCAATTAACAATGACTGTGAGAGCACAGTATATTCCAAGAAAATATAGTATAGGCTGTATCTGCAGTTCAATTAAATTCACACTATAAACTAAGCTGTTTGGATTAAACTAGTGAGTGGTTTCTGGCTACAAGATCACATTCAGAGTAAATTGCCTTTTTTTGGACACTGTTCATATGATTTATATATATTTATACAGCAACTGAAATATTAATGAAGCAGAATACATTACAGTTTTTGCTCATCGTTGTACAGTGTGGCAACAAATGATTTTGTATGCATTTGTCTGATATAATGTGGAGATTATACAAAAACATGTTGCAGCTTCCATAAAGGCTCATTTATTTCTAAATATTGTGGCCTTTGTATGTAGCTAGATAGCATCATTAAATGTAGTTCATAGAAAAGATTTGCCTGAGCTACTCCTAAACTACTGCAAAACCCAATCATACTGGTTTAAACGAGATAAACTCCTCACCAAAACACATTATAGAGAGTTGATTACAGCATAAAACACACTATTGTCAAGTGTTTGAGAAGCTGCCCTTTAGGCTATATCACTGATATAGCACCATGAATGGGGTTTACTGTTGTAACGTCTTTAAATGGTGCTATGGGCAGGGAACATACAGAGCTTATATTTTAGTACGCCTTGGTTGATATGTTCAAAGGGATTTGTTGTGCTTTCAAAACAGTGTTTGAGGTATTTTCTCTGTAAACTGCTGATCTCAAGAAGGCCCAGAGCCAAAGATTAGCTGACTGTTGAAACGCCTATATATTAGCAATTCAGTGTGTTTGAAGAATCTACAACAGCTGGGCTCCTTAAAAATATCTGCAGTACAAGCTGAAAGAGACGTGAAACTGGGAAAAACGTCAGCATGACGACAGGCCTGGGTGCTGCCAGATCTTATTGATATGCATGGAAGTCTCCATTTTCACTACATCTACTTCATGTATGGCTTCCAGCAACAACTAAACAGCTCTATGAAAGGGATCACAAAGGAACACTGGCTCAGATATCATCTGAGGATTATGTGTTGAGTGTTATCTATTACACAGGTGAATCTGGACAAATGTGGGTACATTGTTCTTACTGCACTGGGAAAACATTTCAATTTGACTTACATAATAGTTTAAAAAAAGACATGTAATACACTGTCTTCAAACGCCTGTTACTGCAGTGATATCATTAAAACACATAAATATCAAATTACATATTTATGGGTACCCCTTCAATGGTCTCAACGTAAGATTCCTATATTACAGTATGTGGACACTCATGAACACAAAGATCCTTGGGTACAACCACCGTAACGCACTATAAAAGCAGTGTGATAATAATGTACTGCACTGTCGCAGGACGATCACATTTTAATAGAAAACCAGTGAGGGCTGAAATGTTATACAATCACTAGAGTTGATGCAACTGAGGGCAACAGTGATGCTTCGCACTGCTAAACACTGACTGATCTGAACAATTTAATGGAGCCAAGGGGCTTTTCGTTCAAATTCAAAGAAACCTTAAATGCAATGTTATATTCTCTGAATATGTATTTGGTGAATTTGTACAGTATAATATAAATGCATTCCTTTATAGCTCTACAATGTGAAACTATGCATAACAGATTAAATATTGCCCTCTTGTGCCTAAATACTGAAACTGCACTTGAACCTCACTGATAATACAGCTGTTCATACCTGCACCTACAATAATTTATAGTTAACCATTGTTTTCAGTGAACAGGAGGTGAAACACATCACATAATAACCTGCATTTGGTTGAAAAGTTATTCTGCACTTGGTAAAGATTCGCTAAAAAATATATAGACCAGGTTTAGTGGATAGAGACCTTGAACAAATTATTACTTCCTAACTTTTTCTACGTTCTTTTAGCAGGAGTGAAACAAGCACAGAATAATTTACCTGCAGTCAAACAGTTTTTTTTTCCCCAGGTACCACATCCTTTTAATGATATCAAAATTTGAAACCAGAACAAAATGAAGCAAAGTATTCCTGCATTAAGTTGTAATGTTGTGCAATACAGAAGCATATGTCTGAGTAAACTTGGCAGTGGCTGAATGCACACAGATCTCACATAACCATTTTATGTTACCAATTCATTACAGTTCTTATAAAAACCACAAATTCACTGCTCAGGTATGACACCATTTCTCAACCGATTCAAAGTAGACTTATAATAGGTAGTAACTGAAGATGTTTGACCATGTAATAACTCAGCATACAGGCTCACCACAGTACAAGCCTACCACATGTAGTCATACCCAATACAGCAAGTTAATCATTGCATAATGAATTTACATTTCCCACATTGCAAAGCTCCTGTGCCCTTTTACAGGTTTGCTTAATTTACATTTTAACACTGTAACAAATAATTCCATATCAAATTGATCAAAGCTGTGACAGATTTATGTCATGTTAAATTGATGATATTTGTTAAAAGCGACACTTTTCTCCACTACTGACAATTGAGCTTTCTTCTAGGCCACTATATGTGCCTGGTACACTTTGATAGATACATAACAAGTCTTATTTTTTTTTTATATCAACAACAACCCATTTCAGGCACTATAGGGTTCATGTGTATAGAGGACACATTATTATTCTGAATATACAGTCATGACATGATGGCAACTGTGTATTTTCCTATGAGCACAAACCGATATTAAATATTACAAATAAAAGTACAGCAATACATTACATGTACAACCTCTATGTGGTATGTAATGTATTACATAATGTGTAGATGCATTGAATCCGATAGACAGTACACAGTTTCAGAGTGAGGTCAGTTGACGGCAATGCTCTTCCCTCTCAGCCCAGCCCATTAAATTGCTCTCCGCAAAATGCTGATAAGACAATTACAGAGTAAAAATGAAAAAAATAAAATAAAAAATAAAAAAAACCCACATACATCAGTAAAATAAATAAAAACACCAAGAGCGTTTAAGACGGGAAGGAAGAAAACATTGGAACGAACACTCTCACTGTATCACTCAGTGCGTCCCCACCCACTGATTATTAGTTGCCCCCAGCCATAACATCTTTAGGAGGCTACTCTCTTCAGTGGTGCTGAACTGCGTTGAGGAGGTGAAGAAGCCGTAGAACAAGGTTGTTGATCTGTGGTCTGAGTGCCAGCTAGAGGTTGAACATAGTGGTCTGTTGTTTTTGGTCATGCTTCATTGAGTACCTGTCAATGGTCAAGAAGATACTGAGTGAAAAGTAGCAAATATACGTTTACAGTTTTGAATTGCACTCAAACAAAAAAAATGAAACATTTACCTTTTTTGCAAACTCAGGTAGGACGAATGATGCTTTGTGAATTTCAGGGTTGTAATATCTAAGGTTCATACTTTCCATTTCTTCTTTTGACAGCGCTCTCATTGGTTCCATGAAATTTGTTTCCTAATTCAAAAGTGAAGGAGCACCTCGTCATTTGATGGACATTACCAATCACCAAGAAATAGCAGACAAGTTCTTGTGCTACAAAATGTTCTTACAATGCGCCACTGGCATTTATAGGCAATCCGACAACAATCAGACGTGTGGCGGATGGGAAATGGAGAATGACGAGCGCACTTACAGGATTTGTACTGCAGAGCATGAATCCAATTTGGCCACTGGGATATGTTGGGATGGTGCTGTAGGCATAGTCCACCACGGGGAATAGGGTCTTGCAGAAGGTTCGCATCTCCTTTATCAGCTCCAAATGGAGCCATTGACACTCTCCTTTGAAATTGACACAAGAGCAGAGGAAAGGACACGTTCATTTCCTGTCTGCCTTTATTAAAACATTTGTTCCATCTCAAGGTAGTTGGAAAACAGACTGTATAAATGGGAACATAACAGCTCCAGAGGAGGTAAATAATGCCATAATAACCAGTTATTTTGGAGGAATTGTCATCTAGTAGCATAGTTATAACTTTTATCCAATTCAGCACTTTAGTAAAATTACACAGCCTTTCGCAAACATTTAACAAAAAACTGTTGTGAAATATAAAGTTACCCTGGGAACAAAGAATTCCACCGTTTCTCAACGCTGCCTTCATCAGTTGATAGTAAGACTCCTTGAACAAACTCTCAGCAGGTCCTGCAACAAAAATAGGCCTTTTTTAACAGTTGGCAAAAAAAAGGTGTTTTAACAGTTTTAAAAAAGCGGCACTTACCAACAGGGTCTGAGGAATCGGTTATAATGATGTCGAAGGCATCCTGGTTCTTCTTCATGAATTCAAAGCCGTCTCCAACATGGAGGATGAGCTTGGGACTGTAAAACCCTTTGGCCATCCCAGGGAGGAACTTCTTGGATGCATTAATGACATCCTACAGAGCAGACAACATCAACAGGGATAAGAGCAGGTACTACTCAGGTGCACTATTAGGAAAAAACAGTAATCAGTACAGCTCTCTAGAGCAGGGCTCTTCCAACGTTTTTTAAGCCAAGGACCCCTTAACTGAAAGACAGATATATTGTATAAAATGAAGTTGCATATTAAACTGGGCCTACAATAACGTGTAGGGTGGCTTAAAATCTCTTTTTTTGCATAGAATACTAAGCTATTAAAATATGAATTGTTGGCATGATTTTATAAATCATCTTTTAATGTTATTCATACATACGGCACAGTGAATCATATGTTGGAATTATGTTAAGCCATTTTCAATTATTTGGAGGCCCCTCTGCGGTGACTCTGAGGACCCCCTAGGGGTCCTGGACCCCCTGTTGAAGATCTCGGCTCTAGAGCAGGCCAGGGGTCTTCAACATGTGTTAACCCAAGGACCCCTTAACTGAAAGAGAGATGAAGCAGGGACCCCCTACTACATATATTGCATAAAAGTGAGTTGCATATTAAACTGGGCCTACAATAATGTGTAGGGTGGCCTAAAGCCTTTATACATACCTTTTTAGTGCATAGAATACTAAACTATTAAAATAGCATTTTAATTGTTGCCATGGTTTTATAAATCATGTTTTAATGTTAAAACATATGTGGATGGCTATTTTAGGGACTGGGCTACTATAGGCCAGTAAGCATATTGTCATTGGGGAATTATAATTGCTAATAATGTTAGATTCGTGTTAAGACTTTTTTTTTTTTTTTTTTTTTTTTTTAAAACATCAAAAATTAACTCTGAGGACCCCCTAGGGGTCCTGGACCCCTTGTTAAAGATAGAATCATTGTCGGTGTTTGTTGCTCCCACCTCATCTATCTCACACAGAACCACCGATTCCACCAGAGGATTCTTCACCACTTCCCTTAGCACGCCACCATCTCCACCGCCAATAATCAGCACCTGTATAAAAGGGAAACCGGTTGACTGTCAAGACAAAGAAACTTGACTCATCCTAAGTAAATCATGTTTTAATGTTAAATCAGTATGACTCGTCCTGAGTCATACTGCAGATTCATTCATTTTTCCAACAATAGATCTCACATACCTTCTTGGGGCAAGGGTGACTGCACAGGGGAAGGTTGGCAATCATCTCTTGATAGGCAAACTCATCTCTCTCTGTGCATTGGATCACTCCATCCAGCACCAAGACATTCCCATAGGTTTTACTGAAAAGTGATGTTACAGAAAAGTATGAGAGGCACATTTGAAAGCTGAAGCTAAACTGACTAACTCAGAATGTGTACATAACTTATGCCAAGATGCAGCAGCTATCTAGTACATGATCGCTACAGTTCTTTGAGATCATAAATAAAAGACTGCTACCGTGACCGACCTGTCTGTAACGGTTACCCTTTAACGTTGCTCTCCATCAACCCAGAGTTATCCTTAATTACGTTACCACCTTGGCTACCTAGCTAGTTTGTGAGCTAAAACCTGTTTCGGGACAAAGGTAATCTCGCATTGCCAGACCTACAAAGGTAATAACAACCCACAGGTAAGCTAACGATACCAGCTGAATAAACTTCTCAAGATCCCACGAGCTTCAGGTTGCTCATTCACTGCTAGTAGACGCTAACAGCTAGCAACGTTAGCCAAGTTTTGTAGCTAAAGTACTCACCTCTTGAAAACCATAACATCTTGAAATTTGGATTTCTTGTGGTAGAGGACCTCTTCTACTTGGAGGCTCATCGCTTGCCCCGGCCATAGCGCGCATGTTTCCGTAAACCACCCATCCTTTATGTGCTCCATGACAGCTGACTACGGCCACAAATAATACTACTAACGTGTTTGTAAGTGTGGCAATATGTGACACTTGACCGTTGTTTGACAGCTAAACTTGATGCCTCATATATAGCGAATGGGATTCTGCCGACGTCAGTGATTTACCATTATGCGAGCCAATGGGGTGCCAGGATGGCCAGTTCGTGTATAGTTTGTTTGACTTCACACCAGCAGCACCGCCCATCGTGCCGCGCAAGAGCCCAGTGGCTGGCTGCATGGGTCTCCGTGGTAAAGTTGGTTTTATATTGGACATTGGATATTCGACACATTCGAAAGATCTATTATGCGGCTTACCCTTTTGACTTTTTCATGTCAAACCACTTTTGGTGAACTCATCTCACTCACCCACACAATGCACAAAGCTTCTTTTAAAAAAAAATAAATAAATCATCCTTTCATTTTTTAAATATTTTTTATGTAAAATTATTTATATAAATCTATTTACTACTCTACTACTCTACTCTACTCATCTCACTCCCCCACACAATGCACAAAGCTTCTTTTTTTGAGGATGATTTTTTTTTTAAAAGAAGCTTTGTGCATTGTGTGGGGACGTTAGTAGAGTTCAGCAAACTTGGTTTGACATGAATAGGTCAAAAGGGAAAGCCGCATAATAGATTTATAGCATTTTTTTTACATAAACAAATATTAAAAAAATGAAAGGATGATTTTTTTGAAAAAAGAAGCTTTGTGCATTGTGTAGGGGAGTGAGATGAGTTCACCAAAAGTGGTTTGACATGAAAAAGTCAAAAGGGCAAGCCGCATAATAGATTTATATAAATAATTTGACATAAAAAATATTTAAAAAATGAAAGGATGATTTTTTTGAAAAAAAGAAGCTTTGTGCATTGTGTAGGGGAGTGAGATGAGTTCACCAAAAGTGGTTTCGAATGTGTCGAATATCCAATGTCCAATATAAAACCACCTTTACCACGGTGCATGGGTCTGGGCTGTAGCTGGATCCCTCGTGAAGATAAACTTCGGTGGTACTGCGGTTTTATTTTAAAATAAGGCCTTCTCCAATTTGTTTGTTTTAGAGACGAACAGCCTAACACCCTCTATAGACTTTAAACCCAAGCCTTAGAGTGTTTGTTTTTGTCTGTTTAGGTTTAGCTAGTTACACAAGCCGCGGGCCCTGATTCGAAACTTTCTACTCCTGCATCATGGAGAGCGTCCTGACAGTGAACATCAGAAACAGAACAGGACCTCCTCAGGCCTTGCAAAGAGTGGTTTGATCGGCTGAACACACAATAGTTAGTGCCCTACCCTGCCTAAAGGATATTTACACCAGGCCACGCACTGCAAGATTAAGGCTAAGAGAGTCAGTAAATATTCAAGCCACCTGGATAACAGCCTTTTCTCCTTGTTGAGGTCGGGAAGAAGGAACCCGGATACACCAGGCCAGCACTGAGAGGCTCTGGAGGAGATCCTACCCTCAGGACACTAGGATCCTAAATGAGGACACTGCCCATGACTGCACTGCATAATACATATTACACTCTTTTTAATGCACAAATTGATGGAACTGACAGAATAACATTTTACTGGAATTATATATTATGGCTACTGTTGAAATATTGCCACTTCTGGTTTAAACATCCATTTTTGAAATTTCAGAAATGGATCCAGCATCCTCCTAGTTTTTTTTTCTCCCCATGTGTTTTGTTTGTCTTTTCACACAAGACTGGCTCCGGTGCGTAGACCTACAAAACAGAGAATGCAGTAGATAAAATAGGCTAAACCAAAAGTAAACTAGTTAAACTTGTCGGGGCAAGCCAATAATTTCAGCAAAGATCACCAAATATGATGAATGTGATCTTAATGGGTAATTGTCAGACTCATCACTCTTTCATAGAGTGTATAACGAAGAATAGTTGTTCCAATCTGGTGCAAAACATATTAGTGCAGAAGTGCGTGGAAATGCTGTCAGTGCACACAAGGCTTGCTCTAGTTGTTGCAATTGCGCTGTTAAAATACAGTTCCCAGAATTGCCAGTCAGCCGACAACCAGAAAGCAACGGATACAGTCCCCCGGGTTTACTGTGTTAAAAATAATTGACAGCTGTTAATTCACTTTGAATTATTTGATTTCCACAATGGACCTTGTAGTGAGCTTTCTTTTATTAATTTAAAGTCAAGAATGAACTTATAAAATCAGTCCCTAAAAAGTGACATTTCTTTTATCTGAACATCTAAAGTAGAATTGCAACTTGGCAAACTCCAACTGCTGAAGAACATTGCGTGATAAGACCGAAAGGCTCCAGAAAAGCTTAAAATGGGCCTTATGAGTTTTATTTTGGTCATCTGCATCTGCAGAAATGTTTTGGAGGGCGGTACGAAATAGTTGTTTGTCACAAACAAGGCACGCCCGATGCATACCTAACAGAACGTTCCATCCAGAGGCTCAAGTAAACCAAAAGGTTTGAGTTTCCCCACTCCACACTTCCACTACACATCTGTTACTTTAAAGGTTAGTTCTGAAGAACAAACAAACAGAGAACAGAAAACGTTTTATCCAGAAGGTAAAGTAAATCAAAAATGTATGTAGTCAAACTTGCTAAGTTGGAGTATCCCTGCCGGCACTTCACATCTACTACTTTAAAGTTGATATCAGTGGTGATAGTTCTGAAGAAAGGTCTGATTATGATACTGCTCCACCAAAAAATGTAGGCAAGACCTTTTTCCTCTAAAATCATCTTTAATAAAGAGGTCTGTGCTTCCACATATTTACAGGGTAAACTGTTCCACAGATAGAAGAAAATACACTTTGAAATTCTGAATTTCACTTGCAAGAAAAAAAAAAGTTTTAAAATACGCCAGAAAATAGCATCCAAGAGAGTTTATCTTTTGGGCCAGTTGTGCCGGAATCCTCTGTAGAGAAGGAAAAGACAGAATGGTTAACACACTGTGAGGTTTGTATGGGTGTCATTTACACTGGGGACATGTCCCCCACTTTTTTTGAAATGGTTGCTTATGTCCCCAACTCTTTTTAAAAGCTAATTTGCTTAAATGTTTGGTAACACTTTCCTTGAAGGTATCTACATAAGAGTGACATGACACAGTCATGACACATGAACCCTAACCTAACCATAACTTTTCATGACAAAAAACAAATGATACTTACTAAAAGAAGCGCTATGTCAAACGTTTATGACTTGTTTATAACGTTCATGACAGTGTCATGTCACTCTTATGTAGATACCTTCAAGTAAAGTGTAAGCAAATGTTTTTTTGAAAACACAGATATGTGAAATATGTTTTAAATGTACAGACAGTTTTAAACACAAGCAGAAATCTTGCAGAAACATATCTGAGCTATTCAAGTCCAGGAGTTTATGAATTAATTCAAATACTGTGAACAGGCCCATTTAAAGAGGTTACTTCTACAAACAAAAGACACAAAAGGAGGAGGGAAGAGTAAATAATGTGTGTTGACTCTGCAGGGATAACATTACATTACATGACAAAAGTTGATTTAGAATTTTTAATGCTAAAATTTATGGTGGAATTGTCTTTCTGTGTAAAGGAAAACACAAAATTCATGCAGCAGGTGACAATTCAAACTAGAAAATGCATTTCCTGCAGAAAATGCGTGGGAATGCTGAATAGCTAAATTGCTAAAGCTAAAGTGGATGAATAGCTTAAATCCGCAAGCTGAAGTAGTGAGAACAGGTTGAAAACTTTGAATGGACATGAATTTCATTAAAAACAGTTGAAAAACACTACGAATGTATACAATGTGTGCCATATTAAGAGGTTTTTCGAAAAGCTGAATTGCTAAAGCTAAGCTGGATGAATAGCTTAAATCTGTAAGAACAAGTTGAAGTGATGAGAATAGTTGGAAAAGTAGTACGGACAGACAGAGAGAGAGAGACTGGTAAGAGAAGCAGACAGACAGACAGACAGACAGACAGACAGACAGACAGACAGACAGACAGAAAGAGAGAGTCAAAAAGAGAGACAGCCAGACAGCGAGACAGCAAGACAGAAAGAGACAGAGACAGACAGACAGAAAGAGAGACGGGTAAGAGAAGCAGACAGACCAACAGAGAGAGAAACGTGTAAGAGAGACAGACAGACAGACAGACAGACAGACAGACAGAGGGAGAGATGGGTAAGAAAGGCAGACAGACAGAGGGAGAGATGGGTAAGAAAGGCAGACAGACAGAGGGAGAGATGGGTAAGAAAGGCAGACAGACAGACAGACAGACAGAGGGAGAGATGGGTAAGAAAGACAGACAGACAGACAGACAGACAGAGGGAGAGATGGGTAAGAAAGGCAGACAGACAGAGGGAGAGATGGGTAAGAAAGACTGACAGACAGACAGACAGACAGAGGGAGAGATGGGTAAGAAAGGCAGACAGACAGAGGGAGAGATGGGTAAGAAAGGCAGACAGACAGAGGGAGAGATGGGTAAGAAAGACAGACAGACAGAGGGAGAGATGGGTAAGAAAGACAGACAGACAGAGGGAGAGATGGGTAAGAAAGACAGACAGACAGACAGACAGACAGAGGGAGAGATGGGTAAGAAAGGCAGACAGACAGACAGACAGACAGACAGAGGGAGAGATGGGTAAGAAAGGCAGACAGACAGAGGGAGAGATGGGTAAGAAAGGCAAACAGACAGACAGAGGGAGAGATGGGTAAGAAAGGCAGACAGACAGAGAGAGGGAGAGATGCTTTCATGTCTTCTGCACTATATAACAATCATGTATAGTGTACACACCTGTAGTATTTAACTTTAGTGTCTGTGAACGTGTTGTTATGGTTACTACCAATGACTGTTTGTAAACATGCTTTGATCTCTGTAACGAGCTGCAGCTGCTCAAACTGAGACACTGCTGGTATCCACAGCCACTGAACGACCTCCGAAACAAACGCTCATACTGCCAAAATGAAAGGCGGTATCAGTCAAGTGACGAAATCATGACGACCACGAGGCCTTCCTGAACGAAATCATGTAAAATTTATATGGATAAGGTGAAAAATGTGGCCACACCGGCGATTTCAAAAAGTGGTTTGCTGTCCATTTTGCTTTGGAAAGTGGAGTAACTTTTGCATTGCTGTCAATGGACAATGATTCAGAACTCTTGTCATTTGGAAGCTCACAGAGCCAAAAGTATAAGTCGTATCGCACAACTGAGCAAATTGCCTGAAACTAGACAAAAATACCTACGTTTTGATGTATAAATTGTGCATGTGAAGTTAAAATTGTGGGTGTGAGAGCAATTCATAGAGAAAGATTTAAGATCATTGTTACAGAGCTACGCACTCTAGCTGGGACATTAACACTCTAAGGGAGCTGCATACACACACATTGAAAAAGCAAAAACATCCTGAAAAAATCAATAAACTTGAACAGCTTTTTCACAAAAACTGTAAAAGATATCAACCTGAAAAGCAATAGCCTAATAGCTGAATTGTTTTTGAACATTTTAAAGTTTGTTTGGTGTCTGTAGGTGAAAGTATGAAGGAGCTGAAACTTTTGGGAGCGGAAGAAGATTTGAAGGATTTGAAGCTTGCTCTCATTGACTTTAATGTTAAAATAAAATGCTTAAAAGCTTAATATTTAAAAAAGTATAAATAGTAGAAAAAAAGTTGAAGAAGTCCCATCGTCTGCTGAAAGAGCTGAACATTTTAAAAGTTGAATGGCTTAAATAGCTGAAAGTATGCAGAAGTTACGGAAAGCCAAAAAACGTACGGAATAATAAGAAAAAATAAAGAACAGAATAACAATAGTTGGGAATGCTGTATAAGCATTCCCACTAAATATACAAATATAATGGAATATATTGCAGTCAGGCTCTTAGGCATTCTGTATTTGCTTTTAAATATTTATTCTCCTATAAATATTTAAAAGCAAATACAGAATGCCTAAGAGCCTGACTGCAATATATTCCATTATATTTGTATATTTTGAATTGTCACCTGCTGCATGAATTTTGTGTTTTCCTTTACACAGAAAGACAATTCCACCATAAATTTTAGCATTAAAAATTCTCCAGAATGCAGGAAATAAAGTGATTAATAATATTTTTTTTGAATTTGCATAAGCAAAGAAACTACTGAATATTGTGCATGTTTACCTATCAGATTTTCCAGCCATGTACGACATACTTCGGTTCCCAGCTCCGCTATTGGATTTTTGTCCCCTGGGAGTTTTCTGTTGCGTAAAAAAAAAAAAAAAAAGTAAATTCATCACTCACTCGTAAAAGACATATTGTTGAATAAACAAATTAATTAAACTATTACCTTTTTCTTAAAACCATGGGCTTGCCGGTTTGGATCAAACTGGGTGTTGTCTTTGGATTTTGTACCTGTAAAAACAAAAGGGGTGCACTGAGCTGAATTCATTTTTACAACGTACAACAACTGTATCTAGATGTAAAATGAATATAAAAAAGAAAAATCACAAATTACATACCAGCAAAGACTTTGAGGTCTGACTGACTGTAGTCAAAAGGCTTGAAGCTGTCTTGGGGCGGCGGTTCTGTCTTTTGGGGCTTCTCTGCAGACTTCATCTGCTTCTTACTCTGCTTGGGAGTCGACTCTCCAACCTCACTGGCGACCCTCTCTCTTTTCTTTCCGCCACCTTTTGCAGATTCCTAATGAAATTGGTTACCAATGTTATATTCAATTCTTAAAATACACATTTTGATGAATGCATGACTAAATAGATGTATTTTGTAGCTACTAGCAAGACAATGAGCAATGTTGGAAGACTGTTCCCAGCTATGGGGCAACTGCATGTGCAGTTTTGTTAAACAAGTCATCAAACAGCTCTGTTTTTGTTTTTTTTTAATTTTGATATTTTAATATTTTGGGATTTATCCATGTATGGTTCACCAATAAATGGCATGAAGTAACCTACATCAAGGGAGGGGGTCATTAATAAATTAAAGGAATTATAAATATTCATAATAACTGACATTTGCCAAACGTATGGTTTTCTTTGCTATATACACACTTGGCAGACATTTAGCTTTACCCCACACAACAATGTCGTACTGTATGGGCCTCTGATTGAAATAATTATATTTCAGTGACCTATTTAAGTCAACATTAAATTCACTTATTAGTGATGTAAGTTGAAAGTTGAAAATCCAGCTTTGCTGCCATCTAAAGGTTGAGTGATCACTGTTTGGTGTCGTCAACTGACTGTGCTGAGTTAAGTTAAAATGTTGACTTCTACGGTTCTAGTTATCCAGCCATCAGGTTAGTGGTTGAAGCCGCAGCTTTATGCCAATATCCCAGAATCTACCGTTAATCTTTACCCAGGTTTAAACTATGTAACAGTAACATCAGTTGTTCCAATTAACAATACTAATTTGCTAAATCATTTTTTATAGTTGGACATCAAACTTGTGAGCGTGACATGTTTTCTCCCTGGGATCATTTCTTTTCCTTTTTTTGGATAATGTTTTGGGGCATTTCCCTTTATTTGTAGTGACAAAGGATAGACAGGAAAGGTGAGAGAGAGATGGGGGATGACACGCAGCAAAGGGCCACAGGTCGGATTCGAACCGGGGCCGCTGCAAAGAACTCAGCCTACATGGGGTGTACGCTCTTACCGAGTGAACCCCCCCGGGATCATTTCTGATTTATTCACACAACAGGCTTAATTTTACCTGATGACGGTTCATTATTTTTTGATAACAAAGATGCAGGCGAAAGAGGAAACCTGTGATGTTGGAGCACAATCACAGCACACACCCTTCATAATTTTCAATCATTATATCAGTGCAGTAGAAGCTTTGGAAACCTTTCATTCAAACTGATATTAGACAACAACACTTCACTGCCAAAGTGCCGGCTGAAACTGACAGTTGGCCGGCAGAGCCAATATCTGCCTGCAGTTGGCAGTTTGAGGACAGTTACTTTCAAGTGCTGCTGCCAACACTTCTGACTATAATGCATGCCACCACAGGGTGCCAACATGCTTATTTGAAGCCGCCATTTTAGCCTAAACCAAACTTTTCACTTAAGCCATCATTACACAATGGATTTGCTGTGGTGCGCGTCATTACTGTGTGCAGTAGCGACTGATGGCCCAAAGCTCACACAGTGAAAGGCAGAGGCGAAGTGGTGCCATCAGCAGGGTCAGAGGCGAGAGTCAAACAGTGGTGACTATTCTTTCTGTTCTCCAGCACCGCGGACAGGAGTCAAAGTACTGAGACTTTTGTCTAACTGAGCATTTAAAACTAAGTGGAAACACCATATGGTGGCATGAGCATGTAGAAGAAACCAAGCGGGAGGGCGCCAAGCAATACCCCAGACACATGGAGCTAACAGGAAGTGGGCTTTTGGGCAGACAGAAAGATATCAGAGATTGTTGTTCCCCAGGAGGGAAGAAAAGCATTTGATGAGTGGAGGACATGTCTCTAATGCTGCAATCCCAAGCTGTGCATTCTCGTTCCCCAGGCACATCATGTGACAGATATAAATTTTAAAAGGCCACTGACATGCCGGTGCTGCAGACTGGCAGCAGTGGTTCACCCGCTTCTGAGTCACCATATTTATGTGTAGAAATACCAGCCATGTCTTCAGAAAATGGGGGCATTGCAGAGGGTTAACCTACCTATTACAGCACTGTCTTTAAAATGCTGTGCCAGGCTCTTGGGTGAATATAACACTCATGTCTTCCATGGATATGTACTTTCCCCACACATCAACGGTGAAGTTGAAGAGTGCAAAGCCTATCTGAAGTGGCATAGAGGATATAGAAGAACTGGAGAGCGAATGACTCACCGCTGCTTGCTGGCGAACAGTGGCAACGTTCTGGAGAGACTCCTGGTAGCTCTGTTTAGCCTGGTTTCTTTCCTCTGTGGAAATCAACAATACAATGAGAGACATTACTTTAAAAAGTGCAAATTTAGAGCAAGTTTCACCCCATTACCTGCCACTTTCTTTGTGTGTTCCTTTGCTTCTTCCTTGGCTTTCCGACTGGCCTCCTTCTTGGCCTCCAACTCCTTGTTTTGCTGTTCAATACTCAGCAGTTTCCATCTTTTACTAATCTGTAAACGTGAGATGGTACAGCTATGAACATTCAAACATGTAGTTAGGAGGACAACACAAACAAGTCTGGATGTAGATGGATGTATGGAGCTCTTTGATTACCTCAAATATTTTTGAAGACGGGTCAAACTTGGCATTCTTGCTGATGTGCACATCACTGGAGGGCAAGTACTGAAATCACAAGGAAGACAGTTGAATACCGTGTGTCCGGTTAAATAAAATACAAACGATACCGAGTGTGATCACTGATCATCTCTTACCATTCTGAAAGGGTTTTCAAAACACTCAATGATACGTCTGGCTTTCATCTGAGCCACAGAGAGGGACTCGTGGTCATTCTGTGTTTCCAGCTCCTTCAGAAAGGAGAGAGAGTTCTCACATTAGGTATCAGCGTTGTATACAAATCGACTGGCTTAATAAAGGAAACTAAAAGTCGATCTCTACCTCAAACTGTGTGATTTTAGCTGCTGCCATAAGACCACTTGTTTTCTGCATATCAACATCCATCTTGGGCTCATCCTCCGCGAAGAGCACCCCTTGTTTGACAGGCAGTTCTGAAAATAAACACATTTGTTTGAGGCCTAAAATACTAAAAGCAGCAGAATAAGCAGTAGAGTATCGAGCTTACCATCAGGAGAACAGTGCTGGAGATGGCTCTCAGAGACCCTGGATGTATCATGAGGACCAAACATTGTGACCTCTGGCTGGAGAATGATACAAAACCACATTAATTCTCATCCCAGGCGTGGTTTTTTCGACAAATACGGATTGCAAAAACTAAAAATTCCATCTGGTCAGTTTTTAACCAACCTTTTTTATGGGTGTGAGTCCTTTCGTCTTTTCAGCTGCAATCTCAGCCTGTGTGAAGTGCAGGAGACATTGCAATGTTTGATCGATTAAGGTACCTTAATTGACAAAGGGCTTAAGAACACAAATATTGAAATTATACTAACATAAAAAAAGATTCCCACTTCTGGCATCCATCTTCTCTTACCTTAAGGAGAGGCATTTCTCTGGCTTGCTGCACTAACAAATGGAGCTCATTGACCTGCTGCCTGACCAGCGGGGGTACAGGGTTACAGCAGGCAATGATGCCCTGAGGCTCTCTGAGTAGAAAAAAACAAAATACTGTGCTGGAGGTTATGAATAAAAACACTAAACTCACCTGCACTGAAGTGAGAGAACACCACTGAAAATGAAAATTTGGAAATCTAATCAACTTACTTGGGCAGCTCCTCAGATATCTTGTTCATCATGTGAGTGGGCAGGGTGAACCTAAATGCAAAAATAACACTATTAAAATATGTTAAGGCAGATGTAGGAAAACTATGAATTACTGTAAAAGCAGGGAAATGTGTGTTGGAAAAATCTGGCTGGGCACAAACTATAAATAGGAAAACAGCTCTAACGGATTTCCAGACCAGCGAGTCCATCCATTTCCAATCAGCCTACCCGGTGCTTTCATCTTCCTGCCTGGCCAGCTTGTCCCTCCAGGCAAACAGCAGTCTGAAGGCAGTGAGCTGCTGGGTGTTAAAAGACCTTTTCTGCTTCCTCTGCAGCTCCAAATATGACTCCTCTGTGAATATAGGCTTCGTGTATTTCTGTGTGGAAGGAAGGCACACGGTGAATCATATTCAATGACAGAAAATGCAAGAGATCATGGTGTGGAAATGGAGAAATATGACAGCAGTAAAGAAACTAGTGGATAGAGAACAGTGGAACAGGAGTACAGAAGTGGGCTTTTAAGTGTTAATTTAATCCTAATGGTGTATGATGTGAGATTTGTGCTCACCTTCAGAGAAATGTCTTTGCTCTTGTTCCAGACACTCTGCAGCAGGCCAGGCTGCCTGTGGTTAAAGTCCAGCAGCTGCACCCTCACACAGTCATAGATGTAAAGGAGGTAGTGGGTGTCCATCCGGGCGTACTGCACCATCTCATCTGGCAAGGGGCTACAGGGCCGAGTTATGGAACACGTTTTATAAGTCAATCTTTTTTTTTTTTTTTTTTTAAGAGTAATATTACCAACAATTCTTAAATACTATTTTCCTTTAAAAGGAATTTAAAGATATTAAAAGAAACTCTATCCCTCAGTTAAACCTAAACCAAAACTATTGAATGAAGCATCAAATGGCCCTGCCATCTCCATACCGAATCCTCCAGTCAGCCAGCTGGTAGCGTTTCTCTGAGTTGACATTGCAGAAGTGTTTGAGCAGGTGGTCGAGGGAATGTCTGGCCAGGTTCAGAGCTCGACTGGCCTGATGCGTGTCAAACAGGTTGACGACATACAAGCCAAAGTCCCTCTGGAGCCACTCAATGTCAGAGTCAGCGCCGTGAAATACCTGAGAAAAGGAGAGAAAGTACATCGGGCTGAAAACTCTCCGCAGGAAGTACCAACTTATTTTAAAGAAAAAATAAAATTGCTTCTTTTCTGTATCTAAGCAATGCATAGATACAGAAAAGATGATGAAAAATTGGGGACACACCAAGTGACATTTTTTTCCCTTCCATTTGGATTCTTTTTCACAGATCTCTCAGCAGTTCAAGCCCACACAACACACTTTTCACAGGTATCCTACAGTGTGTGAGTCACGGTGGCTCCCACACACCACAGGACACCCGCCAACTTTATCAAACACGTTTGAAAACTTTGGAGCTCTGAGACACCTCAAGGAACTCAGACGTTTTCAAGATTAAATCTTTACAAACTCAACATTACTACACTGGTGGGGATTTTTCTTTAATTTCACCTGCTTAAAAAAAAAATCCCCTTTAATTGCTGAGATATAGGATTGCAATGACAAAGCTAGACACAGCTTTGCCACGCCGACCAACAGGGCAAACGGAACAAGTGGTGAGACAACCAGACAGGTTCTCTTTAAATATTCTCAGTTTAATTATCTTAACCACTTATTTGGAAGTAAAACTCAAAAGGAATGCACAAGAAATATGTCATATTTTTCCACTGCATTGTAAAACTCCTTGTGCACACAACTACTATATGGCAATTTGGTCCAAGTTGAACTAGTTAGCTCTGCAAGATCTAAAAGATTTTGACAGTTTAGCATACATGCTTCAAACAAGTGTTGATATGACATGTGCTTATTGACAATCTGTGGTGTGGTTGCTCTGTGCATCTGCAAAGATATATCTAGCAGAATTGTCATGTCCTCAGACTTTTAATGATAAAGATGCTGAATAAATTGTTCATTTACAACAAAGAGCACAAAAAGGTATGTTGGCAAGAACTGTGAGACAAAACCAAGGCCCAACAACGGCAAAAAAGGGAAATAGAATTTCCGTTAAAAACAACCATACAGACCGTGCAGTTGCCCATTTTGGAAACAACTCGAATCAGATGGCAATCTCATCTTCCCTTTAGACAGTGAAAGCCATAGAACAGGATACAGGAACAAATCATTTGTGGAGCGGTTCCATTACCTTGACAATAGCCGGGTCAGTGAATGCCTCGTTGAGGATGTACAACTCGCTGCGGAGCTCAATGGCGTCGATGATGAAGTCCTCCTCTCTGCTGGAGATCTGTATCAGACAGGTGAGGCCGAGGAAACTCCTGTAGGAGTGGTGCTGCAACAGAGAACAGAGTGTTAACAACACACTGATACACAAGAATCTACAGGCTTTGTAATGAGAATTAAAGCTATAGTGCGTAGTTTCTGTCTCCCCCATGAGTAACATGAGGTAATTATCTTCACTCAAATTTCTGCACAGGAAAGTCACCGGACGACACCAGTTTCTGAACATAGCCATACTGAGAAATACAGAGAGAGTTGTGTGGAGATGATGGTCTTAATTAGCTTTGTAGCAACTCATCATGGCTTGAATGTAACAGACGTTCAATAATATCAAAAAGTTACACACTAAAGCTTTAACCACAGAATTGAATCAGTGCCTTCCTGCTTGGCTGTTGTATTGGATCACATATCATAATATAGGCATATACGATATTGTGCCCACCATGTGTACATTTAAGAACTTTTTCTAATCCTGTACCTCAAGGTCCACTGCAAATTCAGACAATTTGCAAAGCTTCTCATTCAGAGCCACCAGATCCTCCAATGTGTCAATGAAGGAGCATTTGGTCTCAGTCAACGGTTTGTACATCTAAAAATAAAAAATAAAACACAAACGACTTTAGTAGAATCCCAATTGACAATGAGAGGATCATATTATAGGATTATAGTAATTTACCTGCGGTTCTGGCTTGGACAGAACACTTTCTGGTATTGTAAGATGATCCAGTTCATATTGGTATGGGTGTGCAAACCTACATGGATCAGAATCACAAGTTTAGATGGGCAAAGAAAATTAGGAAAAAGACACAATGTTATTATTACAAAAGAGACCAGTCTTACATGTCTTCAACGTGTTCCTGAGTTCTCTGCTGGTGAATGAAGTCAGCCAGAGCAGCCGGGACATCAAGGTCCTCGGGTCTCTCTTTACGGATTTGTTTGTTGGTGAAATCTACAATTGGAGAGCAAATATGTTACAAATGTTTATGAAAACAACAGATGGGAATAATGTGAGAGTGAGAAGTATCTTACATGAAGGAAGAGGCTTTACTGCATTAGGCTTGATGAAGATCTTGGGAATAAATGGTGTGTTGCTGTTGTCAACTTTTTCCTTGAATTTCATCTGAGGCCTAGCAACATTCTTGGCTTGGAGCAGTCGGAACGTCTCAGAGCGACTGCCAGAGCGACTGCCAGAGCTTGAACCCTGATGGATAAAAGCATTGTTTACCAAAAGGTGTGAAGCATGAATATGCAAGTGTTCAAAAAACTAACAACGTTCCAGTGCTTTAAATGCTTAAATATCAGGACTGGCACATGAGGTTTAAGCTTGAATGCGGCCCAAAAAAAAGGTTAATTAGCCAACCATGCGATTCCAGCTGGAAACAACAATCTTGGGAGGCTGAAACTCTGCAGGCATGACAGGCTGCTGGTTCCTGTTCACCCCATCAGCTTCATCGAGAAGAATCCCCTGGAAATCAGAGACAAGAGCTTTCTTGGTTTACAAAGACTTTTTTTTTATATGAAGAAATTTGTACAACACCAAAGCCGTAGGTCCATACCACTCTTTCGAGGATGACGTCGTTCGAGTCCACAACCAAGTCAAACCTCTCCTCCAGTCCCGTCAGCTTATTCCGGTCTCTCATGCGAGATCTGCAGCCGTGGTGCTGCATTATCTGACTCATGCTGACACAGGGACACAGTGATAAGAATTTATTTCTCTTATTGAGAAACAGCAAGTGGCAGGTTACTCAGCAAACCCACTCTTCTGTCTGCATGTCTAAAGCTCAGTCAGACTTGCTTTAAATATAGCAAAATTGTCTTAGCATTGAAACAGGATGTGATGTCATTGTTCTGACAAAAGTAACCAGGAAATATTGATTGGAGCAATCATAAAAGGTGCTTCTCCTCATGTCGCTTAAATTGCCTCCTCGACTCCTCCACTTGGCTCCCTTCCTCACGTCTTAGTCCCTCCCACCGAGGAGGCACGGGAGAGACGCGGGGAAATCATCAGAGGAGAGAGGCAACAAGCTAATGTGTTTTAGAGGGATGAGACGTCTTTTCCTCTGAATCATCACATGAATTTGTCAGCTGTTTGGGCAGAGTTAGCAACTCCTTCAACTGCACGGCTACCGGGAAGGCTGCTCTCGTGTATCCTCGCCTATAGCTCCTCGATGATCCCTCCTAAATGCTCGCTCCTCGGGGCAGAAATAAGAGCTTTGAGACGGCCTTCACCGAGGAGGGACAGAACAACTTCCGGTTCAGCCGAGGAATCGAGGAGCGATCAAATAAGGGCCATGAGATGCAGCTATAGACTGTGAATATACTATGAGAGTGATGTTGCAGTATGTAGTCTGTTAGTGTACTAAATGGGGTGATATGACACCACTAGAATCAATCCCCTCCCCCCCACCATTTCCAAAGGCAAGACACATCAAAACAATGTTCTTACTCTTGACCAAATTGAAGTCTACATTCAACAAAAGGTGAACTTTGACCTGCGAATGTGCCGAAGGTCCACAGCTCCTGACAAGAGTAAACGTATCCTTTAATTTTTCAGATGCACGGGCTTTAACCCAATCGAAAGAGAGGCAGAGCGATCCCAGCCTCTTAAATGTGAATATTTTCTACAACCCCAAATCAGAAAAAGTTGGGACAGTATGAAAAACACAAATAAAAAAAGAAAGTATTGATTTCTAAATGTACTTTGACTTGTATTTCATTGCAGACAATGTGAACACAAAATATTTCATGGTTTGTCTGGTCAACTTAATTTCATTTGTAAATATACATCCTTTCCTCTCATTCAGACCTGCAACACATTCCAAGAAAGGTTGGGACAGGAGCAATTTAGGGCTAGTAATCAGGTAAATTGGTTAAATAATGATGTGATTTGAAACAGGTGATGTCAACAGGTGATTGTAATTATGATTTGGTACAAAAGCAGCATCCAAGAAAGGTCTAGTCATTTAGGAGCAAAGATGGGCCGAGGATCGCCAGTTTGCCAACAGATACGTGAGAAAATGATTGAAATGTTTAAAAACAATGTTCCTCAAAGAAAGATAGGAAGACATTTGCTTATTTCACCTTCAACAGTGCATAACATAATTAAAAGATTCAAGGAATGAGGAGGAATTTCAGTGCGTAAAGGACAAGGGCGCAAGCCTAAGCTGAACAACCGTGATCTCCGATCCCTCAGATGGCACTGCATCAAGAATCGTCATTCATCTATAAGCGATATCACCACATGGGCTCAGGACTACTTTAGCAAACCTTTGTCAAGTACCACAATACGTAGTTACAGCCACAAATGCCGGTTAAAACTGTACTGTGCCAAAAGGAAGCCCTATGTTAACAGTGTCCAGAAGCGCCGTCGACTTCTCTGGGCTCGGAGGCATCTGGGATGGACCATCACACAGTGGAAACGTGTACTGTGGTCAGATGAATCAGTATTTCAGGTATTTTTTGGGAGAAATGGACGCCGTGAGCTCCGGACCAAAGAAGAAAAGGATCATCCAGACTGTTACCAGCAACAAGTCCAAAAGCCATGGTCTGTCATGGTATGGGGTTGTGTCAGTGCCCTTGGCAAAGTTAACTTGCACTTCTGTGATGGCACCATTAATGCTGAAAAGTACATAGAGATTTTGGAGCACAATATGCTGCCTTCAAGAAGACATCTTTTCCAGGGACGTCCATGCATATTTCAACAAAATAATGCAAAACCACATTCTGAACACATTATAAAGTCCTGGCTGCGGAGGAAGAGGATACGGGTACTTGACTGGCCTGCCTGCAGTCCCGACCTGTCTCCAATAGAGAATGTGTGGCGCATTTTGAAGCGCAAAATGCGACAACGAAGACCCCGTACTGTTGCCCACCTTAAGACTTGTTTGCAGCAAGAATGGGACAAAATTACACCTGAAACACTTCATCACTTGGTGTCTTCAGTCCCTAAATGTCTTTTAAGTGTTGTGAAAAGGAATGGCAACATTACAAAGTGGTAAATGCTTTACTGTTCCAACTTTTTTTGAAATGTGTTGCAATAACCAAAATAGGAATTTCGTTTTTTTGAAAAGAAAAACAATATAAATCATGAGGAACACATTAAATTATGTGCTGTTGTATTGTCTGCAATGAAATACAAGTCAAAGTACATTTAGAAATCACTGCTTTCTTTTTTTATTTGTGTTTTCCATACCGTCCCAACTTTTTCTGATTTGGGGTTGTAGTTTCTTCTCTCCTCTGTGACAGTAAACTGAATATCTTTGAGTTGTGGACAAAACAAGACATTTGAGGACGTCATCTTGGGCTTTTGGGAAACACTGATCCACTTTTTCACCATTTTATAGACCAAACAACTAATCGATTAATCGAGAAAATAATCGACAAATTAATCGACGATGAAAATAATCGTTAGGTTCAGCCCTAATATAAACTACTACTACTACTACTACTTCCTGCAGTACTGTAGGTTTTGTATGTAATCCGCAAAAATTGGGCACCTATAGCTATAGGTATTGTTTGCATTAACTTGAAAAGCATAATTTAATTCCATTGCTATGAGAAAACTGTCAATTAACTAATTTCTTAATCCCTGAAAAGGCCTGTTTTCTATGAAAGTTTGTTGGTGATTGTAACTTACCTTTGTACCATTTAAGGTTATTCTCTGGACATGAACTGCTTGAGGGTGTTCTAAAACGTTTGACTTATGTAGTGTGTGTGTGTGTGTGTGTGTATATATATATATATATATATATATATATATATATATATATATATATATATATATATACACACATACATACATATATATACACACATACATATACATACATACACTTACCAGTGCAAGAGCTTATCTCCTTGACTTTCACAGAACTCCTGGAAGCCCGGGAAGCTCCGATAGAAATCATATTCATCTCCAGTTTGAGGCAAGCTGGCGGATGCTTTGGTGGCGGATAATACAGCACCCAATCCATACTGCAGAGGAGAGACAGGCGTTAGTGTTAGCCAGTACTAACACGATACAATGTAGTAACATAAAAATGTACGGAAGGGTGTCAAAATGTAATGTTTACATTAGTTTAACAAATGTCTAATATCAGGGTTTCCACACCATGGTTAGTCCTATTCAATTAAACATGGCAGTTACGTATTTTAACTTGCACGAACACAGTGTTTAAACAATTAGTTGATATTTAACTAGTGGAATTCTGATAATGACTTGTTTAATCCATTTCTTTAAAAAAAAAAAAACTATCTGCAGGTGACAGCTTCTCAAATGTGTGTATTTGCTAGCTAAGTTAGATATCTTTGACCTTAGCCCTCAACTCAGATGTGAGACGTGTCAATATTTCTTGACGAAACAATAATCGACACAATCTAACGTTAGTTGAATATGTAGCTACATTTAATTACGGCTCTAAGGTTAACGTTACATGAAAACATTTGCCTTGAGACAGGCATCTTTTCTGTCTAATTAAGTTAGCACACTAAAGAGGCTCAACTGTCTCAAAGCCTTATCAGTTACTTATACTATAAAATCAGATCTTGTGTCAACAGATAACTGTGAATGTTTTCTACCAACACTTAACGTGAACGTTACAGCTCGTAGCCAACAAGCACACGTTGCCCACCCGAGTGCTAGCTTTAACTTAAAAACTCTGCGTGCAGCTTGGTTAGTTTACGTTCACTTACTTTAACAAAAGCATCCGCGTCTTTAAAACCGGGACACAAGTCGTTTTTTTGCTCGTCGTTGGTGTCTGAATTGGTTTGTTGAAGGCCACTGTTTGTGGAGTCTTTACTCTTAGAAGAATCCATAATCAGTTTGGTGCTGCTGTGTACATGTGAGCAGCAGGAAGCAGCCCCCTTGCTTTCCTCACTGTTTTCTTCTGAGCTGCCAGGAAGGGAGCCGTGGGAGACAGCGCCACCTAACGCCGTGGAGTGGACGGGCCGTGAAAGGACTGTTAATATACAGTCTATGGAAAGGACGGACTATGTATTTCTATAAATTTAAGAGAAATATTGCTACATGACCACATGTAAAATGTCTGAATTCATAACTGAACTTATTCCTGACATTTATAAATGTTATTTCACATTAGCTGCAACATTTTAGCCTTTAGGTTGTCTTTGTTTTAATGTTGTGTTGATTACTTTCACTCAGATTGAAATTCAAATCAAGATTACTCTTGGAATTATTCCACTGCATGGCCAGGCTCTGGTCCTCAATGTTGATGTTCAATGCAGTGACACTGCAGACACAACCCCCTGTGTTGGCTCACCCATCCAACCTGACCAGTGTTTCACCAGGATGCTGGTACCATGAGGGGGCAGTATTGACATTTGCAATCTGCAGCAACTATACTGCAACTGCACCGAGTTGGTGGGCTATAGGGATAAATCATATACAGCAATCATGTCTTAGACAATATCTCAGTTAGAGCTATCGAAACCGTATCTGAATATATTTTGGGGGATGCTGTTGGTATACTAATCAAACATAAATACCCTCCCCTCATTGTGTGGTGTAAAAAGAAGTTACGGTAGCGTAGTGTTGTGATTCAGTGGTCAATAGCATGCAAAGAGCCATCGCCAAAGTATTGACATACCAGCTCATTATGGATGATTTGTGGTGTGTAGGGAGAAACCTCTCTTTTCTTCACTTCCCCTTCCTATTGATCTCTTCACAGGATCCTCTCCCTCTTATTATCTTAAAAGCATCTCTGCAACACTGGCTCAATCAATATTTCACAGTAGCTTTCCATGTCATTGCTTTGTTTTAGTGGAAGGCATCTGGATTTCAGCAATATGCTCTAATAATCCAGATAAATGAATCAGCATTCTTTGCAAAAGCTACTGCACAAAGCCAACTACTTTTTGTGTATTCTTTTAGATTAGATTCAAAACCTTAGATTCTCTTTGATAGATATTTGTAGTATTAAATAATAACACAATTAGTACACTATAGATCAAAAGCCTTTGCAAATGTGTTCTTTTTCACTGCATAGGACACTACTGCTGCTTTACTCTCATTTAAATGCTTTTTCATACTATTATGGATTTTATAGCTTTGATGGTGCCCCAAGACACCACTCAAATTCTTCCTGCAGTGAAAGACACTAAAACTGCTGATGCTGAAAATGACAGTGTGCCACACATAATTCAAAGAAAGCCAAGAGAAAATCCTCAGTGAATTGTTTTTATTAACTCCCTCATTTAGAAAACACAAATGCACCAAACAATATCGTACATGCACAGCTTCAGCATATCAAGATCAGCTGATGACTTTTCAATGTGAAAACGTTACTGCCACGATCTCACAGAGATCACCGGACATCAAAATACTGAGGAGTCACAACAGAAAGGCCAAGCGTTGTCACCCAGAGCTTTAATTCTATTTCTTTATCAATCTTTATGGAATTACAAATTTTGGGGGACCTCATTTATTTCTGAATAATTCTGCATTTCCTGATCTTGAAAGTAGCAAGAACATTGTAAAGTTGTATTGGTATAAAAAGACAAAAAGTACTAGTAGATAATACGACTTGTATTATTTACTGTGCACTGGCCGACTACCTTGTAACAGGTAGTGTTTGTGTGTGTCATTGCACCAAAAGGCTGTGTGTGATAGCAGCTGCGAAGAAATGTTTTTCTCTGCTCATCTATTTTTCAGATTCTGGGTTTGACAGAGACTTACAATTGGAAGTAGGACACCACAGTCTGGTCTCCCATTTGGGGGCATTGCTTCAAATCACAACAAAATACATACAGTATGTATTGTACAGTTTACTGTATGAAGGCAAAAGAGATGTCATCACACTGGCTCGTAATTGTTATTTTAAAGCAACACTTGACCTTTGTGCAGAATTTTTCGAAGAAACAAAATAAAACAACCAGGAACCATATCAAACATTTAAAAAAAAGAGAAATTCAAAATCAAAACATCTCCACAGTACTGATACGTTACAAAAGAGATTGGCAATGCTTCTATGTACCCAAGAAACAAGTTAATAAACTGCGTAATGTCGTCATTCAGTTCATATAATCAATAAATCAGCCATAAAGATGCATTTCCTGTGTAAACATTTGTTAGCTTAACAATGACATTCTGTGATGAAAGAATGTATACAGATTAACCACACATAAAGCCACAAAAACAATAAAACAGGATTCAAAGACTGCTTTCAGAAAGTAATCAACACTCATCGTGGGAAGAAAGCCTTTTTGTCTTCACATTTAATACAAACTCGTACCTGACCTAGTCTTGGATTCATGAGCTTCCCCCCCCTCCCTTTGAACTGGCAATCCATGGTAATTTGATAGAAAAGCAGACATTAAACTGTTTTTTCTACTTCCCATATTGACCTTGTATTAATTGTATTTGAATGTTCCAAATGCTTCAGTTGCCCAAAGCCCTGAACCACAGCTAAATGAGTTTAAACATTTTTTTCCCCCGAAACAGCAGAATGGTCTTCTTGAAAACAGCTGTCCATGACACCGTAGGGTAAGGTAACACACACACACACACACACACACACACGCACACACACACACACACACACACACACACACACACACACACACACACACACACACACACACACACACACACACCCTTGAATCTTCCTGGTGTCATCTTGATGGGATTGTCCTGATTTAGTCCTCCCTAAATCCTGATACATTAGTCTTGTGTGGGTGTCATTAGTACCATTACTCCTATGCCCTTTCCCACAAAAGTCCCTCAGGCCTGCTCTAATTCATTAAGATGTTTAAATGTCTTCTAAATCATGGCGTATATCAGGCTTCCCATTCGTCAAGTCAGACTGTTAAATAGACCCTTGCGTTGTGTGCTGATAGATTACAGATCTATCTGCTCCTGCCACTTTAGGGCTATTGAAAGGTAGGGTGAAGCAGGTCTGAATACCTGAGCAGTGGGGTTTCGCTGAAATACATTAAATAAACAATGCCAACACTTACCACATAAAAAAAGCCAATACAACTGACAAGAAAGGACAGATTCACAAAGTATTAAAACACAGCTGACCATACATTTTGCCAAATAATGTCTAAGCTGGTGGCTAGATTTCAATTATCAGACTGGCACAATTGGCAGCACTTAAAACCCCTCGTCTCGACTGCAATGGCTGATTGTGCACGTTGACTGGCATGACTACTGTGTGTTGCCCAGATGGATGTATCCTACTAGGGCTCCAACTAATGATTATTTATTGATCAATCAGTCAACAAAATGTCAGAAAATGTAAAAGAAATGCACATCACAATTACCCAGAGCCCAAGGTGCTGTTTTCAAATGTATGTGTTGTTTTGTATTACCAACATTCCAAAACCTGAATATACCATACCATGGACACCATCATAGATATAAAACAATCAAAAAAACAAATGTTTTATATCTATGGATGCCATGGCCACTGAGAATTCTGGATCCTGATTGGCTGGCAGGTGTCACTTTATGTCTGGTAACCAGACACTTCTGACACAGGTGTTCGTTTGCTATTATAAATGAATGCACCAGTATTACATGGATTTGACAAAAATAATCCTAAGGTCAATTTAAAGGTCCAATATGTAATATATTTACTGTAATAAATCCCAAAATTACGTCAATGTGTCATCAGATATTAAGGAAATATGCTAAGTTAAAATACTATCTTTTCTGACAACAATGCTAATGCCAATATCTTCTCCTTTTGAAATTTCCGTTCCGTGTCAGAATTTCTGTTTGTGATTTGGCCTATGTGTTATCAACTGCCCAGTTTAACATCCAGACTGGGTTGCCAGACATACCTGTAAAAACGTAAACCCAGCACGCTACAGCTGTAACGTTAGTACAGCCATGAAAGCAGCAAACCGGCTGGCTGAAAAGCCAGCCGTTAGAGCGATGGGTGAAATGGATGCGATAATTGTTTAAAGTCAGAATAATTGTTATTACTGTAAAAACAGAAAAGTTACATAAAACATTGTTATATAAGTAATTGAATGACTAAATAATATTTTTATTTTGTTGACATATAGCAGTTTATTGGCATGTGGGCATGGTATAAAGCAGGATAATACCCTCCGTTGGATTCTGTGGAGGCAAATGTATTGTAATTGAAAGCACACCTTGTTGGGTATGTTTGGCATTTTTTCCTAGATAAATGACTTAAATGACTTGTTGATTATTTTCTGTTGACTGACTGATTTTTTCAGCATTAATGTTGAAGGAAATACACTGGCACTCGTATAACTCTCCCACTACTGCTGTATACAGGCAGATGTAATCTTCAAGAATGCAGAGTAAAGTCCAATCCATCGATCAGCAGGCTATCACAATAACTGGTCTGAGGCATTAAAACCTGTAAGAGCTCTCATGGTACACATTCAGTTCTCCACAATTAAATAAATAAAAGGTAAATGGCTAATACTGGCACTGTGAGTTGTTTTATGAGTTTCATCTGGGACAACTTTTAATGGAACACGTACTGTAAAGATGAAGGCGGCTGCAGTATGTTCTGAAACATGGAGCATCACTGACTAGTGTCTATAAGTGACAGCGTTACAAGAATCTCCAAAGGCACGGCCACGGGTGAATGAACATGTTCCTACTCACCAATACTGATGTGGAGAGGAAAACTGAAAATATTCAAAAATACAAAATATTACTTCTCATCACGGCCCTCCGCAAGGTTCACTGAGACCTTCAATAATAAGAAACTGTGAGGAATAAAATGTTGAGGAAAGCATGTACCTATCTGAGCAATAACAACAACAAGAATAAACTACTTTGGCACATGGATGGAAGTAAGGCATCTGTATCAATCTGGAGTTGAAAAAAAGAGTTGAAATGGAGCATTGTTCCAACCGGCAAAAATTTCAGACCTACGTAAAAAAATAAATAAAAATAGCTCAAGCAGTTACTATTAATTAAGTGCCTGACAGTACGCTCCAGTCTTGTGCTGCCTCATACCTGCAATCTAACACTGCAAAATAGTATGTGGTCACCTCCAAAAATGAGAGAGAGAAAAAACTCAGCAACTTTCACAAATTCAAGAAAGAAAAAATACCAATAATAAGCTTGAAAAACAGAGCAGAGTTTGTCTTTGTGTCACGTTGACCTGAATGTTGATATTGCGATGGCGAGCAGCAGGGAGAGGGGGGAGATATCCGCACTCCAGGCTCTTGAGCCGCGGGCACTCATACCTGAAACACAAAAAACAATTGATAAACGATAAACTGATGTGAAAATTGCTGGAGGAAGCGGACGGACATCAATTTCATTCCTTATCTTAAGTTTGAGCTCTCTGCTATGTTACCTGTAGATACAGCTGATAACAGACTTGCCCATGACTGGAAATTAGATACTTAAATTTTCAAATCATAAAACATGCATACAGATGTTTCACAGGGGTACTTAAAATGTGATAAAAAAAGAAGTATTTATGTTCTGGCTTATGACTGCAATTGTAAGTAAAGCCAGAGCCTGATGCAGTTTGCTCTCCAGTTTCTCATGTATGCTTTAAGTGAGTCAATTAGCTCTTATGGATCACTGACTATTTTCCTGTAATGACATCCATATAAAACCCTTTCCTGGAAGAAAATAAATATATTAATTATGCAAAAGAAACCTCCTGAACCACTTCTGATTTTCAGAAGTACTATTTTCTATAAACACAGCACACTGTTTTGCCTGCTAATGTGTTTTGCCCACATCTTTCTTTGCAGTATGCAAAGAATCTCTGGATAAAAAAGTAGCCTATTTTTCAAATGAAATAAATAAAAAAAAGCCAGTGTGGAATTCTATCTCTCTCAACTGCTGTTTTCAGGGATTCAACACAGAATATCAACAATGCAAATTAGCATTTAGAGCACAGGAAGAGACCCCTTGGAGTCCCACAAGACAGTAATAGCATCTAGTAAAAGAGGAAGTCAACCTTTGCGACAGAGATGGATCGCGCTGCATATTTTAGCAAAATATAAACCTGGAAGAGCCCAATGAGGGTGGCTGGGGACAATGGTGAGTCAAAGGAGGACAAAATGTCCCTGTCAGGTTTAAAAAGTGCTAAAGTGAATTCATTTACAGGAGAGGGTAAATAATAAAAAATAGAAGTTCTGAGAGATTGAGGTCCCAGTGAATCTATATGTCAAATGCTTCTGTTCTGTGTTTCTCTAGAACATGGTGGCATCAACATATTTCAGTGCTACGGCTGAAAACTGAAAATAGTGGTTTTTTTCTTCAACCTTAGAGGCAAGCTGATCTCAAACTATTCCATGAACTTTCCAAGTTTTAACCACACTAGTGCAGTGCCCCTTCAAAATGCGCCTGTTCAGAAACCTTTTTTTTTTACCTCTGGTATTGCTGCCAGCAGCATTCTCGAGAACTGCTCTGCAAACAACTTCACACTCGACACTGCGCTTCCTTGGGTCCTGAGCAAAACACCTGCCATCACATGAAGTAGTTGCGTCCCCTAGCAATGCTAGAGTAGATGCGTCATATGCTAACAGCTAGCTATTTGGGACCATGCTATTTCCGAGAACAAAAGCTTTCATTCTGAAAGTTACATCCTCAGCAATACACCTGCCAAGTGTGATGTCGATTGGATGAACAGACATGCAGACTCCTACCATTTTAGTTAGAAAACCACTACAACCGTGAATAATGAGCTTACTTAGTTGGTGGATTCGTATGGGATCCGAGGCTGGGCCCAGCCCTCCTTCACTCATCGTCTGAATGTGGATGATGTAGTCGTCATCCTCCTCGAGGAGGGTCAGCTCTGCTGTTGAATTGGTTGTTGTGAGTGTGTTAACCTCTTTGTTCCTCTGTCTCCTGTATGACAGCTGAATGGGGGAGAAAGAAACAAGGTGGGTGACACATTGTAAACATGTAGTCTTACAGCTTGACAGCTTGGAGTGAGCCACCACCACACAGATAATGTCAACGCTTTCACTCAGTCTGATACATGGAACAACAGGAATAAACATGTTACTATGGAGCATATTTGTGGTGGAATTTCCAGAAACACCATGTTGTGGCATGATGAGACTGAAGGGAAAGCTTAGACAACATCAGGTCATTCATAGGTCCCAGGTCAGGGGACGAGAATATTTGGCCAGTCTCTAATAACCTAGTCTATATCCTTGACGTTCCACTTCCGGGATTGCTCCGTTGGCAACGGAATTTCCGCTGGATTTCACTCATTTAGGCCGGATTTCACTCATTTAGGCCGGATTTCGGTTGCCTTGGGCTTCCTTTGTGTTGGCATTTTAAATTCTGGTTGATTTATGAGGAGGAGGTTAACCTTTTCTCAGATCTCTGCAGGTTAAATCCAGACAGCTAGCTAGACTATCTGTCCAATCTGAGATTTCTGTTGCACGACTTAAACAACTTTTGAACGCACCAAAACAAGTTCCTTCCCGAGGCTATTTGGCCGCGGCACAGCAGCTTTTCCCGTTGCTTTTCCCGTTGCTTAGCCCCGCCCAAGGCGATTGTGAGTGGTTTAAAGGAATGCCAATAAACCAGAGCACGTTTTTCTCCCATCCCGGATTGCTGTGTGGACTCGCCAGACCCTCATCCGCAGCGCCACGGTGGAGGAAGGTCTGGCAAAGCGAGACTACTAATAACCAAACCTGTTGTTGTATAATTATGTTTGTCTCTCTACAGATTCAGGGAATCTAGGCAGCTGTATGACAAGGGAATGTTTTGTCTCAGGACTGTCTCATTTTGGAGGTTGGTGGGCCTGCCACACTTTAGCATACTTCCCAGAGAGAGAGAGAGATAGGCTAAACTAGGCATTAACATCTTTGTTTATGACACCTGCAATATCTTTGTTTACCTTAAAGGTTCAGCTAAACGTAACGCCTCCAGCATGAGTTTAAATACACCTTCAGGAGGACAGGAACTTCAGAGAGTTGGGACGGCACTGCACAATTACACATTGTGGTTAAACTGTACTGCCTGCTTAATTGTCTCCTCAATTGAGTGTTCACTAAATGCTTGTGTGTAAGTCATAAGTCTCCCGAACCTTCTTCAAGTATGTGAAAAGAGTTGTGCTGCTCCTGAGATTTTTCTTAACAATACTGAAGAAGTAAAACTCACTTGGTAGCCTGTAACTTCTGACTCTGATTCCATTGCCACCACAGGCTCCCAGTAAAGAGACAGCTGAGAGCCAATTAGGGTCCATTCGACATTCAGCGGTGGTTGGGCTGGTGCTGCATGATATAAAAATAATTCATTTCTATATGTCAGCACAGAAACATATTACTGTCACATCATTCTACAGGAATGATCATATTTCTCTAATATGATAATACTACTTCAAAGAATGACATTAGAAGAAGATATTGTTTCTACATCTGACTTGAATTATAACCAGTGTGGATTCCAAATCAAACACCCAACTAGCAGCGGGGTGTCTCTGGTGCTGCAACTTACGTGGCTTTTTCGTAGTGACATTGATTGCAGGAAGGAAGGGGCCGGTGCCCGCTGTGTTGAAGGCGCTGACTGTTAAGAAATACTGGGTGTTTCCTGCCAAGCCACTCACTGTGACTGAGGTTTGGTTCCAAGGCACCCTAACCTTTCCCATGGTCTCTGGTTTAGTGTCATCTTCCCAGTATACCACCTGTTTGAGACAGAGAGCATGCCACCTGGGCTTTAACCGTGATGTATTGCTTTGGATTGGAGCAAAAACGTGTACATCAGTAGCGTGCATTTTTAATCACATAGAGCACAACAATGTATTTGTAGTTGTATTTGATGTCTTAGGAGAAATGCGATTTTGTTAAACGATTGCCTCTGGGTGTATCCTCTTAAGAGAGATCACAATTTCTTTTTACCTTTCCAGCAGGATATTTGATCTGACATTAAAAAGCCTTTGTTAATGTACTTTTACAATTCCTTGTTGATTGTTTAACTGTTTTCAGATGCTACTGAGAGTGTGACAATAGGGAAGAAATTAATTATGCTTTACGTACTGATTTTGTTTGAGTAATTAATAAACAATGTAATTATTCAAATGTCACAAATACAAAAGAAAAAAGGTAATTTCAATTTTGCAATGCCTAAGGTGACACCATCATAATTCTTATAGCACTTGAAAACACAAAGATATTTAATTTACAATCATAAAAAACAGAAGCATCATATGATTGCATGTGAGAAGTAGGACCAGCTTTGCATTTCTGCTTGATGACTAAAACGATTCATCAATTATCCAAAGGAACAATCAAGATTTCTTTGTCGCTCGACTAATGGATTTATTGTGTAATCGTTTCAGCGCTACAATACATTAATCTGGGTTGCGTAATACGGCATGTAATATTTATTTTTCCACTAATGAAAATCTAGCTAATTATGATATGCATTTAAATGAAAATATTACAGATGAAATACCAACTAACGTTACCAATCAAAGCATTAAACTAAAGATATATTATCCACAAACTATATCCATCTAACTTTCTGTTATCATTGTTCAATCTTAGCTGCTGTTGACTTCACTAAGGTATAGTAGCTCAGACATGAAAAGCTCACTTTCCCAAATGGAAATATTGAAACAACTTTGATTTTATTGAGCAAAGGAATAACAACAACAACATCTTATAATTAAGCCCTTTGATCACCCTGGTGATTAAGTCAAAAGTATGCAGGCGAGGCAATTCGGCTGTCCCAGTTTTTGAAGGTAAAATAGAATGCAACGAACGACTAACTGTGTTAGACTGTAAAAACAAACCACAGAAGACAGTTTTCGATATCATTGCACTGTTTTTGGTGTGGTATGATGGCCTTTCTTGGTATTCTGACAAAAGGTCTGGTATTGCAGACTATCATGAGCTCTGTATCATGATACTCCATAACTGACAGCAACTTGAAAAGGCATATGGACAGGCAATTTTCTTTTATTCTCTTGAAAACGCTCAGGCATGTTTTCCTGTCAAGTCGGGACAAAGAACTGTATAATTTGGCCTATAACAGTCGCCCAACTGAAACAGCCATTTCCATGGCGACGCAGAGTTGGGAAGTGATGGCTTTGAGGTACAACAGGGGCGATGACAAGCATTTGAATTGTGTTGTGTGATTTCTATTTCCATTTAAAAGGGTAAAATGTACCTCATAGCCCAGAACCCTTTCAGGGGTGAAGGAGAGAGCCTGCCAATTCACCTCAATCTCAGAGGCTGAGACACTTCTGGCCCAAACTCCCGCTGGCATCCCGCTTGGTTCTGAAAACAGACAACAGGAGACTGAGCATTGCTGCCTTCTTCCAACAGCACAGAGACGAGCAGAACAAATCTTTTCAATTTTTACATTTATGACTGTGTGGCGTTCTTGTGATCTCTACTTGGATGAATCATCACACACAGGTGCTGCTGGTAAATAGACCAATTCTACACTACAGACTGACCCCCTCTCAACATGCTGAGAGGTAGCATAGATCTAAATGCCAACTGGTTTTAACATCAGCATATCCATTTAAAAGAGTGGTGATATATCCTTACATAAACGTGTTGCACATTTTCTTTAAAGAAATTTTCTACCCTTTTATTTACAAAATCATTTTCCAGCATGTCTCTTTATCTATCAAGCGCTTTCAGCCCAGTAGATGCAATAAAACCATTTCCATGATCTTTGTCCTTTTCAAAAACTGAGAAAGCTTTGTAGCTTTGCTAAAAACCACTTACGTCCATTCCCTCACCTATTTCTGCAGAGTAGATGGTGATCACGGGGCTGAAGGGACCCTGTCCTTTGCTGTTGTAAGTGCCAACCTTGACATGAAATGGAGAGAAGGGCGCGATGCTGTCGTTGCGGTACACGTAGCGCGATGCACCGGGGGCAGAGGTGGCCACATGAGTCCAGCTAACTTCTCCGAAAGCGCGGAAAGCAATGATGTAACCAAAGCTCTCACCATTTTGTAGTTCTTCAGGGACAGGCTGAGAGTGAAACACAAAACTATAGTGATATTAAAACATATACAAGCCACTCACGTTCATCCCGCCGCTGGGCTGACACAATCACCACCCACTCTCATTGTGGGAAAAGAAGTGCGTGACCCACAAATTGCTTTTGTGAACCACCTGACGAAATGAAATGAGCAGTAAAATGCCATTTAAAAAAAAATCTAAGCTCATTATAAAATGTCCATGCAGCTTTTAAAATGAAAAGTTAGTTCTGCTTTTAATGAAATGAGAAAACCAAATAATGAGATAGCTTTAGCCAACTAATGACTTCCTCAATATCCACATTATTCTATTATTTTTCAACTACCAGACTGGTTTACTTCATTGCTACATTTGAGCATTGCAGATTTGGCTGTACAATAATTCACCACAGATCAAAGCCTCATAAATGACAATAACTGTCAGATTAAGTGTCTGCTTGTGTATACACTGCTGCTGCCTTACATGCAAACTAAGAAACGACTGCAGTGCCAGACTTCAATTGACCGAAAATTTATGACACCCACAAGCCAAACAGAGCAGGGGGTTTGATTTAGCAAGAAATATTAAGCACCTCACTCAAGGATAAAAAAAAAAAAAAAAGATTAACTGCAGGCACTTTGAATAACAGACTAGAACATAAGACTGATGACTTACCTCCCATGTGATGACCAGTTCCGATCTGCTTCCACCTCCTCCACCCACGTCACCTGGCGCTGCATCAGGTACTACACAACACAGACCCTTGTTCACTCACACCTCCATATAAGAAACAATTTAGGCTTGAGAAAGTTGTAGAAAAAGAGTTGGTAGTATAATCCCTAAACTATCTGTCTTTTTTGGAAGGAACTGGGGGGGGGGGGTTGAATCTCATTTACTGTACCTGCGTCCTCTGTCCTGGTCTTGACTGACACAGGGCTAGGTTCTCCAACCCCAACACTGTTTTTGGCCAAAACCCGAAACTCATACTCCACCCAGGCATTGAGATCCACTACAGTGGCTGTCAGTGTGTTACCGTCGATAATCTCAGGGACTGGAGAAAAAAAACCAGAAAACATACAATATTTACACATAAAAATAGCTGAACATGTAGAATAACACTAAAACAAGAGAACTAAATATATACACAATTACAAAATAACTAAATAAAATACAAAAATATAGTCTTTGTGATGAATGTAGGGTGAGCTTTGGTTTTGAGTCTCGACAGTCACAGAGCTAGACAACTGACTGTGCTTTCCTTACCTTGTGTTGTGCAGCAATACCTTAAAATAAACTCTTTAACTGACATGCAAGTGTGACGATGCTACAAGAGACCTCAGAGGAGGACGCTGCAACGTGGCTACTCACTGCTCCTAATACTAACAATGGGTGAACTGCAAAGGGTAAGGTAAGGTCCTGTAAGGTCTCTACCAACTCCTGAGAGAAATGTCTGTGTCTTAAGGTGCTAAATGCTGCTGCTGATGTTCACCAGCTAGCTTTTACCTTTTTTGCTAAAATCCCCTGACTACTGTGGCTGAAACGTTAACGAGAATGGTGAGAGTAAACCAAAACCGTAAAGTTGCACGCCAGTAAAACTAAACAATGAGCTGAAAGATGCAAAAAATGCTCTGCAGGGTTGGGTGATAATTATCTTTGGGTTCATCATTACAAGCGGCCCCTTATACATTACACATAGTCATTTGATCCCTTGTTAAAATAAAAATATTGATTATAGCAGCTTTTATTTTTTTTGTACTCTTTATTTCTTTGTTTAGTAGGGATTGCAGCTAATGACTGTTACATTGTAGCAATACTTATTAATGGATGTTTACTGTACTTTAGGGTGTGTATATGAATTGTAAAAGAGATAAAGATATATAAGTTGTGATTTTCTTGGGTGGTTTTTTTTTAATGGAGGACAACAATTCTTCCATTAATCAATGAGCACTGTCCCTGTCCGATAATCTATTTATATAAAAGCAGGCGCTTTTGTCGGAAGCAACTTGCACTAAGTGCATTCAACCTCCATAGGAACAAGAGCTAGATGTCATCCACACAGACTTGGCTTGACTTATGCAGATGAAAAGGATTTGGGTCTTGACTAAGGCAGGAGTACAGGTCATTAAAGTGGTTTAAATAAGATCATGTAAAAGCAGCAATAATGACCTCTAGTTCTCTTGAGTAAGACCCTGAATCCCTCCCATCTCCAGAGCCTTCGTTCTGTAGCTGACCCTATGCTCTGACCTCCCAGCTGAAGCATGAAGCGAAGTAAGAGAATTTCCCTGTGGGGATCCATGAATTATCCGAATAGCATCACATGTGGTATAAGATGATAATTCATCTTCAAGTGCTGCCTACCTGTGTTAACCCTCTGCCAGCCCACAGTGAAGGGAGTCCTGGTCTGGATATGGTAATTGGTGATGGGGCTGCCGTTGTCTCTGCCGGGACTCCAGGCCAGCTGGGCTGTACTGTCTGTCACCTCTTCCACCGTCACAGCGTCTGGAGGACTGGGGGGGCCTGGCTCAATCACAGGAACAGACACATTGTACTTGAGGTACTTGCACATGCAGAGGCACATACGAGTCTGCAGAATGTGGATGCAAATGTGTGTACTCACACGTACTGCAAGGACAACATGAACCGCAAAGACATTTGAGATTACTATGCCTTTATATCTTGAAATCAACATTGGCAGGAGAAAAACATTTTTAAAAAGCTTTGAGTTTGAGGAGAAGTTGTGCCCTTCGAAAGGAATTAAAAGTTAATTTAAGATTTATCCTACAATATTCAACTGACTTGTAATCCTTTCCTTTCATGGTCCCCCCGGTAATTGATCGATGAAACAGCAGATGTAAGTAGATGCAGGGAGTCAAATTTAAAGGTAAAAGATGAAAAAGGGCCTCATAGCCCTTTAGAACCAGAGTTTTATCATTTATTTTCATTATCCCACCAATTAAGCGGTATGATGTTTTACTTTAGCCTCATCTACTGTTTCCTGTTCTAATGAACGGCTCATTCTTGTGTCGGCTCATCAGAAATAATAGACCACTAGAGAGCTGTGAGACAGACCGGAGAATAATAACGCCCCTAGCCTTGCTCACACTCCTCACCACCTCTGAAGGGATTTCTAATCTGAAGCAAAATATTTGAATTATTATAGTGTTAAATGATTATTATAATACACAATCAATGGTTCATGCAGCATGCACTGTACGTGGTATATGTAGAAATGCATGTATGCAAAACAAGTAACTGCTGAACTACATTTTTTGTTGTTTACAGAAGCCTTGAACGTGCTGCCCACATCCATTTGGCCTCATACCCTGGCTTTAGAGATATTGATCTTTGTAAAACTCATTAGCAGCTCCTGATTAAAAAAACTTTAATACACTGGCTTAAGTAATACATATTAATGGAGCACACAATCAAGGATCAATTCCTAATCCTCTTAATTATATTTCATTGGCTGAGGCAAGAGGGTGCTGTCAGTGTCTTGAGGGTGTTCAAATAATCTGTTATTAATATGGACAGACTGTCTGGGCTTTTATTGTGTACTTGGCACAGGGCAAATTAATATCTGGCTGTATTATGAATACTTACAGACACGGTGAAATTGTTTTGATTTGTACTGAATATTAACCAAATTTGTAATAAACAACGTCACACATGTCAGAAGTGGATATACATATACGTAACTTATAAAAGTGATGAAATAATAATGATAAAACACATTGTGTTGTGCTGACTGTCATAGTAGGTGTTTTTCCCTACATACTCTCTTCCAGGTTGATGATGATGCAACTGTCAACAAGCACGAATGCTCACCAAGTGGTTGGAATACTAATGCCCACGATGTTATTCGTATAACATGACCTTCTCCATAAGCACCACCACCACCCGGTGGAGTGTTTGTGAAGCATCATGGAGTGGCATCTAAAACATGTTTCATTGTAAAAATACAAGAATCCAGATGATCACTCAAGAGTCTTTGTGTCAGGAGCGATTATCATTGACCTTCAGTGCTGCGAGAGGAGTGGAGCGAGACACGATCGGAAATGGTACCCTGCAAAAATGACTGAGCTCCTATCATTGGCTAATATATGATAGTCCATTAAACACCAATAATCAGCATTACTGCAAGTACGATCATAAAAGTCCATGTTGCTGCGATCACACTCGCTCCAACTTAAGGCGAGACACGGCAGGCAAAAACATCGGGTTTTTTTTCACTGGTCAATTTTGAGATTTTGTGCTATTTGTCTTCAATAACATGTATTCTTTCAGACTTGTGGTGAATAAAAGTCCGAAATACACATTTAGGTCTTTATTTTACTATACTTTGTGTGTTCGCGTCGGTAAATTTCGCCTAAATTCAACAAAAGTTGACGTTCTAAATCATCGCGCTGCTCCGCGATCGCTGTCTGCACCCTGTCATGTCACATACCGTTGGAAAGCTCTCTCTCTGCTGTACAATGCTGTCGGATCCAAATATGGTCATTTCTTTTTTATCAGCAACCAATCGTGAAAATAAAAGGGCGGATTTAACTCTAAATGCGCAATCTCATTGGCTGATGCCAATTTCTGACAACGTGATTCGTTCAGAATCGTCACGTGACGTGCTCTAACAGTTTCCGCGGTAGATGCGAATGAAAACAATGCGTCGAAAATCATCTTAGAGAAGATGAAAACAGTTGTCATTAGCAAGAAGACACAGTGGATTACAAACTAAAACAGTAAATGATGAAATGTCATCACATAGTACGTCGATGTGTAAACTGTCGTTCTGAAAACAGGAGTTTTCAGACAGCGGAGGTAATGAGAGCGCACACAGCAGTGGCTGATAGTTCATGTAGTGCGTTTGAATGGACTGATCAGTGGTTTAATTTGTCATAATTGCGCAGGGATTAAAGTTAGTATTGATCCGCAGAATCATGGGTTCTGTAGCAGATTACTACTACCTAGCTAGCTAAGTGTTGGGGAATCCTGGCCTTCATGTTAAAACGTTGTTAAAATCAGAGACACCAACGGAGAGTAACAGGTATGGTCTCTCTCTCTCTCTCTCTCTCTCTCTCTCTCTCTCTCTCTCAAAGCAGATATACAGAAATTCAGCATACATGTCATATATTAAATATATAGGTGTCACTTATATACTATATTTACTGAATGCGATACAGCACACTATATTACAAAACAATTACATTACACAACAGTTTTTGTATAATTGCTATATAATACTAAACAAATGTGTACTTTTTGGGATCCTAAAGTGGTTGTGAGTACTCAGGCTGTGGCAGGCAGATCCATATTTAGCTGCCAGTGGAGCTGCTGTCCCTTCTCCTAGGAGAACCGTGTCCATATAACAGTCTAGCGTGGGTTTTGTCCCCAGCTTTGTGCATGATACGCCAACGTTAACTCATTGAGTTACTGCAGTTGTAGGCCTTATATTGCTGCCGTGTTACTAAATAATCAATTTTCATGAGCTTGAAATATTCTATAGTATTAGTACTAAGGGCCTGAGCATTTATTCTGTTTTTTAGCATTTTTTTCCAATAGAAATGTATTAAAATCCCCCTATTTAAATCTTTAAATGCCGTTTTCTCAAAATGAGTTTTTTGTCGTTCTCCGGTAGATACTTCTCAGCCTGTGTAGCACCTATATACACCAAACTTTCCATTTATACACCTGGCAGTATTCTTAAGATATTTACAGAGGGATTTGTTAATAAATCATTCCTGGCCTGATTTATGTGACATTTTAATCAAAAAAACATGGCGAAAATCGATTTTTTAAGGCTATGGACAGTATATTTGGATTTCCTAGATAATGAAAGCAGATATCCTGAAACCCCTCTGTAATTTTGTTTGCATCTTGTGTGTAAACAAAATGAAAAAAGAATTTTGCACCTGGCTTTATCATATGTTCAGATCTATCTACCGAAAATATATGTAAAATTGCGCATATTTAATGACATAATGTATAATTTGCATAATTAAACATAAAGATTTCAAAAACTTGTAATACATTATTTTTATATACTTGTGTAAGTAATCAACTGAGGAAGTTTCATGGTGATATCTATTATTTAAATTTTTTACCCTATTCACCTGTAGTGTCTCGCCTTAAAGCACAATCCCACTGACACACTCATTATCACAGTTAAATGATTCCTGCATCCTTCACATTGTTGTCTTCTTGACAAGCTGATAATACTTATTACTTAGGTGAGACATTGTATCAGTGTTGTAGTACTCGAGATCAGTCTCAAGAACACTTTTAGAAGGACTCACAATCAACTGCATTTTTACTTGGTCTTGTCTCAGTCTCAGATAAAGAGGACTTGGGATTCTATTTCAAGACTGGTCAAGACCACAAATGCCTTTTGAGTATTTCATCAATGCATTTCTCATGATAAACTTAAGGCTATAATGGGGGTCAATGAAGAACAATCTAAATTTATTTTCTTAGGGTTTTTTTTTTTTTTTTATTGGAATTTCAGATCAATTTAAGGAGTACCTATTGTTTTTGATTTTCCACATTTTACCGTGGCATGCAGAGTGGGACTCGCAGTGCTCTGGTCTTGGTCTTGGACTCTGTCTCAACCCCTTGAAGTCTTGGTCTTGACTCGATCTCAACCCCTACTCTGGTCTTGGTGATGACTTGGTCTCGGTTTAGGTGGTCTTGACTATAACACTGCATTGTATGCAGCACTTTTAATTGAAATAAATTATTTTTGCATTGTTGTATTGATACTTTTACTTAAGCTAAGGATCTGAGTATCACTGATTAATGTCCATTGTACTGAGGTGGTGGCAGTCATCTCAGAGACCAACCTGGGCAAATAAAAAATACCTGCATGGCAGCACTGGAGGTGAGTAAAAAGGCATGGTTATTTGTAAACTAGATGACCACAGCTTGGAAGCTGGTAGAAAAGCAGTCATGGAGGGCAAAGAAGCCCATACAGTATACAAACACTGTATGTGCTTAGTATGGTGTTGCACATTATTTAGTGTTACTTTTGTGTCCTTTATGGGTCAAGGTATAAAGGCAGTGGGGGTTTGTTAGAGGACTGCAGTTGTGATCAAGCAAAGCTATTCTTTGCCCTCTATGACTGGTTTTCTGTCCAGCTTCATGCTTTGTCGCCCAACATTTGGAGCCGTTCGATCCAAGCAATGAGACATCCATGACAGCTGCCGTGAGCAGGAAGTGTAAATAATGCACATTCTGAATCACAGACAAGTTTCTCTCCAGTCAATATTAGGCATTCCATTTCCATGGCCTTGATATTGTTTCTGCTTGAGAAACGGCCTTATTTCCACTTAGTCCTCAACCAATTGTAAAGGAGTGCTTATTAATGCCATTTGCCTAGAAGATCTTTAACTTGCCAAGCTGAATCACTGGTGGGTGTCCTTACAAGATAAATATCCAAGCATTTAAAATCTTGACACCAATATCATCCCTCACCTCATCTGACATTTAACATATTTGCTTAGTGTCAATGTGCTGGGCTATTTGACATATTGATCAAAGCCAGAAACATCCCTCCTCTCACTCTGTCTGCACGCAACACAAATCTGCCTCTCCCTGAAACACAAAACAAAAGTAGTTCTATTTTGTTCTGCCCGATGTAGCTCTTGACAATAGTGTCTCTCTGGAGCTATACATACTGCATGAGTGAGCACAGACAGGCATCTGAACATTCCACTGTCAAGTACATTGAAACAATATTGAAAATTGGTCATTAAAAAGAGGGAGAACATTTTCACTCAGTTTTGTCAAGTTTTTTCATTCACAAACATCCCTGAATGCAATATAAAAGAAAAGTGTTTGATGTAATCAAGTGACTGCTGCAAGAAATAAGCAGGGCATAAAAACTGCAGACTCTCTGATGACATCCAGAATCATTTTCATGAGGATATGAGCATTTTGGTCACACTGCAATCACCGGCTGAAACACAGCCCATTTGAGTTTAAAACCCTAAGTGAACATTATACGCCCTGGCAGTCGAGCATTATTTATATTCTTAGTAAAGCATATTCATATAATGTCCCTTAAGATATATATTTCCTTTACTTGTTGCAACACAGCTTTATTCGGTAACCTGCACAGAGTAGAGACATCTTTTTATTGTGGGTTGTTCGCTACATCTATCATCCACTTCACAGTTATTACGTGTCCAAGTGTCCTTGAGCAAGACACTGAACCCCAAGTTGCTCCCAAAGGACAGGCCAATTGCCTGCATGACAGCTCTGCCACCATCGGCGTGTGAGTGTGTAAATGGATGAATGAGAGGCAAATTGTCAAATGTTTTGTATGTTAAGGTAGAAAAGCGCAGTCCATTTATCATCTACCATGTACAGTTAGTTTGAATTTGCTTTTGAACCCCAAAACAATCCTGGCTGTAGGCCCTGTTTTAATTAGTGACTGCAGAACAGAGAGGAGGTTTTCTTACCTTTGACAATCAATACCGCCACGGCTGACAGGCTCTCCACATCCGTGTCCACCACACAGATATATTTTCCGGCATGGTAAAGCTGAATGTTCCTGATCATCAGATCTCCTGCTGTTCTCTACCAAGGAGGAAAGAAAGCTTTATGTAGCATGAAAGATAACATACCTTGTGACAGCTTATTAAAGAATGTAGTGAAGCATATATAAGGTGCAGTAAATAGCAGTGCCAAAAGACGTTTGCAGATACTGCAGTTATTTAGCTATACTGTAGGACTTAGCAGAGGAAAATCAGGCCTATTTTAAAAAAGATATTTGATACATATGTCTTGACAGTTCTTGAAGTCAAAGCCATAAACATAATGAAAAATTCCTGAATATGATATGACAGAACCTTTTAGTTGCACACTTCTGTCCAAGATGAGCTCTGATGAAAAAGATCAGGGCCAAAATTCACACAGATTGTATGCAGCAAATGGAATTTTTGTGTCCGACAAGGCCTCAGCTATTTACCTTGCTTTTTACGGAGGTCATCATCATGACCTTCAAGAAATTACACAAATAAGCTATTACTATTGAGTTCAGCCAGTTTTTGCTCAATCGGAGAGGGGAATATAGGCCCTCTAGATTCTCATCCGAGAGAACACCCGCAAGCAGCAAATGGTAAATTAGTGGTGAAATCGTTCTACTGGTCTTGGCAGAGAAATGTGGCAGTAGAGCCAACATGGTTTAATTAGGGAAATTAGATTCCTTGAAGCAGCAAAGTTAAGTTTATAATCTCTTTAGACTGGGGACATTCTAGCATTTCTGGGTCTGAGTCTCTTTTCAGATAAAAACACTGTGTCAGTCAAACACACACAGGAAGAATGGTTATTCTCGAAGGGTGTGAGGGTTGTTCTAAAAAGTGTTTTGTCATTTGGGGCTCTGCCAAGACATCTCTAATGATGTGTATCCCCTTTCTGTTATGAGGAGCTGTGCAGCATGCTATGACAAAGTAGGATTTGAAAAGAATTCAAGACCGGCCAAAGTATTAAAATATAGATTACTTCAGAAGGCTGAGCTTGAGTAGGAGAAGTGTACTGAAAAATATGACAACCTGTCACAATGGCTGAGCAACTTATGCATTACCTACATGATGGTTTTTATTTAGGAAGTGTATTTTGATGTAGCATAGCCATGTTCCCATTCACAAAAGTACAACTGGAAGCTTAGAGGGGCTGAATGATCTAATAGTGCTTCCTTCCAAAGATTTACACACAGTTTATTATGCCTCCGAGGAGACTTTTAGAACTGCAAAAAAAGGATGGTATCACAACCATTGCAGCAAAACTAGCCACAGTAAATCTCTCCATGATACCATGATGTCAAACCACAAGCTGTCTCTTTTAACTAATGGCAGGGGTGAAGTGAAGCAAAATGGGAAGAGGTGCCAACTGCCCATTCGCATGTTCTGAGGAAGTATGACTGTGGTCACTCACCCCACCCACTAGCTCAAAGTGACCGTCTCCCTTGGTGATGAGCTGTCCGTTGAAGGCCCAGGAGAAAGAAACGTCAAGGACGGGGTCACTGGCAACCTGACAGGGTAACACGATGCTCTCACCAACAATGATCTCCATGTCCACTGGCCCCTGGGTGATTCTGGTTGGATCTGCCCCAAAATAGAATTGTCAGAGGGAGTCATTTCTGACGTGGCTGCTGCCAATCTCACACAGAACATGAGGCATTTCATTGCGAGATGAAACCACATGTGCAATGTATTGGTGATTTTCTGAAAGAGGCTCAATAGAGAGACAGCACTTACAAGAACATGATCTGTAATACACTAAGTCACAGGCAGAGTATTATCTATATAAAGGAAGGCCTCATGAAAGTCTTAGTCGAATAATATGATAACACGCAGCCTGCCACTACTAAAATGGCCTAATACTCCAAGCTGACACAGCTAGAATAATCTTCTGAAATCCTGATAGCAATTACAATACACTGCGGATCAGATAAAACTTCATGTAATGGGCTGCTCTGTGCATCCAGCAGAAAAATGAAGGGCGCTGCTTCAAAGTCTACAATAGCAATCATTTGGCTAAGTCTGCTGTGCTTCAAAAGTCGAGATAATGAATCGGCTGGAATCAAATAAAGAAGGTGCAGCACAAAGAAAGAGGATTTGCACTCTTACATCTTACCTTACATAGACTGTTGAGGGATAAGAAAACCACATGTAAAAAGTGTCCCCTCAGTTCTTAAGCAAGTAATAATCAATGGCTGGGTCAGGGCTCTGTGTCTGACTGCATTATGGCCTTGGAAGAAATACCCCAGCCATTTAAAAAGATAACTGCCCTTGGCGGTTAAAGCGGCAGACAATAGCATTCAGCACATTAATAAAACCAATAAGAGAACACTCGACTATCACTCGTGTGGAAACACACTCTTGACAATAACAGCATCTGTAACACCTCCTCATTGCCTCCACTCAGGGCACTTTCATTTGTTGCTGTAAATTGGTTGCTTCAACTGCTTTGAGGAAAACAATGATCAAGTATTTTCTCCAACACCTTCCAAGTGCATTATTGCAGCCGCTGCGGAATGCAGCCGCGCAAAACAACTCAATAGAATTAAACCGAAAGACAAGAGTTTGTTTTTCAAGTTGCAGTTGAGATTGGGTAACCATTACACCTCCTCAAATAACTAAATAAACAAAAAAGACACTTCAATTTTATTTTATCCAAACACATTTAAGAGCGGCTTTTTAATTATGCAAAGTCACTTAGAGACATCCCAAAGTTTTGACACGCTCCTCAGAGCAAATCATAGTTTGTTTATGTTTTCTACCCATCAGTTATTGACTCCAAGTCCTCGCGGTAGCTCTCTCTTGCATGAATCTACACTGAGTGATTTTACAGCGGAGCTTACCAGTCACGAGGAGCCGTCCAGTTGTGCTCGACATGCCAAATCTATTCCTAGCGAAGCACGTATAGCTGCCTGCATCAGACTTGCTCACGTTGGCAAGCCTCAATGTTCCATCTGGAGAAAGTGTGATTCTATAGGAGTGTACATACAGAGACAACAGTTTGCAATCCAACTTCCAAATGATTTCATCATTAGATAAACTCTGATTCTGGATTTGTCTAAATGGCAGTGTTCTGCATCATCATAGATATCGAGCAGTTTGTGTATGTGCAGTAAATATTGATGAATTACACCAAATGAAAAGAGCACAGGTGGGGTGAATAATGCATCCGCTCTGATACCTAAACAGAAGAAATACTGGATTGGTCAAGTTATATTACTATCACTACTTTAAACTGCCATCAGCCTTTTGCTGTGATTTCAGAACACATACAGCAATTTTCAGTTCAGTCGTTACCTGTCATTGGTGTGGATAGGCAGGTTTCCTTTCTTCCATAAAATGCTGGCGATGGGATAGGCCTGGGGTTTACACTCTAAAGTCACTGTGGTTCCTGCCTTGGCTTTGAGCAAAGCTCTGAGGACGTTCCCTGTGAAGTCTGGAGGAGAGGCTGATGGAAAACAGTAAACTGACTTTAGTACAACACTGCAGCAAATCTCACAGGGCATTTGAAGCAGGCTTTCGTGTGATCTGTAGAAATCATCAACTCGTAAAGTAATGGAGATAGACATTTGAAACATTTGTGATGGGAAAAAAATAAATATAAAATCAAATCACTCTGCTGGTGATTTTTTTGTACCATTTTCTTTGTAGAAAATGGATTTATGAGGAAAGCCTATCTGAATACAAACAAGCGCGTATATTTTAATTGATTTTTTTAATTGAAAAAAAAAAAACCTTAACATCAGTGTAAATCAGGATATCATGAAGGGGAAAATATTTTTTTAAATGTGTTTGGCCCCACAAAACCCTCCTCGCTGACCCCATTATCCGCTAATCCAGACAACCTTTAAGAATGACAGTAAGATGACCTTTAAGATTCTTTGCCAACAATGATTGGAGGATTTAAGGCAGAGATAAATGCCATCCTACCTAAAACCATTAGTTCAGCAGCAAAATATATTGCTCCGTGTTTATTCTCAGCCACACACTGGTACATGCCGGCGTCAGATAGTGTCAGCTCTGACACTGACAGTACTCCGTCCTCCACATGGATTTTGTCCTGTGAAAAAACAGATGAAAGAAAAGCAATTATTGCTTAAGACTTAAAGGTAGCTTTTGCTTTGCTCAGCGCGCTCTGGCAAAGCTCAATAAGCATCGGGTTGGGTTAGAGGCATTGTCAATGGTCGTAGATCAAATCAGGATTATGTTGCAGTTAGTGAATCAGTCAGTGCACAGACCACATTTTTGTTTTCCAAATATGCTTGTTCTCACCATCATGTAAATCAGTCTTTACAGCGTGTAATGATATCCTCAAGGGAAAACTGAGTGTGCAAGATTGTGTGTATGTGTGGCTAAATTAAGGGCCCTGTTATAAAACATTTTTTATTCCACATAAGCATGCATCATCAGACACTTTTGATGAATAATTTAACCCGAAAAGATTTCGTTTGAGGTGCTACATGTAAGGTGTTTGCATTTAAGAAAATCTAGCTATGAAACTAAACGCATCACAGTCCAATCTTATATTGTGTCTGTTTAGCCTGTGAGGATTAATCTCTCTCTTTGGATGTAAGAATATATACATTTACACAACAGTATGCTTATCATGAGCCATACACTGAAACTGAAACAATGAAAACAGATACTGCCCTTTTAATGTTAAAAAGGACAATTATATTCAAATCTTGCAACAGTGAATATATTCTTAAAAATCTAATTAAAGAATGACATTTAAAAAAGGTATTTTTAATAATACATCAGACAGGTTATTCTTGCAGAAGCCACGCCCTGAGCGGTATCAAATGCTACTAAGAAAATAAAGCAACAGCAACATGTTAAAGTCAAGTTTGAAGCTATGCTAAGCTATTTCCCTGGTGGTCTGGGGTAAGGTGTGCAGCTATATACAGTATATTTCACAGTGGATTAAACCCATTGTCCCTAAATCTGGAGGAGCTAAAACATGCACCATGAATAATGAAAAACAACCACTGACTCCTTTCAAATGAAATGTAGCAATTTCCCAGGGACTACACTGATCCACTCTCTAAGACTGTGTAATCTGCCAAGGTAGAGCAGAATAAGAGACAGTTACATCCATGTCTCATCACTGGCACACCTCAGTAAGATGTTTACACTCCTCTCTCATCTCACTCTAAATTGCTCTCTAAAATGAAACGACAAGCGGAAGCTGAGGATTAGGTCTTTCAAATGAAACATTGGTAGGTGGCAGAAGACGGGCACTAATTTACCTCTGAGAGTAGCTGTTGGCCGTTCTTCAGCCACGTGTAGGAGGGTTTGGGCTTGCCATTGGCTCGGCATTCCCAGTATAGTCTCTCCTCTATGGCCTGGGCCGTGTCCTTCATGGCCTGCATCCACTGAGGCTTGGCTGAGGGAACAGAAATATACTCCAGTGAAATATCTGAGGAGAAACCAGGGGGACTTATTTATTTATTGTAGGAGCAGAATTATCTCAAGAAATATTCTGCATCCAAAATAGTTCAAAGGAAAGCATGCGTAGGTTGACAGCTCAAATAATTGGAAATCAGTAAGCGTCGGGAGAAAGGGTTTGTCTTTAAAGAGGAGCGAGGAGTGAATGTAGGGTATCACTCACTTTAATCACTTAAAATGTGTCAGCAGCCCATGGCAAGTCAAGATTAGCACGAAACACTGCGCCACAAAGCAGGAAGCTCTCATGGCTGCTGAAGTGCACCCGACATCACCGCTTACCCAACCTGTCACCTTAATTCTGTGTGTAATAAACATCCAGCACACAACTCCCTGGCATCTTACCTCTTACATATTAACAGCTTTTCAGGACTTTTCATGGGTAGACTGTTGTGCTCATAATAAGCACAGCTCACTTCGTAGACACTTTACAGTACATACCATAAATTCCAATTTCACAGGTGTCATTTTCCCTCTCTGACAAATTCACAGGGGGTTATGTAAGCCAAGAACCCCAAAATATAAAAAAAAATGCATTAAAAACAATTCTTTGGGAGGAAGGTAATGACTTTTTTCCCCAGCTGTGTACATAACAATGAGCTGCTAAAATGTTAAATGCTAAAAACAATTATCATTTTACCAAAAAAAGCAACTCTTAACCTTAACCACTTAAACAAATTCTTGATTTCACATATAACAGCAACAGCATTAAATCAATAACAGGATGAATGGAACATCAACAGCAAAGATCTTACACAATTCGTAATAGTTTAGAAGATGTTTTGTGTTGTCGTAGCTTAGCAAGCCAAACAAAAGTCTCAGTACCATAAAAGGCCAGTCGACCAGTGGCTGTGTTCTTGCCCATCTTGTTCTCAGCCACACACTCGTATCCTCCTGTATCATCCTGCTGAAAGCTGGGGATCTCCAGCACGGCATTCGAGTACTTCATTTTGACTTTGCTGGGGAAGGGAACGCCGTTAGCCCTCTTCCAGGTGATTTCAGGGACAGGGCTGGAAGAGACAGAGGAAGAAAACCTCAGCGGAGATTCTGATTCAAGCTCTGTAAAAATTGTAAGATAATCGCATCATTTTGCAGGTCTCTGTAATACTACTGCAATAGTGTTTGATGGAGCTTAAAAAGCCTATTCTTCACTCTATTTATTTGGCGGATGAATGGTTTAGAGTTAACCCAATCCGGCAACAAAAACCCTGGGTTTCAGACCAATCATGGCTTGATGCCACACTCTAAGAAATATAGTTGCCACAGTAACTTTACTATATAGAAATCCAGAAATCTGGAATGAAAAACAGGACGAGATTGAAAACATGCTTCAAGGAATCCAGCTTACTTCCCAAGGGCGAAACACTCCAGCGTAACTGTTGATCCTTTTGCGGCGGGTACATTGTCTGGGAAATTAACTTCTATTTTCGGCTCGTATTCACCCATCACTCCTAGGAAGAGCAAGCACAAGAACTTGCTCAGTCGTCCATTATTCATGACTTACAAGCAATATGGCTCGCATTACGGGCCAAACAATAGCACTGTAAAACTAACAGAGGAAAAATAAAAGACACACAGGCAAACATTCTCTCATGGGTAAACTCAAAGTAGTACATCATTTAAATGTGCAGTCGCCAGAGTGCAGTGAAATACCAGCAAGAAATAATTTAAATCTTTTCTTGGTGGAATAGACAGTAGAATTTGAAATATTGTCTTTCCATCTAGTATGGCTGTTTATCTATTATTTCAAAGCTTGAGTGGGCAGTTCCTTTAGTGTTTTATTGTTTCTATCAGTATTTAAGATAGTCAAGGCCAGGATCAGAAAGCAATGCGACGGGATTTAAATTTATGCAGCTACATGTATAGTACACTGAGTGGCAACTAACTGGTTGAGCCACCAGAACACTCAATGTAATGGTCCACTGATGTATGGCTTATGTTTAATTCATTCAAAGGCAATCTTTATTCACTCTTTCTATGAAGGCGTAACAGAAAATAGAACAACGGACCAAAGAAAACGGACTTGAAAATGCATGTGAAAGCACAGGGAAAGCTTTTAAAGGGAATGCGAATTATAGGAAAGCCAAGTCAGCAAAGAAGAGATTTGGGTGCTTTGTTTGCTGGCCTACATTGAGCAGCAACTATTTACTTACAGGCATTAGCACTTGGTGACTCAACTATAGCGAGGCACGAGCACTCATGCAAGTACGATGATTAAAGCCACCTTGAAAGGAAAGGTCCCTTAATACACGGCTGAAAAGGCACACTTGTCACATCATGGCCGTGAGCTGCGTCTTACCATCTGTCCTGAGGATCAGAGACGTGGGTGAGCTCTGAACTTTTCCCTTTGTGATGCTGTTCATCACGACACAAGTGTAGTTACCCACATCAGAGGGCTCCACCTTGGCAATGTAAAGGTTTCCTGTCTGCTGGGAGACGAAACGCCGATTGTCTTGTTGAACAAAGTATGGGTACTCATTGAAGACCCATGCATACGTAAGATCTGGAAGACAAACATATGAGCTAATCATGGATACCATTCAACTTGAATTTGTATTAAATGTGATTATAAAAAGGCTAAACAATAGTGACAAGATTATATTTTCATCTTGTCAAAACATGAGAACTTTAAAGAACTGTTGGAGTTGATGAAGGTTTTACCTCCTGAGGAAGTGGGCGTTCCACAAAGCAATACCACTCCTTGTCCCTCACGGACAGACACTGCGCTTCTGGTGTGGATTTTGAAATGATCCAAGTCTAAGGGAAACAAAAAATGAAAAGAAAGATCACCGCAGGATCTCACATATCAGAGCGGAACAGAGCTGAGCAAAAGCTTTCAGCAAAACACTGACACACGCCCATAAGGAAATTGTCATGGGAATGGCATTTATGCTATGCCTGGGAGAGAGAGAGAGAGAGAGAGAGAGAGAGAGAGAGAGAGAGAGAGAGAGAGAGAGAGAGAAAGAGAGAGAGAGAGAGAGAGAGAGAGAGAGAGAGAGAGGAGCTTGTTGATGTGAGGGGGTTTTGTAAAGCACAAATACACAAATACTAGAGGTGGGGGAAAAAATCGATACAGCATAGTATCGCAATATTTTCCGTGGCAATACTGTATCGATACACAGACACCAAGTACCGATCTATATATGTGTTGGTCAGTTTGTTGACAATTCCATTTTGCAGCAATAAAATTGAAGTGAGATAAACAAACAGAGATATTTAATGTTTGTAGATAAAAACAGATGATGACAAAGTTTCCACTTGGGGACATAATTTGAAGTTGGAAAAAAGGTAATACATTGCAATATATCGCAGAATATTGCAATATGTTTAAAATCTGAATAATATCGTATCGTGAGGCCGCTGGTGATTCCCACCCCTAACAGATACAGTGCATTTCATAACTCTAGTTGTGTACATTTCTATGAAAGATGATGGGATTTGTTGCAATCCAAACCAAGGCCATAACACAACAAGAAAAGGTTTAAAACACTAAAGAAAGTATTTAAAATCAATACTTCAGCCATTGATGAAGACCATGACGTACGGTTTGTTGCTTGGTCTAACTTACGTTATAGTATGTTAAAGTAACTATGTCTTCTTATTATTCTATGCTGTCACATTCAAATAATGCCGAGAGATAAAACAAACTAAAAACCACATAATAGCAGTACTATTACATATGTTTTTCAGCGCATGTTAATAGTGAAAGGATCAGGAGTACAAAAAGGACGCATATTTCACCTTTGGCGGTATTCAGCTATGCAGGTATGAGCCAGGTACTCTGTATAATCCAATAACTTCGCTTAATCAGTTTCAAAGTTTTCGATTGGACTATTTTCATTTAAAGTTGAAAATGAGAAAACCTCTCATCAGTGAGGTGTGTAGATTATCCAGCAGAACCAATATATTATTTCCTGCTAACACTCATTGTTCTTAAGTGTTTTTTATGTCAGTATGTATTAGTAGTGCATATCTTAAAAGCATGTTGAATACAACCAAAAATATCTGCATGGCCAGATACCTCCCAGAGAAGGTGTGAAAAGATGTTTAGTTGCGACCTGATGAATAGAAGCCTTAATGAATAGCATATAAATCTTATTCATTTGAGATGTTTGCCGATTTCGCCACCAAATATATGTGACGTGAGAGAAATCACAATGCATTCTGTACAGTCTTTCAAAGCAATGTTTGCACTGTTTATTTTATTCATTTGCATTACATTTAATAACAGTACCGGCATATTATGTTCCAGTCAAAGTAAACGTTGGTTTAAAATCCTTATTGAGGTCACACTCAAACTGCACCCATGTTACTCCAGCATTTAATGTTGCTTCAAAGTTGCAGGACTTTAAATATTGCAAATATCGCCCACCTAGTTCAGTGTGTGCCTTCATTATTTGCTAAGTGCAGTTACACTTCCATAGCATTTATTAATACAAAATTACAAACACAGACTTCAACTTACAGGCGAACTGCAGACTTGCTCTCCTGCTGAGGATAGCTCCTACAGTGTTGAACGCCATGCACTGGTACATCCCTGCATCCTGGTAGCGGTCCAGACTGCTTATAATGAGGTTGCCCCCAGACAGACGCCGCCGGCGATCCAGGCTCAGATTTATGAGAGTCCCATTCAATGACCATCTGTGAGGGCAAAGACACCATCAGTCCCTGGAAAAATGCACCGTCCATTTCTTTCTACCAACCAAGGTGGTCTGACAGGAGGCGAGTGGAGAACACAACTCACTGTAGTAACTCACTTGAAGTCAGAAAAATATACTGTACATTTGTGCTTGTTTTGAGGAATTTACAGGCTCGCAGATTGAAGCATTAACAGCATTAACCTTACGGTTAATTTGTTTCCTGCAATACTTCAACTTTCCAAAGTTTCAAACAAAAGCATTTTCTAAATAAATAAAGAGTTGATCTTTACAGTCCTAAATTATTGACAACTTTTTATAAAACTGCAAGTTGTTGATGATTTCTTGATGATGCTTCTATCATATTCTGCACATTTCATGATTGTTGCATATTGTTTTGTCCCTGTAATCTAGTAATTCTGTAATCCATTATGGCTCTAGTGTTATTGGTTACGTGTTTATTTTACCCTTAAAATGCACATTTCTTATTTATATTGTATTATTCCGTTTCTATTCTATTTTTTTTTTATTTAGCTCTACCAGTATTTGCTGCTGCAGCGATCCCATTTTCCCAGGGGATCATTAAAGTTTAATCTTAGAGCATCATACACAAAGCTGTCTTCTGCTATTTAAGGGAAGCACAAGATAAAGGTTTTAGAAGCCATCCTAGATATCATCATCAGTCTGAACCATAATCACCTCTTCTCTGTCACATTATATTTACATAATGTGACATTATTCCACCTTTGACTTCTCATTAGGACAAAACATTAGCACTTGGCAAGAGGTAACATTGGGCTGATGTAACAAAGGATGCATTTTACACTCCTTTTCCCCTTCTATTAGATCTTTCCCACACTTAGCAGGTGTGGGAATTAAAAAAAGATAATGCTTCAGATTGTGCTATCAAATAAATGAAGCAGAGATTGAAGAGATTAAAGTGCTCATATTATGCTCATTTTCAGGTTCATAATTGTATTTAGAGGTTGTACCAGAATAGGTTTACATGGTTTAATTTTCAAAAAACATTATATTTGTGTTGTACTGCACATTGCTGCAGCTCCTCTTTTCACCCTGTGTGTTGAGCTCTCTGTTTTAGCTACCGAGTGAGGCATCTCACTTCTGTACCATCTTTGTTGGGACTCGCACCTGCGCAGTAGCTAGGTAAGGATAACTAGCCATTAAGAACGGTATGAGTATGAGGTAGCGCCACGCTAGCAGTTAGGCGAGCATTACAACGTGGTGAGTGGTGAGTCACTTTAGGGTGGACTTTGGGCTTTTTCACTTTGTAAACCTATAACATGCACAAAAAGATATGTATATATATATACTCTATCTCTTCCTAAATGTTATTTAGCATTGATGGTACAGAGCACTTTTCAAGAATGTTCCATCAGTTTTCTCAAAGCACAGAAAATAGCAGTTTCTTTCCTTCTGACACATTTTGCTATTCTACATCTCTTAAAGGGATACTTCACCGATTTAGCATTCAGCTTTGTATCAGTAGAAACCCGGTAGTATTTCTGAATGACCATGTGTCCCTCCCTCATGTCCCCCTGAGATGGGAGATCTCTGCATTAGGGGTATGGAAAACATTGCTCCAATGACGCAAAATGACGATTTTTGCGTCATTGGAGGAACTTTTGGCCAGAGGCCAATGACAGTATATAAAAATGGACCCAGTGACTGTTTTTGACGGAGACAAGTGACGTCTATTACCAGCACTTTTCCGGTGATGGTTGAGCGTTACTAAGCGCAAACTGAGCTTCCCGCCGTAGATGTGACGTGAACGTGTCTGCAAGTTGTAAGTTTTCTGGTAGCTGTGCAAGAGAAATCTCAATCATTCCCAATCTTGCAGAGACGGAGAGCGTAGGTATATGTAAGGAGATAACATAGCCACAGGCTAATTATTGCTAACTAAAATGCTAGTTAACATTAGTAATTAAACTAAACAGCTAATGTACGTTGAAACTGCCTGCGAGCTTCTCCTGTACTATACGGTAATTCCTCTACTACGCAACAGTAAGTTGCGTGGTTATGACACAATCGCTAGCCTATTTTTATAAAAACGTCTGCTACGGAGCCATAACGTGAGGTACAAGGTAATGGACGGGGGGTGATGGATAGGGGTTAGCAAAATGGCGCCATCGCGGCTTCACTCTGAGGAGAGAAGCCTGCCCCCTTGCCAGAGGCAAAGGACTACAGCCATGGATGTATTAAGAGAACTACAGCCAGTAGTAGGAGCTACTTCCGCATGTTGTCAACCCACCCATCACCCGAAGCGAGCCGATCTCAGCCGGAAAAAAACCCTATAATGTGTGTGCACTAAAGGTAGCCTGTTTCGTATGTCGTTTTTATATAATGTTGTTTTTATATAATGTTGTTTTTATATATTTTAAATGTGTAACACCACTTGAGCCACGATGAAATGTTTTTTCGTGTATATGGTTGAAATAACAATAAAACACATTGAGTTGAGTTGAATGCCTCTGTGTCTGTCTGTCAAGCGGTAGGCGTGGCTTGGGAGTGGACTCAAAGCAGCGAAGCGAAGTGCATTCAGGGATTTGGTGTCTTTCATCCATATGAGCCAAAAACACATTTTCTGGCTTTTCTCGGCCTAGAAGGCACCAATTTCAATTTTTTTCTTCACATGTCTGCTACATAAGTGACCCAATTTAAAGATATATTCAGCTTTCCAGCGGTGAAATATCCCTTTAAGTGGAAATGAAAGATGTGGAGGCCATATTGGCCAACTGTCCAAAAAGCTTTTGAGTCTAACCTCCAAAATGATAATAATCTCCACTTTTTAAAGAATATCAAAAACACTATATGTCAATAAGTGCTTGCTTGCATGCTTGCTGCCAAACTATTGACACTTGTACTTGATATCTGTGTTTCTGCCTGTATTGCAGTTAACCCTACTTCATAAGGATATACAGTTTGAAAAGTCTGTATGATGAATACCTATAGGGTTGGCTCAGATATAGTGATACTTGCATGTGTGTGGTTAGGTTAGTCTGTGCCCACTGGAGTGCATTCAGCTCTTTATCCCATAGTCACCATTTTCACCTCTTTTTGACCTGCTCTGAAGTGCCTTTGCTGTTCAGTGGTGCCCTGAACATTGGGCAGGTGAGTGAATACCAACTCCAAAACTGAATTACTCTGCTTGAGATTCATTTCGTGAACATTTGTTGTCTGAACATCTGACCACAGATAAACTCAAGTATTTTGAATCATCCTACAGGCCTGAGCCCACAGGCTTCAAACCTCAGGTCAAGTAAAGGCTAGGTTTAGATTTTTTCTTTTTTTTTTAAACTGCATCACTTTTATGACCTGCTGTGGAGAAGATGCTTTTCCATACAAGATTTGTTTTTCTCCTATGAGTTATTATGCCGCTACAGTGTGCATACTACAAAAGTCTCATCTTTGTGAGTGACAGGACTGGCAGGGGAAAGGAAAAGAAGGATGGGGGAGGGAGCAGCGTGATTCTATTTACACTTCAAGAGAGAAGCCAGAGAGGTGCTGAGAGCTTGCAGAGCCCAGCACAGCCAATTTGACAAGACACCACGTTATACATGCTCATCTCACCTTTAATCAGTACATGGAAATACCTGGTCTTAGGCGGGGAATGTGAAAAGCCTTAAATAACACCCCACCACTATCATTCAGCTCGTCTGTGCTGGCTGTGCCGCAGTAAGTCCACTGGTGAACGGCAAAGACACTTGCAATCAATGCCTGTTGGTGCCAACTGGTGTCTAGCAACCTGCATTGGTGTCACAGCGTTTTCTAAGAGGAGATTTAAGATGCATTAAGATGCTACACATGTGTCGCTAAGATAATTTCTGGCGAGACAAGAGGCAGATTGGCAGTGTGTTAGTCAATATGAATTAGTAAAGCCATAATGACGCCACTGCTCAGACTGTCTGTGTGCATTTCAGTCTAATTTGGAGAAAATAGGAGCAAGCACCTGCCTATTCCATGTGATAAATCTTTATAAATCCTTATTTACAGTCCTGTGAATGAGTGAAATGGGCTTTACATGAATGGTAACTGCAAGGCAAACAGTAATATGTATGTATATATGTACACACACACACACATTCTGTATATACTGTATGTACAGTATATACATAATATATACACACACATATATATTATAAAACTGCATTTTGTTGTCTTTGTCCTTGTACGCTGCACAATGACAATAAAGTTGAATCTAATCTAATTAAATCTAAGATATATATATATATATATATATGTATTGTATGGTTGTATGTATATATATATATATATATATATATATATATATATATATATATACATACAACCCCAAATCAGAAAAAGTCGGGACAGTATGAAAAACACAAATAAAAAAAGAAAGTAGTGATTTCTAAATGTACTTTGACTTGTATTTCATTGCAGACAATGTGAACACAAAATATTTCATGTTTTGTCTGGTCAACTTAATTTAATTTGTAAATATACATCCTTTCCTGTCATTCAGACCTGCAACACATTCCAAAAAATGTTGGGACAGGAGCAATTAAGGGCTAATAATCAGGTAAATTGGTTAAATAATGATGTGATTTGAAACAGGTGATGTCAACAGGTGATTGAAATTATGATTTGGTACAAAAGCAGCATCCAAGAAAGGTCTAGTCCTTTAGGAGCAAAGATGGGCCGAGGATCGCCAGTTTGCCAACAAATACGTGAGAAAATTATTGAAATGTTTAAAAACAATGTTTCTCAAAGAAAGATAGGAAGACATTTGCTTATTTCACCTTCAACAGTGCATAACATAATTAAAAAATTCAAGGAATGTGGAGGAATTTCAGTGCGTAAAGGACAAGGGCGCAAGCCTAAGCTGAACAACCGTGATCTCCAATCCCTCAGGCGGCACTGCATCAAGAATCGTCATTCATCTATAAGCGATGTCACCACATGGGCTCAGGACTACTTTGGCAAACCTTTGTCAAGTACCACAATACATAGTTACATCCACAAATGCCAGTTAAAACTGTACTGTGCCAAAAGGAAGCCCTATGATAACAGTATCCAGAAGCGCCGTCGACTTCTTTGGGCTCAGAGGCATCTGGGATGGACCATCACACAGTGGAAACGTGTACTGTGGTCAAATGAATCAGTATTTCAGGTATTTTATGGGAGAAATGGACGCCGTGTGCTCCGGACCAAAGAAGAAAAGGATCATCCAGACTGTTACCAGCAACAAGTCCAAAAGCCAGGGTCTGTCATGGTATGGGGTTGTGTCAGTGCCCTTGGCAAAGGTAACTTGCACTTCTGAGGGCACCATTAATGCTGAAAAGTACATAGAGATTTTGGAGCACAATATGCTGCCTTGAAGAAGACATCTTTTCCAGGGACGTCCATGCATATTTCAACAAGATAATGCAAAACCACATTCTGCACACATTACAAAGTCCTGGCTGCGGAGGAAGAGGATACGGGTACATGACTGGCCTGCCTGCAGTCCCGACCTGTCTCCAATAGAGAATGTGTGGCGCATTTTGAAGCGCAAAACGAAGACCCCGTACTGTTGCCCACCTTAAGACTTGTTTGCAGCAAGAATGGGACAAAATTACACCTGAAACACTTCATCACTTGGTGTCTTCAGTCCCTAAACGTTTTTTTTTTTTCAACATTAACATTATTGTGGTCCTGTTGTGACATTGACAGCTCAGAAAATGCTTACATTGATGAAAGAGCAAGTGATGCTGATTCTGAGCTTGAGTCCCTCTATGTTCGTACAAAAAAAAGCAATAAATGGTGATGGTTACTATTGACTAAACTACAGTGTTTTTGTACTGCAAACTGTATTTATAGAATCCAGTTTTGAAACTGATTTTGGGATTAGTGATTAGTTTAATAGTTAAAAGTAAACATAAATTGTAAATCTCAAATAATGAGCCGCATCTTTATTGTACACACACAAACACACACACACACACACACACACACACACACACACACACACACACACACACACACACACACACTCACACACACACACACACACACACACACACACACACACACACACACACACACACACACACACACACACACACACACACCTTCATTTGGATGTGGTCTTACCTGTACTGAGGAGGTGGCATTCCCTTTGCGTCACAGGTCAGAGTAGCTTCTTCTTCTATGGAGTCGACAGGAATGAACAAGTCACCTGGCTCCATCCTCCATTTTGGACCATGGTATGATCCACTGTCCAGACAATCTGTCAGAGAAACAGTAACAGCCTGAGCATAATGACTGAAAAAAAGTGCTATTTTGATAGCAGAGTTCGGCCACTATTATTCCCTGTAGTTCTGGAGGAAATTGGATATTCTGGTCTAACAGGGAGGCTCTATCAAAATGGGAGGACATCACTAAACATGGGAAGTTACTTGATTTCTTGAGATGATGCAAAGTGCAGATTCTTCCAAAAGAATAAGCTAAATAATATTAACAGGATGCCATTCCTGTGAATTTAAAAGTAGAAATGTCTCTTTTCCAGTATTTAAAAACAATTGCATTTACATATGGTAAATTTACATTTCTTGGTAAATTGTTGTACAATATATGTCAAAAACTTCTATTTTTTACTTTGTAGGAACAATCCTTGGACTCTGTTCTTGGTGAACATAAACCCTATGATAAATATGTTTGGTCTGCGTTTTGTGTTAATTAAATCACGGAAAATATGATAAAAGACAAGGAAACAACAGCAAATGCTTCTTCATCAGGTTACAATCACAGTCGTGAAGAGAAAGATTGAGAGCATTGTGTCTGTGTTGTGAATGGAAGTCAATACTGAGGAGTGTCCCTTTAAACCAGGGCCATCCTATCATCTCTGACACTGACATGATGTTCGGCTCTTCAGCCATCATCCCACAACTGTAAATGTCCAAACGTGAAAGAATCATTACTCACATAAAAAGGTGGCTTACCTGCTAGACAGTCGAAGATTGATAGCAGTAAAAGCTGTTTCCATGGCAACGTCATCTTTGGCAGCGAAGGGCAAATGAGACTTTCATCCAATAAGCTTTGAAATGGCACTCTTGTTCTCCGAGAGAGGGGAGCTTGACCTGTTTGAACAAGAATTTAGTTGTAAAATAACGCCAACCCCCGATATGTTTATCCCACTTTCAACATTATGTCTTTTTATCACCCATCAGGAGAAGACAGGGCAAGTTTATATTTTAGTAGTGTAAATATAACTATGATCAAATTGAATGTGGAGTTTGGTGCAGGATGCATCTCATTACTTCTGTCCATTCTCACATTTCTGATCAGTGAAGAGCCACACAGTGTCACTTTGTGCCCTGAGCTTCAGGCAACTTGCACCCAGAGATGTCTGAGGGTGATACCAGAGGCATATGGGGAAGAAACCCATGCCAATCTATTAGGGGGGGGGGGGCGACCCCCTCATCCTTTACTTGGACGGATTTATTCTGGCTGCCTGAGGAGACTTGGACCTGGGAATTGGGTGCCATCCAATCAATTAGATTCACCCACAGCAGCATGTGTCTCCCCACATGCTGCGGTGAATCAAGACAGCCTGATGAGAAAGCCATTCCACCCAGGTCCATAATCAAGGGCAAGTGTCTGCCTGCTTGTAGCATGTGCTGCATATTGCGATGCAACCACTTCTTGCAGGAGACTAAGCGAGAAATTATGCAATTATGAAATGTCAAACATACACACAACGGAGAACCAGCAATAACACAGCAGCTAAGTAAGCAGTCTCACACAAAACACACACACACACACACACACACACACACACACACACACACACACACACACACACACACACACACACACACACACACACACACACACACACACACACATTCACGTGGTTGGAGTAGTATATGCAGATCTTTGTACAATAGTGTGTACCTGCATAAAAGCATCCACATGCAACACAGAATCACAAATTTCTTCAAGAGGTGTTCAAGATATATTAAGGGCAGAGACAGATAATAACACCAATCTGCTAAGTGTCACACAACCCACACATACCTACCTACACACCACACTAACTTTAGCATAACACCCCCGCTACACACACACTGGCTTTCCATTTAGAAGACATAAGCCGGGATGTGCGGCTCATTTGTGGCCTAATGCCGGGGCGTGCATGGTTCAGAGCGCTGCTTATGGAGGGTCTAATTGTTTATCAGCTACCTGGATGTCAAATCAGACATGTGGGGTCTCAGCCAGAATTTTCTTCCCTACCTTTCATGTTAGCTCAGCCCTTTTTCTTCCTCCAAAGTCTGCAAAATTGGATTGGTACATTTCCTCTCAAGACGAGTCCTGCATGCCATACCTCAGTGATAGGCCCCCAGTGTGCAAACTGCTGGCACCTCAGGACTGAGGATTGGTGTGTAGAAGGTACAGTGGGGTATTACACTACTGTCGACTTTACATGTTGTCGTTTGCATTTGTAATGGGGTTTTGTCAGGGATGGCACAACTGTAACAGCTGATGCAATGTGTTCCTTTTTCTTCATGCAGTTCTAATAAATCATTTGCAAATGCAAAATACAGAGTTACAGAATTCTGTCAGTGATATGAAACAGAGCTGATCACTCAGTGGTTCGCATGTACATAATGTATAAGATTTCTCACACACACACACACGCGCACACACACACACACACACACACACACACACACACACACACACTCACAGCTTGCACTCATGGATAATAACGATGAGTGCGATAGAAGGTGGTGAGAACGCTTTGCAGGGTGAAACACTCTCAATCACAGAGGGTACCATCCTGCATCAAGACACCACTGGGTTAAATAATGTATAATCACGATATCTAACACCTCCATCACACTCCGCCAGCATCCAAGTAACACGCTGGTTGAACAAATAGCCCAGCTGGCAGAGTGGGAGTGTAGCCTACTTACTTTGAAGGCCTTCGCTGCATTCATCACAGATATTTCAGCTGACAGTGTGACATACCAGTATGCAATTACCTGGTGAATGTTTCAGGGTAGAAATGTTTTTCTCTCTCTGTGTGTGTGTGTGTGTGTGTGTGTGTGTGTGTGTGTGTGTGTGTGTGTGTGTGTGTGTGTGTGTGTGTGTGTGTGTGTGTGTGTGTGTGTTTGTGTGTATGTGTACCTTCTACACTTACTGTATCTCAGGAGGCATACAGCCAATCACATTGTTGCTGAAGGTATTTTTACCTACTAATTCCTCTGGAAAAGGGTCCTTGGTATCACTTGGATACATTCTTGGATACCAAGAGCCTGGGTCTATCCGAGATTTCTCCCTAAAATGAAGTTTTCCTCACCACCCGAGGTTTCTCCCTAAAAGGGAGTTTTTCCTCGCCACTGTCACACTAAATGCTTGCTCTTCACTGGAATTGTTGGGTCTTTGTAAATTATAGCGTGTGGTCTAGACCTACTGTATCTGTAAAGTGTCTTGAGATAACTCGTGTTATGATTTAATACTATAAATAAAATTGAATTGAATTGAATTTCAAGTATGTTGTGCACACCAGCACCATACATTCAGATTTTTTAGTGTTGGCATGTAGCAACACATTTCAGAGGGTGAGGTGAAGCCAGGCTGCAGTGTGACACCACACCAGGTAGGAACCACAGGAGCAGTTAGAGGCTAAATTACCACTGCGTGAGTGATGAAACAGCATCTCTTCATCAGTTTGACAAAGAAATGCACGGCTAAACCACAGAACTCCTTATTTAAAACAAAATATCAGACTACCGGGAGTGGTGGAATTGGCTGCAGTTGGGAGGGCACGTCACGTTACTCCAGCCTCAACACTTATTTTCAAATAAATAGCATTAGAAATTAACGGGCCAATTCGGACAGCAGGCAAGCCAGGCCGACATAGACATACGCCTGTTAAAGTGAATACATATGTTATCATATAAATATCACTGTGTAAATAATGTAGCTTTCTGTATTTCTGCACGTTCACAATTGTCAAGCGCTCATGGGCTATTTTATTTATTTATTTATTTTTTTGTCTTACCTCTTATCTTGAAATATCTTGAGACCAGCAGAAAACAAATTCAGCCCTCACGGAAAAAGCGACAGATTGATCCTCCATGGAAACCCTTTTAGGAAAGATTTCGGTCACAATCGCAAGGTCGCTCATACAGGTGAAAAATCCGGTGATCAGTCAAAGATAACGGGTAACGCAGGATACATAAACACACGCGTTTCATATCGCTGCTCTCCCCCTTCTCCCCCACTCCCCACCAAAAAAAAAAACATACACACACACACACACACGCGCGCACACACACAACACCCACGTTGTTTGCCGTGCTAAATCACATTTGAAACATCCCCAGTTAAGAGGCTCGACTCTCGCCTGTTAACGCTCTCAAATCCAAAACGCGTAGGTCTGAAATTGGGCTTGAAAGGGAATCTTGTAGTGATGATGTATTATGCGCATCAAGTCAGCTCTCGCTGCGAAGAAGAAGTGGGCTGTACGGCGGCGAGAGGCGATGATGGAGCAGCCAGAACCAGCAGCGCTGAGATAGGAAGGTGCGGGAGGGAGGAAGACGCACCTGGCGGGGAACTGCGCCCCCCTGCGTCAGACCACAATATTGATATAGAAACAGTGAGCCTGATTCACCCACTATTAGGGGAGTAGGGCCATTTGTATTTTCTTTACAATGCATTTCTCACAAGCTTAGACAACACAAAGTAAGCAGTAAGCTAATTTCTAACTTGTAGTTAACTTGTAGATATAATTTATTTGGTAAGGTCCTCCTGGCCCACATGCAGCCTATACTTAGGTGCCTGTGCACCAAAGACTGTACGTCTATAGCCAAGAACAAAAATTCTTCCATGAACCAAAGTTGATAGTGAATCAAAGAAAAACTGTGTGGAAATTCTTGCAAGCATGTAGAATTTCTCATAAAAGTGGAAAATTAAAGCTGCAATAAGCTATATCTGACCACTATAAGCTATTCTCAAGACCAAACTCACAGCATTTGATTTGCAAACCATATTTCTTTCAAGTTAAATTGGCCAGAGGCTAGTAACATGCAATTAGCTATCGTTTTAGCAAAATAAAAGAATATAGACAGGAATATACAGTATTTCTGCTTTTCAGAAAGACAAATGAAGGAAACTCTCTGAACCCTGTCTGGTTGTGGCGGTTAACGTTGTGAATTGAAACAGAACTACTTGGTTATAGGTTAAAAAAATATGATGTTTTAGGTTCAAATAAGAATGTTTGTTATGTAATTTAAGTTTGGTACATAAGTTAAGAATATTACGTAAACTACATTGACTTTTGGTTTCACATGGGACAAGAAGAGCGGTGTCCTGGGAGAAAGTCCTTTGTTTGTTTGACCCACCCAGACTTTGATTAGAAACATATTTGTTATACATCAAAGACAAACATAATCCGGGACAAAATACATTTCCCTCAGAAAACATTTAAAATGCAATTTCATTGTATTGGAACATCATTTTTAGGAGACAGGGCTGCTATGAGAAACCCCAGGTGCTAGCCAGGTCAGCCTATGTAGGAAAGACACCAATAGTTGGCTTGGCTTGACAGTTTTAAAGCAGCATTAAGAGATTTCTGACCACTAGGGGACATACAGTCTCCAAAAAAACTCCTGCAAGAAATAGGTCTTGGTCACTTTCTTTACCAGTCACTTGTTTTCTTCAGCAAGCTGTTCATTTCACACTAGACAGGCAGCATACAATCAGCTTTTGTGAGCTTATGAGCTAGGAGTGGCTGCCAGTTATAATATGTGAGGTCAGTGAGAGCCATCGGGACTGAAGCATACATGTACCAGGCAACCAATATAATGAGCTGCAAGATGCTGAAAACATAGAGCTGCAGAGTGGGGTGTTAAAATTACTCAAAAATGTGTGAGTGTGGCTTCTTCTTTGTGTGCAAGCGGGGCATGGTTGTGGGCTAAAACTAGTTTTGTGATTGGAGGAGTCTGAAGTGTTGTGGGTACAAGTGAACCTGTTTTCCACTCTGCCACAAAAATGGACGTGGTTGTTATGGAAATGCAATGGAGCAGGTACCTGCGGTTAAAACACACAAATACAAATTGATGATATTAATATTGGTGACATTTCTCCCTTTCTAATTGTCCCTTTTTACTGAAATTTGGACATGTCAAAGTAGGGAAAACAGACATAAATATTAAAATGAATGATGGCAGTTTCAGGATGCTAGTATTAAGTAGAATGGAGCCATTGTTAATGTTACTAGTTAAACCTGTGCTTTCCGTGCTATGACAAGCCAAAATGTCTACTTTAAAAAAAATGCTGTTTATGCTACTACCTGATTATTTTCTAACAGGAGTTTAATGTTTCACCTTGGATTATGATGAATGCATAATTGATCCACAGTATTCGAAACACTTACATTTTGCCTGAAACTGTTAATATTTACTGAATTATTATTTATATTAACTTTACTTTATTATCTTCTACATTATACACCTACAAATCTTTCTTTATATTGTAATTCTAACTGCTACTTTTGTCTATACTCTGTATAAACGTCAGCTTTTGCGTGTCTGTCTATCCGGGAAGAGGGATTCATTCTCTGTTACTCTTCCTGAGCTCTCTCTTTTTTCAGTCCGTGTTTCTGTATTTTCTTATCTGAATGGAGGGTCTAGGGATAAATTAAGGGTGTTGTATGTTGTACAGATTGTAAAGCCCTCTGAGACAAATTTGCGATTTTAGGCTCTATAAAGAAAATTAACTTCACTGAACTTGACTATAATTCAAAACTGCATTCGCCAATGAAAGAAATTGGGTTGCTACTGAGTTGCAGAAGGCTGATGATTTACTGTTTTTGATAAGCATCTGCTGACTGCATTGGTTGATGGTGAAAGGATGTATTTCCCATGACAAAACTGGGAAGAAACTGCTCTCTCTTTCAACTCTCTTCCTCCCTCTCTCATGCACACTCTCAGTTGCCCTTCATTCCTCTTTGTCTGTCTCTCTCTTTCCCTCACTCACAAACAGTGAATCCCTCTTCTTTACTACCACAGTCATGTTACCCTTGTGTACATCACCACAAGGTCTGATATGTGTACTGGGCCTCAGTGAAGTCTAACTGTATTAACGTAGGTCCCGTAGTCCCTCAGTCTACTAGGGGCCCCATTAAACCTACATTGATCATCCTCATTTCAGGCCCAGGTTCCTTCAACATAGCCAGGGCATCGTTAATAATGCTCCATACAGCAGCCATTTGACATTTCCTTTAATTATGCCTGTAATTTATTCATGCACTTGATCCTAGGAGCTTGTTGTGAAAAAGCTTCCTCCAGGAATATTTTATACTGCTCCTCTCGAGGCCCAAGGATTAACCATCTTAATAGCAACCCCCTGAAGATATTACTTTATTCATTGTGTGTGTGTGTGTGTGTGTGTGTGTGTGTGTGTGTGTGTGTGTGTGTGTGTGTGTGTGTGTGTGTGTGTGTGTGTAATAAGCATTGTACCCTAAATGTGTGTGTTAAGCTGCAGAAGTCATTAGGTCTTATTTCTCAACCATTCAGAGGATGCAATGTAAATGCTCCTGTATTATTAGCTAGTCTAATCTTGGGAGAGCACAAAGAAAAGTGCAAATGGTTGCAAGATCTGTGCTTATCGCACAATGTAGCGACCCCCATGTTTAACCCAGTTTTACAGAGGAAAACATCACCGCTTAATTTGCTAACTCCGCAGCTCGGTTAACAGACAGCGAAACACAGCAATTCCACACAAAGTAGCGGAGGAAATCTCAAATGCACACACTTCAAATGGAATTTAAGATGTTAATTATGATGTTTTTTCATCACAGAACATTGCTCAACTCCTGACTGCACACCTGACAGAAATTGCTCAGGCTTTGTGGGGAAAATGCGTGCATTTGAAGACTGGAAAGTGGAGGCTCTTATTTTTAGAGGACACACACACACACACACACACACACACACACACACACACACACACACACACACACACACACACACACACACACACACACACACACACACACACACACACACACACACACACACACATTCACACAGAGGTAGAAATGGAAAGCAATTTGTCACTTGTAAGTAATTTGTCAGGACTGGAGGAAACACTATATAGCCTACTTCATTATTTCATGAAAAATTTAACAGTCATTGCCTCAAATATGTAAACTTACATCTCTTTCACTTTTGTTGTAATCATTTTTCACAAAACCACAAATCATCTTGCTTTTTTTACACCCCTTATCTGAACATACACATCGCTCAGCTATGTGGTTGTCAATCTAAAACAATTTGGGTATTGTCTGTAGTTCACTTAAATATATCACACAGACACTGGTAGGGATGTTTTCTCTTTTTCTCTCTCTCTCGTATTGACTCAGTAAGTTTCTCTTGTTAGTTTCTTTTTTTACATTTCTGGTAGCCTTAGTTCATTAGCCAGGCTGTTGCATAGAAGACTAATGGGCCAACATACCTTTTATTGCATACTGCAATTCCATGGCTGTGGAGGTCCATTACTTTAGGCATTCAAGAATTCACTCTTTACTGCTGCTAATAGGGAGGCCTTGCTATGGGCTAATGACGGGAAAGATCCACTTTGAAATAAATCCTGCCGTAGGCCAATACAAACTTTGCTTGGCTACAGAAGAGACCTGCAATTAGAAACCAGCTTTTGAGGTCTGACCTGGGGTGAGTCTAGTAAATTCAGCACAGAGATGCACTGTCTCTCTCTCTCTCTCTCTCTCTCTCTCTCCATCTATCCATCTGTATCTATGGATCCTCATAGGTAATATCTTATTTAAAAGAACTATTCATTAATCTTAATAAGCATGGGTCGCATATAAGATACCTTGAATTAAAACCTGTATTTTTCAGAAGTTTGATGTGACCTCGATATAACCTACATTTGTCAATTCCAACAAATAACAGTAAATGTGCTGTATGTAGCATTTACCATGAATTGTTATATTTAATGTGAATTATTGAAAATACTTTGAGATATTGATTACAAGAAATTGGAAGCTGTGACAAGTGGGTGAGATTCCCTGCACTCACCATTTGTCCCTTGCTGCTTGTGTACTTACAGTAGTCCACATTTATTTTACACATTCCTCTAGTTAGTTATTTTCATTTATTGAAAATGTAGTTATAATCTGGATCATAAGTTCCCAGCACTTACAATACCTCTCTGTGCAACAGAGGCTATGCTAATGATCTCTACCACAGTTGCATTGTGCATTAATGATATAAAGGTAATTCAAGTAATTCACTGCAACAATGACATATTGATTGCAGTAAAAATGCCAAACAATGATTAATTGATTAAAATGGCATATTAAACAGTTGCCGCTCTAAATATATCCATTTGGGCAAAATAATAAAATACAGACACATTTGGTGAAGCTCATGACGGACAGTTGTGCTCGAGGCTGTCAAAGGTGTTGATTCAACTTGATGGTCATTTAGAGGCAGTGGTTTGTAGTGTTATTAAGCAAATGTCCTGTTAAGTGTTTTTTAGTCAGCGTTGACGAGGGTCTACTTGTAACCACTAGTTCTCTTTGTTAGAGCAGTTTACCTGTGTGGGGAATATGTTTATTGAGAAGTCTCTTTTGAATTATATAATATCACAGTGTTTGATGACTGCTGAAACAAAAAGCAGCTTCACACGTGTGAGTCATTTCTAAGTTGAGTGCCAGATCAATTGCACCCGAGATCTGAAAATCACAGTGCTCAAGTCAACATAAGGCAGCTGAAAGAGGCAAAAAGAGGGCAAACAGTCTCTTACACTACTCTTAGCAGCAGTACATCACCCTCACAGTAATTTGGTGTTTAGTGTTACTCAACTTAAGCAGTGTTTGTGGCCTGTAACAACAGACACCTTGCAGTTGATAATGTGCAACATTTAATAGCCCAACACTCCTCCCCCAGTGCCAGGAATCAACTCAACCCAGTTCCATGCAGTAGTTTGTTGATAGTCAGTATCTTTACCTCTAGGCCAACCTTGAAGTTTTGACAAGATGAAATTGCACTGACATCATCATCGCCCGATGCCTTTACAACCTTGATAAAAGGTCCCTAAATCTTGAACTCACAGTGCAGACAAAATTAGACTTGCTGCCTGTGGCCTTGCAATGCTGAGCAGAAAACATTGGGAAAAGGAGCAGGTGGCAGCAGACATTAGTGCCCACGTCCTTGTGTCAATCTGAGCAGACATTTTTTAGTGCAGCTCATTTGGTTATACATTCTGCCAAAATTGCTTTAATGCTTCCGTTTCAGTTGGGGAAGGGGCAGGTGTTAAGTGTGGTAAAGGCTGAGAAGATGCAATTGATGGAACAACTTGCCACGTGTTGTGAATTTTCAGACAGAATGTCAGGAAGTCTGTCCTGCTCTCTTATTCACTACTTTATTTGACGTATGAAGGAGACGTACACATTTATATCATGCTTTAGACAACTGAATTATTTGTATCCATAGAGACCGAAGATCCTCATGTACAGCAAGCTTATACTCACCAGACATCCCAATGTTTAGGTTGTATGGCTGTTCCATTTATTTAAGCAGCTATAAATGTTTTAACTGTAAAATTGTTGTGGGGGATGATACTAGAATATTCTCAGCTGAATAGGCATTACCTATAAATATTTTAGCTCTCATTTCACCAGATTTCCATTGACTCATCTTGTGTGTGTGTGTGTGTGTGTGCAAGCACGCCAGGGTTCAATTTTGCTGCCCAGTATTAGGTTGTCTGACATCTGCAATCAATAAAGCTATTGAACCAACAAGGTCAGCCTACCTCTCATGAGATTGGCAATTTTTCTCTTATATGAAGCTCCATGAATCTACACAATCACACATGGTCTTTGGTTGGCTGCAGGTTCACATTTTCTTCTCTTTAATATTTATTTAGCATACTCAAAATGAATGCAAATAAATGCATTAATATGAATTATTTAATATAAACTTACGTACATGCATATTATTTGAGGTATATGCAGACATCTTTTGAATACCTTGCACAGAGACTTTGCTTTTTTAAATTAAACACAGGGCTCTAGTAACCATATAAACCCATCTATGAGGGAGCAAATATAATCTATTATCAGCAGGAAAAGGTGTTTTCCTGCTGAGAAAATAAGAAAACTCTCCAGCTTCACAACTGGCTTAACCCAACAAGTGCCGCCTGGCCCTGTAGTGTGCCTCTTTACATGAAATGTTTGCCTCCTTCATGAGAATAGAAGGCAGTTGGGAGTTGTGTTTGTATTAGAGGCTTATACGTAAGTGAACCATGCAGTAAAATGGAACAAACAATGGGGATGTCACCAAAAATGGGTTCTCTCACATACTTTTCCTCTCCAGAGGGCTCCTGCACATCAACACACATCAGCGATGTGCAGCTAGCCTGCAGCCCGGTGCTGCTGGCATTTATTTACACACATTGCTCTCAAATTTTCAATGTTAAAATCTATCCTAGGTGATTAGGATTTAGATATGCAGAGGTCCAAGGCTCAGACCACTGTATGGATTTTCCTCCCGTAGGATAGTCTCCTCCTAATGAATGTTTTTACTCTACTTGTCAATGACACAATGATCCCCTGCACTTAGCATAAATAACAGTAAAAGCTACAAGCATATTAGATTGTGTTTAAAATCAAAACTTATCGCGACTGTTTTTTAAAGATGTGCTTTAGTTGCAATTAGACACCAACACCAACTCACAACATGCAGTACACAAACAGTCTCATCAGCGCATTTAAGAAAATGCAAAAACACAATCAACCTCATACAGCTGGTAACGAGCGACTACTCTGCACTTCTGAAGTGTTAACTTGCACATTGTTTGGTGACAAATGATGCAGAAATAGTGTGAAATGGCAATGTTTTTTTTTTTGTTGATTAAGGACAGTAGTGGATCTGCTTGGCTCTCGTTTTCATGGATGACCATTAGCTGGTTAAGGATCTGTCTCCCGATGCCTTTGTCAAGCTTAGCATTAAGGACGTCAAATACATGAATTATTCAAACATGATAATTAACATAAAGGATCCCTTTATGGTCAACATGCTGACTTATGAGTGTACATGAAACAGAAAATCTATATTACAAGTTTATGAAGACAAAACTTTGTTGTTGCACTATAAGGAAACTGTCTTGTTATTAGAACTGCAAATTATTCATTACGAATACTGTATATACTACTGTAACCTAAAGAAAGCTAAACTAAAATGAAATTATATGATTTGCAATGTTCATAGAGATTCATTATATACATACCCAATTTTTACTTCCAATGTGCTTTTAATATTTCCAGTTTTCTACATTAGTATTTCAACTTTTATTTATAGCTTTTGTTTAAATATGGATAGTAAATAAGGAATTATGTATGTTCACAGCAAGGATTTTATCAGTGGGCTAAAGAAACTGCAGATAGAATGCACAAGGCCTTGACTTTTGCACCAATCCTCAAAGCGTCCATTATTTGGAATATTCTTTTTTTTTCATCCACTGATACCATACCTTTTCAAAAACTGTAATTCTGAAAATGACTTTTGGACTTTGTGTACCAGTTTAGACAAAATGAAAGTGTTGGCTGTTTGACCCACACACAATCCTGCAACCTTATATCAACCTGTTCCTATTTGTATGGCAGCTAAAACATTCTTTTTTCCTACTGCACTATATAAAGTGAGGAAAGTGCTCATGCAAACATACATTTGTACCCATGCTTACTCTATCCTTCTGACACCCACACACACACACACACACACACACACACACACACACACACACACACACACACACACACACACACACACACACACACACACACACACACACACACACACACACACACACGTACATATCCAAAGCAGAGCCCAGAAAAACACAATGAAGTATAACAACAACCCTTAGTCACATATTCCCAATGTGAAGTCATTTAACATTTCATTTAAATTTAAATTTTTTTCCCTTGGGAACCATTAGTCTAGCGTGCTGCCTGTAATACTGTTACGTGGTGATGATGTAACGTCTCGTATTCCACTGCAACACTAATATTACACACATTCTCACACACACTCAAACCTGTGGGTCTTGAGCCCATAAATGAAGGCAGCTGGCTTTGATTGCACTTATCAGTCAACATTTTTTCCCGGTCCATGTCCATTTAGCACCCATCGCAATGCTGTTATCTTGTTGGGAAGCAAGTATCAGATAATTTTTTGCCAGTACAACGGACTTTTTTTCATAAGGCATTTGAAGTTCACAGTCTATACAATACGATTACACACAATACTTCATAAAAAATGCATGCAGTATAGTGGTGATGGAGCAGTGGATATGACACATGCCTTTGGTGTGGGACATCTGGGTTCAATTCCCACTGCGCTACATCATCGTGCGACCTCTGACATATATAGCAATTGTAAGTCGCTTTGGATAAGAGCGTCAGCTAAATGACATCTAATGTAAAGTATAAGCATTCTCATCCGATACAAGAAACTGTGCTGTATTCTGTAAACTGTGCTGTATTCTCTGAAGCATTCTCCTTCAGAGAGATCATTGCTCTGCACAGCTTCATCTCCCTTCTGTCCACAGCCCTTTCTTTCCAAAGAAAGATCCCTGACATCTTTAGGTCAAGGCGCACACGTGCTGGTCCTCAGCACAAAAAAAACTTAAAATTGGATGATTTCAAACAAAGCAGTAGTTCAGCCTTGTACTATGGAAATTCAGTGAAGCACTGCTAATATTCACAGTCTGAATGATAGCCTTGCAATAGCAAAAGGGACTATCAATCAAAAGCTGATGGCAGTGCAGAATCCCACTGAAACTTTGGCTGTATGGCTTTGGTTATATAATCTATGATTCAAATCTCATCTGAACAACATTTTTACCAGTGCATTTAGTTTGCATTTCAGCCAGATATCTGTCGAGAGGTGCACACATCAATCGAATTTTACACTGGCTTTGTTAACATTTTTATTGCACCAATATCGATACAAATCATTTGATATTAATCTGCCATTTAAAATAGGCAACAAGATTAATTAATTAATACAATTATTTTAAAATTCATACAAATGTTTTTATTGTTGTTTTAAAGAATTGAAGTGTTTTCCTAGCCCCTGAAATTGAAAAGAAAAAAGTTTTGTCCACGTTCCACTTTTTCTTTTTTTTTGCATTCAGCTTCATTTACCTTCCTTAAGAATGACCTGAAGGTCACTAAGGATGTCACAAGTTTGATGTAGATGATATGTGTTAAATCAGACAAGGTGATGAATGAGTTAGTGTAATCACGTGGTGCATCGGTAAAAATGTACTGTGTGGGTCTTAAACCAATAAGCCGCCAGGGAGACCCCAGTCCTTTAAAAAACTTGAAAGAATGAAGAGTTATTTTGGATGAAATTACAATTTTCCTTAACTGCATTGGGATTTGGTGATTTGATTTAGTATTTAGTTGCATGTCAAAACACTACCTGAATGGCTGAAATAACTTAACAGACAGCAGTATGGAAATCTCATGGCAATCAGAACTCAGAAGCTCCCTCTAGTGTTCAACTCTAAAAAATAAAATATATGCATAACAGATCCAGCAGTAGAAACAGTAAAATAATATTTCTGGCTTAACCAACTGAAAGAATCCACACATATCTTTTACATTCAACCAAGAACAAAATACTGGGAGAAGCAGTTGTGGGGCAGCTGGTAGACATTATACATTATACCCGATACTGCCTAAAACGCTGGTATCGGTATCGGGAAGTACTGGAGTTTATGCACTCATCTTATACCACGTAATAAAGCCCTAAAGAAAATCTACGTTAAAGTAGTTTATTTATGTTCTTTTTCTGTTATAATTGAGTTTCAAACTGGATAATAAAAGAAAGTTCTGTGGCATTCATTGTTTGTGTTTGTGTTTGTTCATGTTTCACAAATAGTTTAACCTGAGCCAGATTGACAACAAAGATAGAAATCATATCACATCCATACATGGATAGTAGTATACAGTTGTTAAAACATAATAAAATATATGACACACTGGTATCGGATCAGTACCGGTATCGGACGATACGCAAGTTCAGGTATCAGAATCGGTATCGGGAAGCAAAAAATTGTATCGGACCATCTCTAGACATTATGCTTCATGCTCAAATGCACCTTAAAAAATACGAACATTGTCCATGAGAATGACACTGTTGATACTGTAAAGTGCACATATCATCTTCTCTAATATCAAATGTTGACATAAATGTGAATTTTCATTTGGATTAATCAGTCAGCTTACATTTGCTTCTCTAAAATCAGATGACATCAACAATGTCAAAGTGATGTTTAAATGTACCTAATATGTACTACATTAAAACATAAAGTCTGGTAAATTAATTCAAACTTCCTGAGCTTGCTGGAGTAAGGCTGCGAAAATATTGTTCCTGGATTGTGTTGCTGCTTCCCTGCTGTGCAAGGCCATCAGAGATGTCACTAGGGGGCATTGTTATACCACAGGAGGAAAGTAAAATATACACTCCTTCCTCTGTGAAATATATTTTGCGTGTTTTCTCTGCAGTCCAAAAACACAGGGCAGAGGCCAATGAACTGCCATTGGGATTGTATATTTTGATAAAAATGAATTGCAATGAGATTTCAGACTCAATACTTGAATCACAATAAGCTTTACTGGCCAAGTAAATGTGTCCACACACAAGGAATTATTCTCCAGTTTGATATATATAATAAAAGTGTATATACATGTATATAAACAACAATATAATGACATTTGTAGACAGTAAGACAATAGTGCAAAGGGTGCTGAAATAGATCTAGAATTATTTATGTAAGAAGTTACTTTATATACCTGAGGCAATAAGAGTTTGAAACGTTGGGCGAAACGTTTTTCAATTACTTCTATGTATACATATATGTGGAGAGGAATCAATAGCTCTCACTTATCTGCAGTGAAGTGCTTTGAGCCAGCGAGAAACAGAAGTTGAGGTCAAGATTACAGGTCAGCAGAGCACAATGGCCTTATAATGGATGAAAATGTGGTGACCCCCGAGCTGTGCTCCAGTCTCTCTATCTCTTTGGAAGGCAATGTCAAGGTTCAAGACACAGTGTTCACTGCTGGTTCGAGTGGTAAATGGAATGTATTGTCTTCTTTATTGCCTTACAATCAAGTTTGGAACTTGTGGGAATGTAGCATGTCACGGACAATTTAAGAGTGAAGAGCTTTATCTATGGTCTATACGTGTTGATGTAAGTTTTTAGTGTTCTAGTACAGAGATCTTCAATAGGGGTCTTTTCTTTTTTCAAAATTTTTAATATGCCTGAAAATAAATCGGTCTATTCGGCAAAAAATCTAACATTTAATTTACACCACATTGATAATATCCTTACTAAGTAAGGTAAGGTAGCCAATATGGTAGCCAGTTAAGCTTAAGGATTCACTGTGCCTTCCAAATATGTTTAAAATTAAAACGTGATGTATATGAACATCCATCCATCCATTTTTATAAATCTGGCCCAGTTTAACATGCTCAATTATATGCAATATATGTAAGGTTTCTCTGCTCAGTCTTTATTTCAGCTAAGGGGTCCTTGGCCTGTTGATTAACTAATCAAAGCATTTTTGTGCTGTGCACAAAGCACCAGTAGTCTATATTAAAGGGCCTTGCCGCGATAAAAATTTTGAATGCCTAACATTACCTCTATTGTCAAAGTATGCCTGGAAATTTCAATCTCAAATGTAGAGTCCACCACTTGTCAACAAAAGTATTTTTACACAGGAGTTTAGAGGAGACAGATAGCATCCTTCACTGTGTGATTTAGTCATTTGATTAAACAGAGAGTATCAATAAAGACTACTAGAATGCTTAGTCTATGTTGTCAATATATCCATGACAAAACAAGGTGAATTGTGTCTGGTGAAGCTGAATCTGAAAAAATTATATATATCAAGGACATGTATAATTGTCACAGAATTGGTTAGATTTGAGGTCTTTAATAATAACAATATCACAACCACAGAAATGTGTACTTTTAATGCCACTGTTATGTTATGTTATACAAAATAAATCAATGTACAGAAGGTATTATTCAGCATCTGTAAGGTTAACTTGTGTCAATAAGATGTATACACAAGGTGTATACACTTCCTGATCTTTGTTATATGCATTACAGTAAATGCCAGAGAGGCCTGCAATAAAGTAATCTTTTAATTAGGCCTAGTGATTGATCTGACAATTATCTTCTTTTAGTTATCAATGAATCGTCTATAAAATATCAACAAATAGTGGTCAAAATCTGAATCTTCTAAAGCCCACGTTAATATATTCAAACTGCTTGTTTTGTCCAACAAACAGTCCAAAAGTAAAGCAGTTTATTGGAAGAAAAACATATCTGAATTCACTTATTGTTTCAGGTCTACTCTTACAGTATCTTAAAATCCCTTGTACATCATCTGGGGACTGGTCTTAGCTACTAGGTAAAGCTGCTGATGTGTTTGTCCAAATGGTCTGGATCATAAAATGTATTTTTTTGTAATGTTTTACATTTATAGCTAAGAGCATCTGAACATAAGTCTTTGTTTATCTCCAAGAATGCCCTCTCTCCACAAACCTCCACTTGCGATCAAGTACCGCAGGTGACAGAATGTTTCAACTCTGGGACAGAAAAATACACAACAAATGTTTCCTTCCTTCGTGTGAATTGTGTTTGTTCACTCAGAGCTGATATGACTCTGCTCTGCTGCAGCTAGAGTGTTAAGTGAACTCAGATGGGAGTGTCATTCTGTACAAACACTGGCATAGTTGTATGTGTTCACCTATACTCTTTCTAAGTGTGCATGAGATATATAATTTTGTACAGTGGCACTTGTCTAGAGAGGATGAGAGAAGTCCACCCAGCAGGCATCCATCGTCTTTAGGCTATACAAAGGGCAATTACGTGCATGAATGAACAGTGATTGACCTTTGAAATCAATAACAAATGTAACTGACTTTAATAAGAAAGCTCAACTGCGTTTCTTGCATATCAGAACTGTGCACAGTGTAGTTTATACTCCCCTGTTTTGAATGGGGGCGTGATGACGCGCACACGTGCTGTGAAATATTTCGCCATGTTTTGTATACGCACATATTTTACTCAAGCCTATGGGTGCCCGCCGTTTATAGTATATGACAGCAGTCATTCCGTCTTCAGAGTCACTGCGTGTCCTTTGACCTCTGTCGCTTCTAAAATAGGGAAAGGACCTTGTGGAGGCTTGAGTCAGCGTTGCAGTTGTTGACTGCGCAGTTTTGGCCGTCAGTCAAAGAGTTTGACACGTTGGGCTTCTGAGGTAAAGTAGCTACGTAATACAGTACGTGAAAAGTGTTGCTGCAGGAGTTGCGATGGTTGTCATCACGGAATCAAAGTTCGCATCACTTTTAACTTTTGGACAAAACGAGCTTCTCCTGAGGGAACTGAAGACTACACCTCGGTAGGTTGAAGACTCTTCACATTACTCCAGTCGCTCGTCTTATGGGTAAGCGGCACATCTAAATTAAGTTCACTTAATGTTGTTTTGTTCAGGTTTGTGACTGGAAAAAAAAATCCATTCAGCGTTTACATATGGTGATAAAGTAAAGTAAAAACAAGTTAAAGCCACCGCCCTCCATCTCCATCCAACCATCACCCTGCAAGCTGAAAGTCTTGTTTATCAACTTAAATCAGAGGTTGTTCTCAGGTAAATATTTCAGCTGTGAGCTGTCTGATCCCTGTGGAGCTCAGAGACAAAATAATCAGTGAATCTGTGCCCATGCAGGTTATTGTACCCAAAGTGTAAAATCTTGCATTGAATGATATCATTCAATGCAAGATTTTACACCTTGGGTACAATAACCTATATATATATATATATATAGTTCAGATTTTTATCTTGGCTATTCATATGTTGGAGATACAGTACTTCTCCCTCCCTCTGGAGATCAGGCATTCTCATGTACACAAATCATGTTTTTGTATTTGGACATAAGTACCTTTAACTGTGCAAAAATATTATCCCATTCATATTTAATATAATGGTGCAGCCCAGCTTTATCAAACTCATTGACATTTTTACCCCTGAGTCAAAGATGATTGGATTTTGTGACCCATGGTTTGTAAACATGTTTGAAAGTTAGGAGCATCACAGAGATTGTAACACTTTTCACTCTTGTAGCTGTGCTAATTACAATTGACCTTTCTTTGCAGAGTGTTAATTAGAATTAGGGTTTTCATGAACAGTGTTTCGGAGTTTTGTGACTGTTACAGATTTGCATAAACATACTGAAGGTGATTTTGCTGTACAGTTGTGTCACTTTCTCACTTGCTTTCTACTTCTTTCAAAAGTCAGACTCCCTTACATGAATTGTAATGGTACATAGTGAGATCACATCCCTCTGTCTCTGTCCCTTCTGTCTGGCCACTCAGAGAGTGAAGAGTTGCCCAGAGCATTGGCCACACTGAGCCCTGTGAAGCAGCCCATTCAAGCCCCTGCAGCTTTGTCATAGCGAAATGGGTCGAATCTCTCTCTCTTTGTGTGACCCAACTTGACCGAAATGTGATAATTGAGGAATCCTGGGATTTTCACTCCCTGTGGTGATGTTCGGGCCAAGCTTTCAATACATTAATTTACAGTACAACAAGTAGTTACATGAGAAACAGGTCAGCTGTTAATTTCAACTTTGAAAAACATCCAGATATGTGTTTATTCAGGCGTGGTGTGATCTCGCTCAGATTCTCTCCCCTTCACATGTACAGGGTCATGTAGTCTCAAATGACCCTGGCTCAGTGTAGTACCGTTGGTCATGTAGTGCCACAAATAGGACGACATTTCCATAAGTCTTAACGCTTCATGAGAGGATACCTTTAAAAATGATAACAGTAATTCTATCAGCCTCAGCTACGGTAAACTTAACTTAGCATGTTAACTAGGCTTGTGCCGATTGGTGATCAGATCGTATATATCGACAATTAAAGGAATGATCGGCGATTGTTTTTTCCTATGCATATATATTTTTTATTTTAAGATAATTTTTTGGGGCATTGCCGCCTTTTAATCGATAGGATAGGACAGCTAAATATGAAAGGGAAGAGAGGGGGAAGGCATGCAGGAAATCGTCTCAGGTCACGACAAATAAACTATAGGTATTACATGTACAATTCTCATATTAGGAAGCAGAGGAATATCTATACATTTAACACACTGATCAACAGAGAGCCGGAGAGTGAGAGAGAGAAGCCACCGCTAACTGCTAAACTAAAGTAGCTAACAGAGCTAATATAGGATATATATAGGATATATATAGGATTAGCGAGAATGTCGCTAAAAGGAGATTGCTATGAGTGCTTGAGTGAACTACAGTAATGTTACATTTAATTGTAAAGTGGATAATTAGCCGCTGTAATGAAGAATATGACAAAAATAACTGCGTCGAGCTATCAACGCAAAACGCTATCAACACAGAAGCATGTCAGCACGTCAACCAAGTCGGAGGCAGGACAGCCGAGCCGGTGTAGCCAGTTCCATTGATGAAAGTGAAACCCGCTCCACATATCCATAATATGTTACAGTATGTCCAATTACGTGTTGTAATCGGTCAGACTGGCGATAAGATCGCCTATCGGCGATTTCGAGTAACCACGATGGGATGATTTGAAAATATTAGAGATCGCCCAAGCCTAACATACTAACTGTATGCATTATAACAGTCTACAGCCTCAAGTGTAGCTGCATATTTTTAATATTAGCTAACCACTCATGATGAAATGCTGAGGGGAGTTGATTAATTGATTAGTTGACTGACGGAAAAGTAATCAACAACAACTTTAATAGATGGTTAATCGCTTCGTTCGAGCGTCTTAAATGTGAATAGTTGTAAATAGATAGATGTAAATTCATGTCTTCAATGTCCAACAGTCCAAAACTCAAAGATATACAATCATTAATGACAAAGAAAAGTATCAAATCCTCATATTTGAGAAACTGGAACATTTTTGGAAAATACTGCTGCTGATTCTTTTTCTGTTGCTCTACTTGGATCCAACAGTCCACTTAAGATTCAAATATTTTTTTCTCTCTCTAAAAACAATGTATATCACGCAGGTTGTGTTGATTAAAGGGTTCTCTACAAATATGATTTGAACCTTCTAAATCCATGGCTCATTGGCATTTTCTGGTTTATTAGAGGCAGAAAAAGGATGATCAATTCTAAATGTCAGATGGTGAGTGGTTTGTCTGAGTGCCCTTCTTACGAAGCAAGCAATTGAATGCAAACTGACGGGGGATTCATGCTGGAAATGTCATAATGCTTTGACGCTGTGAAATGGAAATCAAAACTTTCCGAGGCAAATAGGTCCCAAGTGGTAACAATGAGAGAACATAAATGTAAGAGGGTCCCAGTAGATCGCTTACTACTGCTTTTTTAGAGATTGTACAGACAGTCACTCTGGAATAGGTATGTCCAGAATGTGTTGCCACATGCCAGGCATGTTGTCTCCACCTCTCTAACTTGCCTTCCAGAGAAAAAGAAGAGATAATAGCCTCTCAGCAACCTCTGTGATTATATAATTGTAACCTGTCAGAGGGGTTTTACTTTATTCACTCAGTACTGCAGTTCTAGTTAAAAACCCTGGCTTTACACGAGGGGTAAACTGACAACAACACTTCAAAAACTTGGAATTTGGTGGAAAAAATATGGTATTATTACTGTATGATTATTAAATATTGTATGTGGCATATTGATGCAGTATTCTGTTACTGTATAATTAATTGAATGGGTTTTAAATGCTGCCAAATGTGTCGTGACAGAACAGCGTTTATTTAGCTGCTGTCAGCATCAGAGCAGCTCATGGTTATCCATTAGGTGCAGCTAGTGCAGTGTAAGAGCCTTATCAGGCAGGGGGGGAGTTTTTCATCCACTGAATCAGTGACACACTGGGAAGAGTAAAACTCCATGCCAGTCACTTATAATCAACAACAATGTTCTATCAACATGCAGCCGCTGTTTTAAACGTTAATCTTTTTTTTTTTTTTTTTTAACTTTATGCTTTAAAGTAAAGAATATAAAATAATCTAACTTCCAGAGGGATTTCAGATGATTAAATGTGTGCATTTGTTATGAAATTGTGAGAGCCACTAGGAATCAATCTCTGTGTTGGAACTGTATTGACGAGGCAGACACAGTTGGGGATTCCCTTAATTAGGAAGTATAGGAAGACAATCAATAATTATAAAGCAATTAAATATTATCCCTGCAAAATATAAAAGTTGTTAAACAGCCATAAAATGGTAAACTATCCCTGTGCAAACCCCTCTAGCTGCAGTAGGAACAACAACCAAGTGTAAATGGACATTCTGAATGAGACACAATTTTACAGTCAAATAATTTATATATTTATCAATTCAACAAAATTGTCTGTGGGAAACAAAATGCAAAGAGTGCTTTAAAGGAGATGGCAAAGGCAGTATATCTCTTATTCCCGAAGCAAAGAATGCATTTGAAAAAAAAAGTGATTGTGTTTGCTTTTCTAGAGAAGCACAATAATCCCATATTTTACATATCAATAGCCTCGGAGAAAGCATTCATGTGGATTAACTGTTTAAGTACTGTTTAAGAAGATAATCTGAGAATGCTGCATACATTAATTAATTTAGCAGCCTGTGTACTTGAGAATTTAAGATAACAGCTGTCAGAAAAACAGAGTGTCATAATTGATCTTTGCATGTTTAAATGATGTTGAAACTGTCTTTTTATAGTAAGTCCAGTCTTCAGTAACACAGTGCCATCCATTATCAACCAGCCCTTCAATACAAAACTAATGGATATAAAGGATCTAAAGGGGAATTTTACATTTGATAAAGAATGGCAGGTGGTTCTGCTGTGTCATTCCCATGGTCATTCCTGTTGTTGAGTATTAGTTTGTGTAGTAATTCCCTGCTTCTGTGCCATAAAAGGACATGCAGGAATCTCTTCCCACTCCTCAGTCCATAATTTAATGATGCTTGGTTGGCTTTCTTCAGAAGATGACCATGAAAGAGAAACTAAATGGGTTGAACACTGATGTGCGTATTTGGTGAGGGAATTTATTGCTCTCCTCGAGGACGGCCAGTACACATTTGGAATGCTTGTGAAATATTTACAGGAGTCACTGACACAGGAACTCGCTGCCATCAACACTGCGGTTTAAAACAGAGTGGTCAATGTCATAAACTGATTGTGTCTTCAGCCTGTCTATCCTGTCTGCCTTTTCACATTTGTTGACAGATTTGTTAGCATCAAACTTTCACCCGTCAAAGGATTAAGCTTGTATCCTGTGGAAATGTCTTTCAAATTCCCAGTAAATCTTTCCAGCATAGATACCACCAGTCTTGTTACCATGGTGTCTGGCTTTCTGCCTCCCAGCTCTGGCAGTTCGTAACAACCAAGAGCAAAGGTCATGACCGCTCCAGCCGACAACTGTTTGGTGAAATCAACGCCCCACACAGGGGGCACAAATAACTTTGCACTCCGTCTGAATTGGAGCAACTGAAGTTTCTCCAGTGAGCACAAGAGGAGCGGGATGATCTGGCTTTGAGGGCGGTCACGTATGCTGTCCTCAGCCACCCTCTACCCCCCATGCTGCACTTTCAGGAGCTTTTGTACAAGTTCAATTGACAATAGGCTGCATTCCTCCTAGCAAGTGAGGAACATGGTTTGCTGGCACTTGAAATGCTCTTTAACGGGATTCATATGGACTCTTGCTTTTGAACAGTGCCCTTACTGTTAAGACCCCTCTTTTGAGACAAACACTCACTTTGACATAAAAAATACAGAAATAAGCTGTGACATATACAGCACATCGTCTTGGTGACAGTGACAGTGCGTCCCAGTTGCCAGACGAATGATGAAGTAAACATCCTCTCTGTGTGTGGTAACCGCCTGCCGATTTCTGAGTGGATCATTGCAAAATTTGTTTTGTTTCGGTCCTGGAACCTGTAGAGAACTTTAGCTTGTTCAAAATCAAGATGTGTCTCACAATCAACACTTAATCTGATTGTACAGCAGGCACATATGTGTGGAAAAATAATAATAGTATGTCTTCTGTGTTTGACAGGAGTAAATAATTTGTCTATGATGCACATTTCCCAGGTTTGTACATGTTCCCCAATTCATTTTCTGATATCTTGTTTTGTCCAACCAACAGTCAAACAAACCAAAATGTATTCAGTTTATTATGACAAAGAGAAGAATAAAACCTTCTCATTTTAGAGACTGTAAGAAGCACTTTTGACATTTTTGACTAAAACAATTATTTCATTATCCAACTAAAGAGCAGAAAGTGTCAATGCATTTAATTAACACATATGTTGAAACATATCGTAAAAGCTTCTTTTATAACCATTAGAAGCAGCAGCCTTTTTTATTTTCACCCCAATGGTGAGCATGTTGCGCAAGTGTTGTACAAGCTTGTTTGAATTCTAAGTGTGTGATGGTGATATATGTTGTTTAATCTTCATCATATTTTCCCCAGCCCTATGAAATCCTTAGCTCTACTTTTGTAGCACACCATGGGAGGATAAACTTTGACCCTTGCACTGCAGCCCAATGATTTTGCTCATCCACTCCTGGTATTCCTAACAACGGTCTCTGAACTGAATGTCTGTCTTTTCCTGCTGCTGGAATTTGATTCATATGCTAATGAGTGAAATTCCCATGGATTTATCTCTCCTGTGCCGTAGATATCACCCCCAAAACTCTCTGCCTCCCCCCTCTCGCTTTCTGTCTGTTATTGTCTCTCCTGCTCCCTAACTTTCATGCACGCGGGGTCACAACGGTAATCTTACACAAGACTCTTGTATGCAGTTCTACCTTTACAGCAGGTGTTGATATGAATCAACATCAGCATGCATCTCCCTGCTTGTCTGAAATGCTTTTTCCAATGAATAGATAAATGTGAGGCAGCTTGAAAATTCCCTCAGATGTTTTTAGGTTACTTGAATATTGGACTTTCTTGTGGAAGGAATCTGCACATCAAAGTGCAAAATAGTTTATTTTTGTTACCTTAAAAAAGAAGGACTGGTAACCAGAAAATACTGACAGAAATACTTTATGGTTGGCTCATAGGGGTCTGTTTAAAATGTATACGAGAACATTCTGAACATAATTCTGGTAAGCGGGCAGACTGCGTGGACTGCCACCCATTAAGAAATGTAAAAATATTTTTCAATTTATTATGAAACTTTGCTGGACCACATTTGGCTGTTAATGTGGTTGAAATCATCACCGAAACTCATGCCAATGGATTTTCTGATTGCCAGATAGTCCATATAAAAAAAAAGGAACATATAGTCAAATCTCTGAATAGGATACAGCCCTACTAGCTTGGTATCTAAATGCATACATACCTGACACACAGTCTGTATATGAGCATTACTTTGGAACTATTTAACACCTGCATGTTGGATGTTCAGTAAACACAGAACACAATCAATAGTAGTAGTAAGGTGTCCTCCGAATGTCCTCCTAAAACATCAGTACTTTTTCTGTGAGAAAATTAGGTATTTGATCATTGTTAGTCAGCAGAGTTGCCGGGGGGGGTGTTGCAATTTCTGACTTACAGTAAACATGCTTCAGTTGATACTTGGCTCTGGTTGTAAGACAAGCCCCAATGAGTTTAATCATAACTTGCCAACCAGTTCAGCGTCTGTGTCGAAACATTTATTGACCTGATTGATATTGTCACTTGTTCTGTGGCTCACCTGTTCACACGCCGCCATGTCATTTTTTCCTTCTGTACACCGTCTCCCAAACTTCCGACACAACACAGTGGAACCCCTAAATCACTCTTTAATGGACCCTTTCAATTGGAGCGCACAAACCAGAACAAACAATTTCATTCATGGTGTTCCAGAAATGCTAATGTGGCAAGGCCCTGCCACTTTCACAGAGATACCCCTGTCATGGGTCTGTGTTAGGCAGCAGTGAGCCTATCACTCACACAGGGTGATGCAAAGTACAACTCCTATGTTTCCTGTCCAGAGAATAATTTAGACCTACCAAGCTGATGAGTCTCCTCAAGCGCCACTGGCTCTGAGCCAGAGCATTGATGTAACAGATTAAGGACAAACTGGGTTAAAACAAGCTGAAATGGAAAATTGGAATCCGTTTCCAAAAACAGAACATAAAATGCCTTAGCTGCCTTTAATGCTGTAATATATTAGAATGACCCTGATTGTGTTTTCAGTTGACTTTTCTCACTTATTGAGATAATATGACTCACAAATGAAGTGGTCTATTTTCTTCATTGTATTTCAATTTCAAAAAAAGCTTGTACGTACTGTTGTACTACTTGTGAGCCCTTGTCAGTGCTTGCTTTACATGTAATGATGTTTAAGAAGCTTTATGGTGCACTTGGGCAAGGTGACTCAGAGCTTAGTCTTTTGACATGTTGCAGCAGATGCTTCATAACTCATTATTGCCAGCGCATCATGAGCAAACTGGTATTTCCTTCCAAGAGTTTCTCAAAAGGGTGGTGATTTCGTAAATGCAGTAGATACCATGTAGAATGCTATTATGCATTTGAATGTGTATCAGTATTGCCCCTTATGCCAGGTATCATATACTTTTTAATTTGCACAGATTATGCATGATCCCTCCTAATGTTGCACACACTTATGTGAGTGGAGTCTTGGCTCAGATTCCCTTTATCCACACAAACAAATGTTAAGGTAGAAGTATTACTGCTCGATCGTTGTTGTGTTGTTTGAAAAGAAACTAAGCTGCAGGTGCAAGCTGTTTGAAGAAAGATCCAAATGTGTTTTTTAAAAAGTGACCATTTTAGACTTTAGTCTACCTAAAGCTTGAGTAATGGAACCCACAAACTGTGTTTTTGGTGTTTAAAAGGAGAGGTGGGAGAGTGAGAGTGTTAACAATGATGTGTGTGCTACAAGACCAGGCAGGTTTCGTCCTGAAGTGAGGCTTCATGACTTTCTGTTTCCAAGCCTTTTGGAGATGAAGGCTAAGCCTCGGGATCCAACAACAGATGTAATTTCTAAACATAACATGGCATTTATCACGACTTGTACTAAGTACATGGAAGTCTCTCAAGCTTCATGGGTGGCTGTTATTGTCAGTTCTTACTTTTTCTCCCGCCAATGAGAAGAAAGGTGAGATGAAAGGAGTTGAAAGTGTGTCAACAGGTGTACCTCCGTTACCTATGGACATAAGACTTTGTATTGGGTGGATATGTGCTGTTGATTGTTGTATATTTTATAGGTAACCAATAGTTGGCGTAGCATTTAGCGTATTGGAGTAATAAGTGCATAAGAATGCCTTTTGTTGAGCGTTGAGCTCGTGGAGCTAATCCTGCACATAAATAGACATACACACACTGCCAGCACTGCCCTGAGCAACCAAACACACACAAATCATTGTTAAAGTAAATTAAATACATAGTTCTTCATGCATATATAAACAAAAAGTAGTCTCCCCATTACCAAAATTCAAAACACAGGAGTGGAACCTATTATGACACTCAAAACTGAAAACAATTTTCAATACATGGCCTATCACTATAAAATTAAATATTGAGGTATTTATACAGTTATTATTTCATTATAATGTTCATTAATTACTAATATTTGTAAACACAGCACTGTAATCCCATTAAATGTTTATGTTGACGTCAAACTTTTGCAAACTTATCTTTGGTCAAAAATACCGAAGGGTTGGACACAATCACAAACACGGGTTTTGAAGCAAAATCTCTTCTATTTTTTTGGACTTCTTAAAAAAGACTTCACCAGCCCAACTAAATACCACTTTAGGCATTCAAGATTATCCCATAAACTAATTACCAGCTTAGTTCAAGCCATAGAGCACAGCACTGCTCCGTTATCTGCCTCTCTGCAACAGTGACACACATTGTGTCAGGGTGAAGCAAGGTGTGAAGAGGACTTCTTGAGGCCTCGTGTGTTTGAAGGGAGGAAACTGAGTGCGACTGTTTGTCTCCACACTGTCTCTCACTGTGCTGCTAGCTGTGGCAAACCGATTAAGCTCCTGAATGCCACTCTTTGTCACTCTTCACTTCTGCAAGGTTTTCTAGCTAGTGTCACTCAACAGATTGAATTTTTTTAATGGAAATTCAGTTTTTTACAATAATTCATTAAGATATCCCTATGTTCTTTGTGTGTGGGAAATAAGCTAAAAGAGTAGAGGAGGGAGAATCTTTGCTTGTATAGGAAATACGTAATCTTAATGTATGATCTGTGTTTTGGTATTAGGGAGTTAAGGTTGCTAACTGTTTGCATGCCAGGCTGGTCCCTGTTTATAGAGGTGGCGCTTCACATGTCATTCCTTAACTGTGTGCCAGCGCAGGAACCACTTAAAGCTTAGTGGCACTTACTGTAAATGACAACTATCCACACTGCAACACATTAAAACCCCGTTCAGATGTTGTTCTTGACAGTGTTTTTGTTGTTGAAGGTTTTAAGGTTTTGAAATATGAGCTGCTACATGCTTTTACCTTAAACCTGTTTTGCTTAGTGTATAGATTTACATAATACTGGAAGCACAGGTTCGATGTGGATGTGTTTGATGTGTCACAGAGAGCTGTTTGTGTGAATTCCAGACTTACATGATTACTAGCTTGTTGAAGTGCTCGGGGGACCAGAACAGAGACAAGGCACGCTGCACCATTAAGTAATGACGAAGACGCGTTGGAGTCGAGGTAAGGGAAGCTTTATGACCTTGACTGGCTTAAAACCTTGATGTGTCTAGAGGGAAACACGGCTATAGGCTGGTAAGCCCACACGGTATGTCACTGATGCCTATATTGCATATATTAAACTTGTTTTGAGACTTCTATAAACCGCATATAGTATGTATTTTTTCCTCCTCATTGGTCTGTTTTTAATCTGTCTTTGTAAATGTGAAAACAGTAAGTGAGAAATCTGTCATCTACAGATAAGCAGAGCAATCACAGAGTATTGTTAAAGAAGCCTAGATAATACGCATAGATGAAGAGATGTTATTTGCCTCACAAAGAGTAATCCGTCAACATCTACAGAGATCTAACGATGTGGGTCACTCAAACTGTATAACAACATCTAGCAAAGATGGTAACCATATGAGTTGTACCAGTACCAGTAATACACACAGAAACTAGTTACGAGGCACACGTTCAGAACCACATTCCTCAAAGCCACTATGCATGTGGTTTTGAGGTTTTGCTCTTCTGTGGATCAATGTAATAGTTTTCACTACATAATTAAGCAGCGTGAATGCAAGCATTAGAGGTTTCCCGAGGCAGCCAGAAAATTTGCTTAATTACACATTCTTTACTAACATCCTGGATTTTAAGAATGAGACTTTACATGCAAGTAGCCCAACCCAAAATTGTGTACTTTGCTAAAAAAACAAAGTAAACAGGGGAGGGGGGTTATTTTGTTGGCAAAAGCACTTTAGTATTTGTTCATGAATAGAGTTTGTCTAAAGGCTGGCTTTCTCTCCGTCAGTCCCACCAGATTTGTACTGACGTCTGAAGCCTCCTTCTTTGCTGTCATTCTGTGTTGACAGCAAAGCTTGTCATGATGCCTATCTTTTGTGTCTGCAGTTGTATGTCCCTTTGGGTGAACTGTTAGCACTCACTGAAATCTTTTCTATTGTGATTTCAGACAATGTTTGAGAATGTAATAGAATTGTGAATGGCTCACATCCTTAGCAACTGTTGTAATTACTGTACATACTTAGGTGTGTCCCGGTGACCTTCCGTTCTTTCTTTGATTATACTCATTACACACACGCACATATGTGTACATATATTTTAACCCAGTCATCTTATGTAGCAGTATGCCAAGCTTTTTGTATGTTTGTTTGAAATGTATTTTGTAATTACTATGTATTTGTGAGCTTTGGATAAAGACAGAAGCAAAAAACTTGTAATTAGCAGAAAGCACAAGAGGCAAGGACCGTTGTGGAGGAAATGCATCATGACAAAGACACGGGGCAGGGCAACCTTTCAGTCATTACAGGGAATTGAGATGTTGGCGGACAAGTGAAGTTGGAATTCACAAATGGCGTTGTCTCTCGTTTGTTTTAACAGTTTCGTTAATTTAACAAGCACAATGAAACGGGTCATGAGTAGCGACCCTGAAAACACTTGGCAAAGCCCTACTCATTCCTTTTTGTTAATTCCTTGTGTGAGTGTCTTGTCATCATCGGTCAGCTGCGGGTCATAATTAGAACGATAATACTTTTAATCTGAAATATATTATGAGTATTTTATATGTACATTTTAATACACATTGTTTTAGCACAATTACATAGCAAATATGTAGTCCTTTCCAATGTCGTATGATCGTGTCAGTGTGTCGATTTCTAAGTTAACATTATTCTGTTTGTACAAAAATTGTTAAACCATTTAACAATTTTACAAATCACAATCCATTACAAAAAGATAAAAGACTAAACATAAAACATATAAAACAATTGAAAATTGAGTTATCTGACAGAAACAGAGAAAGGAGAAATTGACATCATGAGTCTAATATGGCAGGTCAGAAATATAAAGGGCTCCAACTATTATTTTCTCAATTCATTGATTTGTTTTTTGATGTATAAAGTGACAGGAAAAAAGCAAAAAAAGCCCATCACAGTTACTCAGAGTACAAGGTAGCGCGTTGGTTTGCCTGACCAATGGTCCAAAACCCTCAAATGTTCCATTTCCAATTATATAAAACAGAGAAAAGCAAAGAATCCTTAAACTGAAGTAACTGGGAACAGCAAATTATCAGCATTTTCGCGACATCAAAATAGCTGCAGATACATCTTCTGTTGATCAACTAACCAATGAATCAGCTATGAGTGAACATACTGTATGTTACCATAACACATAAAAGGTTAGCATTGATCTGTTATGTTGTTTTTCCTTTTGGCACTAACAGCCAGATGACTCTCTGTGTATATATTTACTCAGACCAGACAATGTATGTTTGACCATGCTACAGCTATTATCTTTTGACTTACATTCATCTTTTTTGAACATGCACCCATGTCTACATAGCATGTCAAGCTTTGAGCGAACATGCAAGTCTGTTAGGCTTTGCCTTTAAGGTTTATTCCTTTATTTTTACAGAAGCTATACTCTCTTAAACATGGAAAAGGTCCATGTAGTGATGACTCTGCGTAATTATGTCCAGCCATTCTGCACTGACAATGACAATAATGAATTGCAGGCAAGTCTGAATCAGTCACTGGTTTAAAAGTTTTTTTAAAGTAGGACAGAATAAAACATATCGCTTCATAGTTAATTTACGAAAATAAATAAACAAAAAAGCAAGATTGTATTTTACAAGACACTTTTAATTTCTTTTTGAGGCAGAGTAAATGCAGTTAAGATTTTTTTTTTCCCGACAGAACTGCTCACCAAAGCTTTCTTTAAAATGTTAGTCTGCCATTCTTCACTTTAAAATTCATCCCAGGGTTAGACTAGCATGGAGCTTGCACTACCTAATTTCAGGCTTTAATCAGGCGTGCAAACTCCTCATCTTTCGGCGAAATTCATTACTGAAGAAGTTATCATTGATAATTAACATGATTTTAGTTACGTAGCTGACAACATTAGCTGACAGTCTCCCCTCCAGCTTGTCATGACAAACGATGTAAAACGTTTGTAATGTTATATCTAGTTAAATTACATTAGCTTACATTAAAGAGAAGCTATGCCGATTTTCCACCGGTGTTTGTTTCTTTGCAGTGTGGGATGAACGGAGTTTGGCTTCCTCTCATTTCACTAAATGTTAACTAATTACATGACAATCTACATAATGTTAATCTTCTTATCGAAAATATGAGTACTGACCTTTTTACATTATAGCTAACTGTATTTACCTTAAATTTTAGGTCAAATCAGGCCTTAACAGGCTGCAAGGAGAGCAGCTGGCTGCCTGCCTGACTGAGAGTCTCCATCACTGGGTCGAGCCCGGAGGGCATTAGAACTGTTTTCTCAAAGCCCAGTAACATGAAATGTCCAAAATCAGGGTGCAAAGTTTGTCAAAAGGGAGGTAGGGAGAGTTAGAAAATAATATATATCATTGTCCACCATAAATTGTCTGTTTAACTTCAGACAGTGAGCTGGATTACCTTCACTCTTTTGTAAAGTATATTTGTAATTTATTTTCACCATATGACCTGTCAGGGATCATCTAGTAGAAACTATTTGAATTCAATAGCTGTTCATTTATTTGATCTGCTGCACTTTGGTAGTCTGGCTATCACCAGACCAAGCTCAATCTTTTCAGATTGGACATTAGTCTGGGGAGTCTGCTCTGTATTTTCTCTGCACAAGAGGCGTGATCAACGGGCATAGGTCAAATAACTGTGTACGCAATTGGATAGTCCTTCAACCAATCAGACCAACGATCCGGGTCTGGGTGACGTAGCAGCGACAGCGGCATCAACGGGTTGCTGAATGTAAACAAGAAGCTGCTTGGTCGCTTCTCTATCGTCATCGTGTTAAACCCGGCAATAGCGTGCCAGGTGGATAAGCCAGTTTGTGATTGGTTCCCGCAAAATTGTTACGGAAGCAGGATAGATAAACGTACAGGTTTACAAGAACACAACATTGTTTACAAGAGCATAGATTCTACATAAATCTCGCCTCTTAATTTTGCTCTCAAAGTGCACCAGATTGATGCATTTAACTTTAAAATGTACAAAACTTTCTTCCTGCAGGGCAGTGTGAACATTGCTTCCCCTATTGGTGTGATCATTATGTCTCCATTAGGCTTAGGGAATTATGTTGTAGATACACTCTACTTTATTCCGAAATATAATGCAAATCTGGAAACACCTGTATGCGTCGCAAATCCTGGCTTTACTTCTTGGAATATAAATGGGGCCGATTGAGAGAATTTCAGACAGACAACATCTGGAGACCTATGCATAAAAGGGATATTTAAGTTCTTTGAATAGTTTCAGGAGAAATACAGATTAAACTGAATCATTTCTTTACATATTTCCAGATAAGAAACTCTGCTTGCACGTTAACAATCTTTACAAGAATGAAAATGGAAAGGAAAAGCCAAATCATAGAGATCCTATTAGCCTGCTATCAACAACATCATGTCTATTCCAGACATATTCTCCCATGCCTCCATCAAGCAATACCCTGGAGCACTGCATAGAAATGAAAGTACACAAAAGCTCTGGTCCTCTGAGAGAAAATTACTCCCTTCTCTTTTCAATGGAGCTAGGACACATTGCATTAAAATCATTGAGATGGAGCTGGGTGTAAATGGGCATGCATAGTTTGTGGAAGGCAGGATGGAGGGATCCAGTGAAAGACAGACAGAGAGAGAGAGAGAGAGAGAGAGAGGGTGTAAGAAAGAAAGAGAGGGAGAGACATCCCGGTACTTCCTCTCCGCCCATTCTTTAATGCTCACTGAGTAGCCCCGCAGTGCAGGCTTTGTCCCAGTCATTGTCACAGGCTTAGAGAGCCTCTTTGCCAAGTGATAGGCTTTGGCGACATATGTCACTTCAGTGAGTCTCCTGTCGGTCCTTTTAGCTGCTTGAGTGGAGGGGCGGGCAGGGAGGCGTGCCTGTGCACCAGGAGAGGAACAACGTGAGGTTGAGGAGGAAGGACATGTCAGAGAAGTTAGTTCAGAGAGAGTTGTTGGAATGATCCCTTGATGGTTCTGTCCCGTACTATTTTTTTATGGACTTGTAGTGCAGCTGCATTGGGCCTCTGCTAGAGCTGGACTTAATATGTAGAATGACTGAAAAAGGAGTAAGTATTGGTTACTTCATGAAAAGTGTACTGTCATTAGTCTCTTTCTGTCCTTACTGTATATGCAATTGAGTAGAGTAACGTGTACAGCTAATATCTGCATTCCTTTGCAGCTACACATTCAAAGTCTGTAGGGGCGCTGGCTTGTCTGAGGGAGGTTGAACAAAGTTTGAGTTTAAAGAGAGGGCGGGGGTAATTGTATACAGTGTGTGTTGGCAGGGATTAGTCATGTAGTAGTCACACTCTTAGTGCCCTGGCCAACTATTGGTTTAGGATACACAATCCCTGCAGATTTGTGGCTATGATCTGCCATGTGTTCAGGTAATAGATCCCTGGACTCCCAAAACAAATGCTTTGTTTTCTGTTTACATAGGGACTCCACCCCATTTTACGCTCTAAAGATTTTGCCTTTTAAACGGACTCTTTGACTCTGTCACCTTTTGTCTGAGTTATCATTAAAGTGGCAGGTTTGCAGATCTCCACGTGCATATAACATTTTGTAATCTGCCCAACCCACAAGGTTTCTTGGGTGTGCATCAGGCAGGGGATTTGCTGCGCATGAATGACGGTTGCCTGTTTGGTCGTTGCCGTGTTGCCAGAATGAACACAAATCTCGATAAAATGTCTCACTTCTCATGTCACTGGTGGACTGTAGGCGTCCTACCTAACAAGGTCTGTGCATGCTCTGATGGGGGTTTCTGTCTGTGCTATAAATCACAACACTGTCACTAAAGTTTTGACATATGTAGGTGATCTCTAATGCAAAGCTGTATCTGTGCGTGCGGGCGTGCACATGTGGGCATGTGGTTGTGCCTCTGTGTGTGAAAGACAGTATACAATAGCACCAGACTGAGAATGAGAGAGATGTCCAACTTTATGTCAAACGGAAAATGCATGTTTACTCTACTGGAACAAACATCTAACCAGCTTGAAGAAGGCTGTCTGCGCCGCTACGCGCGGGTTGCTTCTCCTGTCTTTTACATTTTCTATTATGAATAGCCAGTAAAATAAAGGCTTTTTAAATAGTTCCTTGGACTTTACTTTTTGTCTACACTTAATTGAATTCCTGACCCCAAAGAGCACCTTCAAACATGTGACTGAACTTCCTGAGCACCCTGGACTTTTTTGTCTTTTTAACCCATGTCCATTTAACCAGCTTTGTTTACCATTCAATCCGGTGGAAGATAATCACAAAAAGTCCTTTATTGCAAATAATACTCTGCCACAATCTCTCAATTTGTTTAATTGATTCTAAATTTAAGCAGCTTAAGCATGCATCTAGTCTACAACAATTACCACATTAACCTTTCCCACTAAGAAGGGACAACACATACAGCTTTGCGTCCTCAGAAGAACCCTATAGCACTCTGTCACTGTTGAGCAAGACTGCCGGAGCTCCCCGCCTTCATTCTCCTGATAGCAGGATTAGCTAGGGTGAGCCCATTTGGTATTGCCAGAGCTGCCGCCACAGTCTCACTGCTGTGAGCAATAAGCCATGAAATACTGATGGGCTTAGACCAATTTATAGTCTGCCATCTTGGATCTAGCAATCGTAGCAGACAGCGGCTTTGTGCCAGTCAGGTTTACTGTAAGCATGCCATGTGATGCCACCAGCCAGGCTCTACGGTTCAAAGGGTAATCTCCAGACAAGTGTTTTGCTGTGTTGTGCTACGACATCACAACAATGAGGGACAACTAACGCTGAATAGCCCTCAGTGGGACATTAGGCACCATTTTAAATGGCCCTTATTACAGAGTTTTATGTTTCTTCTTTTTCACACATAAAAATAAATAAATAATGTGCAAACTGCTGAAATTTGATTAATCTAATTAAAGTAAAATGTCCATTGCTCTCTATTACTCCTTTGTGACTGTTCTGCCTTTGAGTGCTAAGCTTTCAAATCCAGTACAAAAATGCCCTTTAGGTAATCTACATTTGCTTGCAAAACATCATAAAGAACATTATTCTTACCCTGAGGCCTAGCGTATTTAAAAGGAAATCATCAAAACAGAACAGAATGAATCTTTAATGGATTTTAATTGGGATTATCACAGAAAACCCTGCAAAGTATATGGGTTTGACAGGTTTTTATTTTGTCAGATTTGGTTTATCTATTTACCTTCTGGTTTTCATTACTTTCACTTGGCAGTCAGCCACGTTATGAAGTGGCCCGTTTTCAACAATGCTATTGATTATTTGCAGCCCATTTAGAGCAAAGCAACTCTCCCTCTGTGATGTTCACTCAGCGCTGCATCTCTGTGATTAAAGCAGATTCTTGTAGGCCTCTTAGAAGAAGAGGAAACAGACATACTTTATTAATCCTGCAAAGGGAAATTACTTTAATAATTTTACCACTGTTGGTCAATCTGTTGTGTCTTCCTATTCCTCATCCTTTCGGACTTAAGCTTAACGAAGGGAAGCCGCTATTCAGCCAAAAACAAGGTGCATTGTGGGGATTTGAAAGCAACCAGGCTGAAAAAAAGAGGACAAAAAGTAGATGCATTAGTTGATTATTGACCATATCCATTTTGTTTTTTGTCTTCCAGGTCTTCTGTGCCTTACAAATCCCAAGTGACGCCAGTTGATCTGCATCAACACATTCTCCTGATTTCTAGTGTCTCCATCAACCAGTGGTGGGTGATGAGGCGGGTGGGGAGCCTGCAGCTTGTTCTGCTTTTGGCCTTGACCTCCACAGCCACAGGCCTCAATATCCCTCTGGAAGGTAGGAGTCTCATAATACCGATTAAGGGCATGCTTACTTAATCAGTACTTATCTCCAGTAAATATGAAGTCCATTTACCTTTGTAGCCTATTGTATTGTATTCTGTTTTCTTGTACTATGTTGAATGTGAAACTATATGTTGTCTTGTACACTTATGCTTTTCTTGGCCAGGTCGCCGTTGTAAATGTGAACCTGTTCTCAATGGCCTACCTGGTTAAATAAAGGTTAAATAAAATAAAATATAAATTGACAAGGAATATTTGTAAGTCGAACTGGTTGCTCAATATGTAATCTTTTTATTTTCCCTCTCTCTTTGTTCTACATTTGTCAAAAGTGTGTGTTCTCATATTTTTAGCTGTCCATCCTCCTTGAGTGCAAATGTTAAAATTATGACTAACAAATAACAGCTTAGAGTAAATGGTTTAGGTCACAAGTGTTGCAGCTGAGGTTTTTTTGTTTAGGACTTTGAATGCCTTGCAATCAAGTCATGGTGTGCTGTTTTAGTTAAGTGTCTATCTAAGGCACCTTATTTGTCCAGATCAGTGTTGGTCATCTTACTTTAAAAAAGTAATTAGTTACAGTTACAAATTACTTCTCCCAAAAAGTAATGGAGTTAGTAACTCAGTTACCACATTGTAAAATGAATTAGTTACTCAGCAAAGTAACTGTGACGTTATGTTTTATGTTCTATAACGCTATTACGTTCTATAACATCTTTAACGTCAACGATGTTTATATTAACTGATTGAAGAATAAAAACACTATATACAGTATTTTAGAACATTTGGTATTTATTTGAACTCAATAGATTGCAGCCTGCCATATGATATGCATGGAAATAAAATTGCAATCAATGTGTTCAGCTCGGCCTTGGTCACCTGTTGCTGACCCGAAAACACTGGAGCTCACGCTAGCTGCATTTGGGCTTGGGGTTGGGTTAGTAGCAGCAACAAGTGTTGTGTTAAGCATGTGTTGATGTGAGGTGCTTGATAAGATTCGAGTTGCTTGAGGCAACGTGGAAAAAGTTTCCTGGGCATAGCGTGCATGTTACATAAACATTTTTGCCTTTAATTTCAATGAGTGAGAAGAAGTGCCGGTACTTCCAGTTCGAGAATGCTACCTTTGAATTTCCTTGGCTCGTCGCCATTGTCGCTGTTCTGTGTTTAGTGGTAGTCAGAGCATCCGCCCAGCCAATCATCATCGCATTTGCAACAGTGTCATCATCCCCACCCCCCGCTCTCTCCAGGCAGCTGATGTGTAGCCAAAGCCTGACACCTCGCGCTTCATTCAACCAAATTGTAGTAACGCGCCACTTTACATTCTCAGTAACGATAACGGCGTTGCAACGATGGGAAAAGTAATTAATTAGATTACTCCGTTACTGAAAAAATAACGCCGTTAGTAACGCCGTCATACTTAAACGCCGTTACTCCCAACACTGGTCCAAATGAGTTAATAGTTTTGTTGGTGTATAACTTTGCTGTGTCCCTGACTTCTCCGCTTCATACAAGACAGTAGGAAAGAATAGGAGAGCAGAAAACAGCTGTAGGCTATTTTCTCTTTTGCAGTGTGATCTTGTAACAGAAACTTAATCACCAATGTTAACAATTAACACCTTTGTGATCATTTTATGTGCATGTGTCTTTATATTATAGTGGAGCAGCCTCCAACCATAATAACTCACACAGCTGGTCCCATTATTGCCCTTCCTTTTGACAACAAGATTACTATCAGGTGTGAAGCCAGGGGCAACCCTCCACCAGAGTAAGTGACATCAACATGATCTCTGTCATAATAATAAAATCACTGACTAAAGATAAACTTTGACCAAAAACGAAATCATAGCTGTGTCACATAACATTCTTTATATCATTGATGGATTGATGGAAACCTATTGTATATTTTGCTCCAACAGATACAGATGGACAAAAGATGGCAAAGACTTTATCCCTCCCCACAAAACAGACCGCACGGATGGAACTTTTGTGCTTCAAATCAAGCACCTTGTACAGTATAGCGGTAAATACAGATGCTACACTTCTAACGAGCTGGGAACTGCCATGACGGAGGAGATTGAACTGAGAGTTCCTGGTGAGTAACATATACACAAGAAGTTCATCTGTTATGTGAAATTGCTGATGCTTTTCAAAGTCACCATATGAGTCAATTTCCTTTTCATGATAAGGATTTCCTTTTGTTTATTGTCTGTTTTTAGTAGGTGTCCCCAAATTTCCGAAGGAGTATAATTCCCCTATTGTTGTTAAGGAGGGAGAGCCAATTACCCTGGAGTGTAACCCTCCAGAAGGCGTGGCCCCACGTAAGATCTACTGGATGACCCTTGGTAAGCCAAGAAGCAAATGTTTATGCTTGTAATTTATTTGGTGGACATGTCTGTTTGGTTCACTGACTCCCCCCAAAAAACAGAAAAAAAGTCTTTATAAGTATCTAAAGACTCTTCAAGCCACTGCATCACTTTCAGTTGTTTTACACTTTTGTTACGTTGGTGGTTCAGGGGATGAAGGGGCAAAATACTCCCCGATTACTGCAGGGATCACGTCCATGTCATTGCGCTATAGTGCCCTGCAGGGTTCTCAGGTGGGTAGTGTGGATAGTGTGAAGGTCTGTCTGCGTAACACCTTCCTAAAGTTTCTCACAGATGAAAAAGAAGTAGCTGGCCACACCATGTGCTTTGGAAGAGGCACTTGGCTGTCCTCTCACTCCAATGGGCATCAGTGATCTTAGCAGTGACAATAAGAAGGACTGTCAGGGAAAGGTACACTTGAGGCCCACAGAGTTTCTTCCCACCACTGCCAAAGAAAGTGATTTACTGTGAAAAAAGTCACCTCAGTTCTGTCTGAAGTGCTTTGTCAATACGGGCTGAGTTTTAGGTCCAACCCCTCGAGCGCTCCTCAACCGCCTCCAACAAACCTGACTGATGTCAGAAAGAAAACCAGTTTTTGATGTGCTTTTAGGTGGATGGGGCCTAGAGGCATGGAGAAGAGTGAAAAGAAAAGAATGAAAACACAATTTGTTTTAAATTGTTTAAAATCTTTGTTTTTCACTCAAAGTCTTACTTTCACACATTTATATTTCCAGATATTATCACACCAATCAATACATTGCACATGATAGAAGATCCTTCTTTTATCAGTTTGTCTTGATCATTGACTAAACAACCAATGACTAAAGGCTATGTCTTACATGAAGCTGTGAAGTACTGCGAATGGGCTGACCAAGGAGGGTCATTGACCTGTGACATATATAATGGCTCTCTGTTAACAAAATATGCTGTCACAGTGCACTTATGAGTCCACCGGCTCTATACAAGGAAACTCTTCAGGGGCATTTCCATAAATGTCAGGTGTATATTAAGCTACGCTGTATTGAGACCTGAGTCTCATTATGTGGTTATTGATAACATATTGTTTACCTTTAACTATCCTGCTTTCTTTCCAGCCAAAATTAATCTGAAGAACAGACATTGTTTACATTGGTAGCATATCATTGATACAAATGTGTTCTTTTCCAGGTCTCGAGCACATTGAACAGGATGAGAGGGTTTCCATGGGCATTGATGGCAACCTGTACTTCTCTAATGCCTTACAGAAAGACAGTCGTCAGGACTACTGTTGCTTTGCTGCCTTCTCCAGAATACGCACCATCGCCCAGAAAACCGCCATGTCTGTCGTGGTCAAGAGCTGTAGGTTTACAAAATAGTCTGTGTGGCTTGAACCAATATCCAGCCCGCGGTACTGCTGTAGTTCACTTGTAGAAAATGACAACAAGGACAGATCCCTGAAAAGTGAAAAGAAAATGTTTATATAAATCCAGGTATTTTTACTGTTATATTGAATATGTTCCTCTATTGCATACCAAAGAGCAGGGCTTGTCTTGTCACGTTTATGCTTAAGGGAACTCTGTTATGACGCTGAATTGAGCAATACATGTTGGGGAAAACAAACCATCACTATCACTACCAGTATCATTCTCACAGTATTTTGTTTTTGTTCCAGTGAAACGTGGCAATGAATCTGTTGACAGCGACACTGCCAGTGAGTGATATCCACACTTCAAATCCTTCACAGTGTAAATCAAAACACATTTCATATCATGTGAACCAGCAGCATAGTTGGTTTGCATGATAACAGATTGACAGATTATAAACTTGTGTGTAGATAATTTTACCATGATTAGAATTATAAATATGCCTTAGGAAGACCATTCCCTATGTTCAACACAGCTGAAGCCCCCGCAGTGAGAATACCTGGCCTGCTGCTGCCCTCTGGTGTTCAGACAGAAAAAGTGCTGTTGAAGGGAGAGCATCTCCAGCTTGAGTGTATACCACAGGGATAGTATGTATACATGCGGTATCATCACATTATCACTATATATAGTATAGTACCATATTTATCTGCCATTGGGGCTTATAACATCTTGTTTCATGTTGTAGTCCCACTCCAAAGATAACCTGGATGAAAATGGGAGACAGGCTGCCTCCACGGACAAAATATGACAACTTTGGAAAGGTGTTATCCTTATCTGGTGTAGATGAGAGGGATGCTGGGAAATACATGTGTAAAGCCCAAAACTCTGCTGGAGAGGCTGTTCACTACTTTGATGTAATAGTGGAAGGTAGGAGCTAATTATGTTTCTGTGGGTGCATTTGTTTTTGCTTCAAAGAGAAAGCTGTTGACACAGAGATGGCGTTTTGTGGAGTTGTTTTTTTTTTTTAAATTCAGACCAACACTTGTCTTCTTAACATCTCCCAGAGCCGCCAAAGTGGCAGATAGAGCCTCCTCCGAGCCAGCTGACCGTGATTGGGTCTGATGTTTACATCAAGTGCTCGGTCAGTGGAAAGCCACAGCCAGAGATAACATGGAGGAGGAATGGAGAGTTTTTCAGAGGTGAGTGGGAATAATTCTAGCTGTGGTTTATGCATCTTTGACTACCGGGCAGGAGGACAGAGACACAAAACGTCAACCAGAAAACTTCATCCACACAAGTTCAAGTCGAAAAGCAACTGTTCTGCCGAGCATCCTTTGAGACAGGCTCGACTCCTTGACGGGGAATGATTTGTTTACCACAATTTAGAGACTGGTTCCATTAAAAGTAATGATAGTTGATTATAAGTGCATAAAAAAAAGTGTCTTGTTGCAGAAATGTAGGGTAATAATGATTTATTCTAATTTTTATTACATGTATCAGCAGAGAATGCAACACAATCTGTGTAATATCGAGGTCCATAATGTAAATGTTTGAGAGGATATGCGATTTTTATTTACATAAATTTAAAAAAAGTCAATTTTCACTGAAGTTTACTGTTCAAGATTTACCATCACCTCATATTTACTGTTAGGCCGTATGTGATAGTAAAGTTTTTTTTTCTGTTGTAAAACTTCCTGCCTCGGTACTTGTATGTGTCTTTCTTTATGTAAAGTGTTCTTGTCAAAAAGTAATATTGGCCAATATATATTTTAATCATTATCAATCTGCCGCTTATTTTATTCTATTTTCTATTTTCTTTCGTAAGTGATTAATCACTTGTCAAAAAAATGAACAATGGCCATGCCAGTTTCCTAACAGAGAAAAGGGGAAAATCTTCACATTAAAAAAAACTGGAACCAGAGAATGTCATTATACAATTGAGTGATTCTAACAATTGTTGCCAACTTTCTGACAATGAATTAACTAATTAATCAACTATCGTTTAAGCTCTTATTTTTTTTATCAGATTTGTTTTTACTTTTAAATATAGTGTAGACCTTGAGGAACAATTTAGATGTTTTTATGGATGTATGTTGCTGTCAGATGACCCAGAGAACAACAGGCGAGTGCTCGATGACACTGTGGTGCTCCATAACGCCAGACCAGAGGACAGTGCTGTCTACCAGTGTGAAGCCTCCAACAGTCACGGCAGTGTTCTGGCCAACATTAACATCATGGTCATTAGTGAGTATTACAGCAATACTTAAACCTTGCACAGCCAGTGAGGACATACATTAGTTACTACCTAATAAACACAAAGGCCACTATTATCAGGTACACCTGTTATGTAATGTTGTGTAGTTTGTGTTGGCTTTTGAGGTGGTTTATTCTCTCTACAAACATTGTTTTAAATGTCAATGGGATTTTGAATGAGGTTTTTTACTTCAGCACTTTAGCTCTCTATAAGCAATCTTATATATCTTGTGTCTAAGTGTTACAAGAGCATCTGAATTATATCTGTGTTTTCAGTCGTCTGCTCTTCTGTCCCTATTCCTTGCGTTGATTTTTTTTTTTTCATGGGCAATAACTTCACATTTGAGCAGCTGTAATCTCTCCTCCCTCCTCTTGTTCTTAGCTATGGCTCCTCGGATATTAACAAGGGATAATCAAGAGTACGCTGTAGTACTAGGCGGGGATGTCATCATGAACTGCAGTGTTTTCAGCTCTCCACCATCAAACATCTCATGGTAAGTGATTTACAATAAGAGCAGGTATATTTGTAGTCTTGGTGACATCTTTTTCAAGTTTTTGAACATTTGACACATACGACTTTTATACAGTGTAATGTGTTTTCTTCTGGTAACAGTTTACATCCCTGTATCAGTCAGTCCTGTGCAATTTACAGATGTTTGTACTGTTGTCTCAAGACAAAACCAGAGCACATACTGCATCAGCGCAGTAACTTATTGTAGTAATTGCACAGTGCTTCAGGTGTCTGCATGACAAATTATGACACTTATGTCTGTTTAATGAGATATCTTCTGATCCTCTTCTGTTCCTTGAAATTGGGCTACTTAAATCTATGAACGATCACTGCAGCTTTAAAAAAAAGGGAAATAGGATCTCAGACAGTCCATGACTAAACTAATTTTAATTTTACAAAGACCCTCAGAACATGAGGATACTTCTTCTGATTCTATTACTGTAGATGATATTCCACATTGTTGGCATTTGTATTTCAATTAATTTAAATTAAAAGGTACACAATTAAGTATGGATAAATAGACAAATAGACATGACTGATTAAGATGGCTCAAATCCCAAAACTCCTCAAACACCACCTGTTCACCACAGCCTACAGCCTCCCTTAGCTCTGGTTCCCCAGTAATTCTGTAAAGTGTCCTTGGGTTTTATGAAAGGCACTATATAGAAAGTTATTATTGATATTAATGAACTTCCGTTACATTCAAGCCATTGCCAGATGAGTTGCTTGTGGCCCAGAGGTAAAATGGTTGCCCCACAGCCACAAGGTTGGCGGACCAATCCCATGTCATCCGGCCTCATGTCAAAGTGTCCCTGAGCAAGTCACTGAACCCCAAGTTGCTCCCCGGATGCTGTATGCATAGCTGTCCACTGCACCTAATACTTAGGATGGGTTAAATGCAGTAATATAATTTCACTACATTGTACTGTGTGTATGTGACAATTAAGAATAAAGTTTGATCCTTTTTGATACAAAGCTTTTGATCAGCTTCACACAACTCTCTCTGTATTTCTCAGTTTGGCTGTGTTCAGAAGATTGTGTTGTCCGGCTACTTTCCCGTGCAGAAGCTCGAGTGAAGATAATTACCTCTTGTTTTTTAACTCTCTGTGTCCTCCTTGGCTACTTGCGACTGCGTGGAGGAGGAATGGGGGTGGTGCGCGATACTGGAAGGCTGTATCATGTGGACGCGCCGACAGTGTTGTTGTCATCACTTAGAATTCCTCATGGGGGCCACAGAAACTATGCACTATAGCTTTAATTGGCAAACTACAATTTGCATTTCATATCGAATGAGTTGCATACATGTTAAAAGAGGTGTAAAAACTTTCTCTCCTAGGTCCAATGATGAGAAAGCCATCAAGGGAGAACGATTTCTTGCTCTGAGTGGATCTTTGCAAATCATTGGTGCAGAAAAAAACGACAGTGGGAAATACGTGTGTGTCGCCTCTAACACGGAGGGCAAGTCAGCTGTCACTGCTTATCTGGATGTGAAAGGTATCTCAGCAACATGATTAGTCCTTTCTATAAGTAGGAGTAATTAGGATTATTCCTTATTCCAGTGCCAGTTCACCCAAAATGACAAAAAGTTTTCAAATCTTTCTATCTGCTTGGCTAGACTACATGTGGAGGAAGCATATTTTTAGTTCAATTGTTCAATAGAAGGCTTTGGCTTGTATGCAAAACCACATACCAAAAACAGTTTGAGATCTGGAAGGTTGAATCCTCCTTTTTTTTTTTTTACACGCTCTGCTGTGATAAAACTAGGTGCTCTGTCCTTTGACACATGCTTGTGCTGAACAGCCAATACATATTTTAGAATCATTGATGTTATAAAGATATGCAGAATACATAATAATATGGTGAAACGCATTTAAGAATCATTTTTTCATGGATATGTTTTCGCAAATGCAAATCACCATGGAAATGTATTGAGCAATATCAAGACATTTCCATTTGGATTACTCATTTCACAAATCACAGAGGCAGTTACTGCGAGAGGGACTCATTTATAAAGTAAATAATGTGGCTCAACTTCAAATATTCACATCTTATTTGAATCATGCAGGAATTATGAATAATTATTTTCTTTGGCAGCAGAATTACAAGACATATTATCTTATCTGTTTTATGTAGGCACTTTTGTCCCTGGCTTTTTCTTTTTTATCTTTAGACCCTACAAAAATAGTAATTCCACCTCAGGACGTGCAGATCATCAGTGGGACCACAGCACAGTTGATGTGCCAGGCAGAGTATGATAAAAGCCTGCGGGGTGCCTTTGAGGTGGTATGGAGGAAGGATGGTGAGGAGATCCCACTTTCCTTTGAGGAACATTCCAGGTAGGTTGCTGTCGTTTGATAGTGTTTCCATTAGTTTTCAGGTGTGTCTTTCCTTAAGATGGCTTTGTTCATTGTCGTTATCTCTATATGCTAGGGAAGAAAAAATGCATGAAAAGTCCCAAAAGTGTTGTGCCTTATCCAGCTGGTCTTTTGTATGCTTAATGAATTGACTGATTACCTCTGCCAAGGATATATATTTATTTAGTTATATTTTTGTTTGCCTGATTATAGATTATTGCCTGATTATCTAAAAAAAATGCTACCGTTTTAGTAACAGTTGTTGGAAAGTGAGGCCATAGCAGAAACTACTGCACTCACTTGAATGAGGAAAATCTGGCACAATTAGACTGGGTAAACCCCGCACGATCTGCCGGTGATTTGATTTCGCCCTGCAGCTCAGGCTGGAAACCTGTATGTTTATCTGTCCTGCTTCCGTTAACAATTTTGTGGGAAACAATCACAAACTGGCTTATCCACCTGGCACGCTATTGGCGGGTTTAACACGATGAAGCAACCAAGCAGCTTTTTGTTTACATTCAGCAAGCCAGCCACCGAAGCGCAGTAACCCGTTGATGCCGCTGTCGCTGCTACGTCACCCGGATCGTTGGTCTGATTGGTTGAAGGACTATCCAATTGCGTACTTAGTCATTTGACCTATGTCCGTTGATCACGCCTCTTGTGCAGAGAAAATACAGAGCAGACTCCCCAGACTAATGTTCAATCTTAAAAGATTGAGCTTGGTCTGATGATAGACAGACTATGGCACAATAGCAATGTAAAGGATTGTGCAGCTTTGGCGGAGGTACTGTATTCTTACTGAGTACTTGATTGATAAAATATATATTACAGTTTCATACTAACAAATTTGCTTATATGTTCAGATACTTTGTGGACGATGGCAAGCTGCAGATCATGAATGTGAACCAGACCGATCAGGGAATATACACATGCATTGCTAGAACCAGCCTAGACGAGGACAATGCCACTGCACTACTCATCGTGCTGGGTAAGATGGTTTTAATAATTCTTTTGTAAATAATTCTTTGAAAGGACTTATAGAATAGACAGGTATATGAATGATTTAAAACAGGGTGTTGCCTTGTGGTTTGGAAAGAGCCTGAATTTGATCCACTAGCTACAGAGGCTTTTTACCAGCCAAATTTGTTTTGCCTCATAAAGGTGAAAAGGGAATTATTAATTATTAACGAAGTTATTAACAAAATCAATACTGCACTATATGAAACAACATATACAAACAATATGACTAAAAACTAAAAAAAATGTCTGTACTGCTGTCGTTAATCAGCCATTCACGGACCTTGTTGTCATCGCCAGCTGTCCACTTCGTATTAAAACGTCTTTTACTTTTCTTTGAATCATCCTCATCTTTTTGTTGGTTGCTTGTTTCAGCCGGCATCTTTACCCCAGTAACGTGCTGCTACCTTTTTGAGCTCAAATCCAAGGAAATGGTGGGCTTGGCAAAAAACAACTAATGAATCATTCAATTCTATTAGGCTTCCCGCCAACATAGCACGTAGATTGACAGTTTCACCCGCCAATGGAAAAATTCCCCCGCATTTGGTGCGTGGTCAGGTGTTAATTTCAGTCCCTGGGTTCAGGTGTCATTATCATGTTTAAACCCTCCAGATGTTATGGAAAAAGCAGTTGCTACTGAGCATCTAATGTTGTTGCATGTATGTTGTGTTGCAGACATTCCCGATGCTCCAAAAAATATAAAGATATCTGAACTCAAGAGTGTGAGAAATGTTCACCTGTCTTGGATACCTGGGAGTGATCACAACAGCCCTGTAACAGGTAAAAGTTAATGAAGTAGATGAAGCTTAATAATGCAAAAGATAAATAACATCTTCTCAGAGCTCATCAACAGTTGCTTGTATACATAGACTGTAAAAATAGTATATATTCTTTTTTACAGTTTATGCTTGTATACCGTTGTGACTGTTAGTTGTTACAGCCTACATAATGATGTATTTCCGATGTAATGATGTTGTAATTTCAAAGTGAGGAAATTATGCTTGTGGGCCCATGCCAACTCTCACCCTCCCTAAGACACACCCGGGCTGAACCAGTATAGTAGAATAGGATATTTTTTTGTCCCGTGGGAAGTTTTCTTCACTCACCGTAGACAATAAACAACATAATAGTGTATTAAGTATATACTGTACATGCACACACACTGCTAAGGAACTTGGCACATTCAGCTGATTTTGTTCAGTGACTGCTGTGTGGATAAAAGAGCTCTTACACAGATATAGGTTGAACTCAATCGCTTAAAGTCTGCAGACTGCTGTTAAAAACTGGATTACAATTGTTCTTTGGTACAAATTCTAATTCAGTTACTGACATTACAAAACACTGTCACGTCTCCTCTGATTCTGCTGCTGTGATCACTGTTGAGTGCTAACTAAGTTCTTTAACAAGTGATGGCTGCAAATATGAAGTGCTGAGGATCCTGGCAAGGAAGCTTGTGTCTCATTTATGCTTCAAAAAGGGACTCATTTATTTTTGGAACTTAGGGATAATAATTTACATCAGTTGATGAATGTATCCTTGTAGTGTTTATTAGCTTTGAAATGTGTTATCTATGCTCAGAAATTAGAATAAAAATGCCTGAAGAAGATCCTTTGTGCTGAAATGTGCTGTCATTTTTATTTGTTTAATTAAACATCTTGGAGCAACAGACATGGGTTGTGAGGCCAGCTCTTTTCTAAACGATATTTATGGATCCATTTGGCTCAGCACCAGGTTGATGTGTGTGTAAAAATATTCATTTTAATTTAATTATTTTGCCATGGAAATTGCCAAAAGCTTTGGCTGTGCCTGAAATCACTCCCTCGTTTACTCATTTGTTATGATAAATGACATTCCTGACATGCAGTTGGGTACTCTTAGCAAGTATTTAACTCCAATTTTGTACACCTATGAATCATCATCATTTCGACACACTTAAAGTTGTAGTGTGGCATAACGAATTTACACATCTCAGGAACAATTGCAGTTACAGAGCAATATTATCATTCATTTGTTTCTGGTCACCTGTCCAATATTCACTTTATTTTATAATATAAATATTTGTTTTTTTTTCAGAATGTTGAACTATTCCTTTATTGGTTTAGTGAAAGTGTTGAACATGTACTGTAGATAATGTATAGTGGACTGTGCAGTTATTGAAACAAATAAAAGGAGTCTAACAGCATAACATCTTTCTCAGAAATTGTGAGAGGAGGAAGTCACCAGTGACCTCCTCCTTTCCTCTGACTCTGGCCACCTCACCATTCTTATCATGCTCAACCTCACTGCAGTCTTCGACACCATCAACCAGTAGGTTTCCTGTCCCGACTGGAAACCTACTGCAACATCACTGGCACCGCACTCTCCTGGCTTCGGTCTCACTGTCAACAACTCCACCAGGCCCGGATTGGCTAATCGGGAGCACCGGGAAAATTCCCGGTGGGCCGGTCTGTTGTTTTGGCCGCGAGGGCCGTTGTTGTCATGGCACTGGGTTGAAATATGGATGCTGTCCCTATGGCTGCCTGCACTCACAGCAGCCCCACTCTTTTTATTCATTATTTTATCGCAGTCCCACTCTTTTTTTATTTAATATTTTCTCGCAGAGTGCAGCCTGCAGGTTAATGATGACGTGATTATTTTTTGACTCCCTGCCCCCCGCGAAATTACGAATCCCACTATGGCAACGCCAAGACCCGCCCTTCAATCACTACTATTGGCCAGGCGTCCAAGGTAACGTAACCTGATTTGTTCAGGTCCTATCCCCTGACCAATCCGCTATCCTAAACTTAACCACTCGAGGTGAAATGCCTAACCCCAACCAATCGAGCTGCTTCGCAGGGCGGGTCTTGGCGTTGCCATAGTGGGATTCGTAATTTCGCCCCCCCCCCCCCCCCCCCGCCCCGACACGGCACCTTGAAAGTTGCTCAAAATAAAAAAGTCAGATAAAAATGGATAACAGGAAGCGCAAAGGCGGCGCTGAAAAGGCCAGAATAAAAAAGAAGAAAGCTTTGGAAAGTGACGCAGCCAAATGTTCTAAGCTGAGCACATTTTTCCTCAAAAAAACAAATGAAGACGACGAGGCCGGTAAGTAAGCTAACGTTAAGGTAGTTAGGAGCAGTGCAAGATGCTCGCGACCGTGCAAAACAACGTTGTCTGCAAACCACCGTTCATGTATCAAACGTTTTTCTTGTAGCTGTTCAGCAGCAGCCGCCTCTAGTCCGGTTTGCTGCTAACAGTGACGAGCAGCGAGACCCGGTAACGTTACCGAGCTCCAGTCATGAGCCCACCACACCAGAACCCTGCTCAATGAAACATGTCCTGAGATTATTATACATTAATAACAATGAATCATTAATGAAACTGACTTGACTTGATTTGAAAGCTTTGTAAAAAGGGGATATTTGTGGTGAGAAATAAATGTAAAACATTTCATTTAGTGTCAGACACAGAGCCAGCTGTGAAGAGACTAATGTTCTCACTGAGACACAGGGAAGCTGCTGATGTACCATAATGTGTGAATAAGAAAACGTTATCACTGAAAAAATGTTTTTCTTACTTAGTATCTTACCTGTTTCCAGTTCAAATATCTAAATATTCTTAATTCAAGATACATTTACTAGACAAGTGAAATTATGTCGTTTTCTGAAAAAAACCTAAAAATTAAGTGATTTTGTTTTTTTGTTGTTGCTTAAAACAAGCTAAATCTAAAACAATTATTTTTGGCAGATAATGTGCCTTGTTTTAAGCAAAAATCACTTAATTTTGAGGTGTTTTTTCATACTTGTTTAGTTAATGCATCTTGATATAAGATTTTCTTTTAGATACACGAGACAAAAATACTAAGTAAGAAAAGCATTTTTTTTTTGCAGTGATCACATTATTTACAATATAACAACTTTCTATTCCCAAGTGTTACTAGTGACCCATTATGTTTTTAATCAAACAATAGTGAATATACAAAGCTCACGATTGAAAGGGAATAGGATAAAAGTAATATGAATTAAGCCTTTAGTCGTGAACTAAAGTGGGCCGGTCTAAGGCATGAAACTCCAGGGCTGAAAATGAGTCCCAATCCGGCCCTGAACTCCACCCTCTCTCCATCCCCACACATCCGTAACCTGGTAGTCATCTTTGAAACTTTGATTCACGCCTTCATCCCTTCCAGAAATGACAACTGCAACAGCATACTCTATAGCCTTAAATAAACTTGAATACATCCAAAACTCCTCACACACACCCGTTCCCGTGATCTCATCACCCCGTCCTTCAGAACCTCCACTGGCATCCAGTTTGAAGTCCTCCTCCTCACCCACAAAGCCCTCCATATCGAGGCTCCTTCCAACCTCACACACCTGCTCCACCGTGACAACCCCCCATCCCCCCCCCCCCCCGAAACCTCCGCTCCTCTGACGCAAACCTCCTCTCCCCACTACTCAGGACCAAGCACCGTACCTGGGTTGACAGAGCTTTCACCATTGCAGCCCCCTCCCTCTGGAACTTCCTACCCCCTACATTCAAAACACTAATCAAAACACACCTCTTCAGATTAGGTTTCCACAGACAATAGTCTTACATTTCTCACCAGATAGTTACTGGTTTTATTGTTATTAATTGCTTTTAATATGCTTGTTCTATTTGTTGGTTTTATTGCTTATCTGCTTTTAAAGTGCTATATGTAAATACAATGTATTATTATTATTATTATTATTATTATCATCAGTTGTATGATGATGACTGAATGTGCATGTCTCTTGTCTCCTCCATGAACACAGAATTTATAGTGGAGTATGAGGAGAACCAATGGGATCCTGGCAGGTGGAAGGAGCTACAGAAAGTTCCCGGTAACCAGGCAACAGCCGAGCTATCACTACGTGGACACCTTGACTACCAGTTCAGAGTGTATGCCGTTAATGCTGTTGGACCTGGACCCCCCAGTGAGCCCACTGAGAGATATAAAACACCCCCTGCTGGTGAGGCTCGCTCCCTTTAAGGAACATGTTCTGCTGCGGTTAGCTGTTGATTGTGAAAGCACGCAAAGTGTAAACATTTCTTTTGAAATGTGCAGTGAGTTGCTGTGGGGAGAGGCCAGCCTTTGGCCACAGGGCTTTGTAGCAGTGGGGGGTATGGATAGTTCCAGGTCTCAGAAGGCTTTAAAGTATTAGCTTGGCTCTTATTTGAATATGCTTATGTATAAAACGATTGACTTGTACTACAATTGTCAAAGAGTGTTTTAGCTGAACATTGTGGATAGATACGCATTTGCATTTTAGCATGTTTAGCCATTTTCTTTTATTTATAAATATTATACATGTTACGATGGCAGGGAATAATAGGACCCAAACGCAGAGAGGGACAGGCAGGCAGGAGAAGGTTGAAGTGGAGGATTTATTGGTCAAACACAAAAACAAACCAAGGGAGTCCTGTGAGCTGCAGCAGGCAAAAATCAATTCCAAAACGTAGGATAGGGAATCCCAAAACAAAACAGAGAAGTACAAAAAACAGGAACTTATGAACAAAGGGAATCCAGGGAGCACAGAAACTGAGGAGACCTGACAATGGGAGAAACAAACACACACAACTAACAGGCAAGGACGCAAAACGGACACAAAACGATCTGACTAGAGACAGAGGAAACACAGGGGCTAAATAAACTAGGTAACGAGCAAACACAGGACAGGTGACACCAAGGCTGGGGAACAGGTGGAGCACATTAGACAATCACACAGGCGGGAAAACACAGGAAGCAAAACTAGACATGATAAGACAGAAAACAGATATCAAAATAAAACAGGAAATGGGAAAAACTGACAGAAAACATGAAATCAACTAAACACAGGAACTTGACAACACAACACAAGGGAGAACGGAGAACACAGGAACTAACAAACCATACACAATTCAGAATAAACAACAGAAAACCGGACACAGCAACAGAAAAAATACACAATACACAGAACACAGTCAAAACAGGGTAAATAGAAACCTACACAATGAACAGGAGAATAAGTAAACAGAAATATACACAACAGGATACATACAGAAATCTACAAACAAGACAGCAGAAATGGAACAAAATACAAGGCAAAACACCGAAACCATAACAATACAACCTCTCTTCAAAGCTCCTGAGAGGAACCCAGAAAACATCACAATTCAAGGCCATCTTCCTCATCAAATGGACATTAGCTGGGAGGTAAGAGAAAGCATATCGATCTATCTAAGATTGAAAACAAGAAAAACAAGAAACCATTATAGTATGGAGGCATTTTTCAATATTTCTCAGTCATCCATCCACTTTCCTGTTATAGCCGCTGTTGCCTATTGAACACAATGGGCCAGGCCTGGAGTACAAGGTGAGCTACAGGAAACTGGGTGTGGAAGATGACTGGAGGGAGCATCTGGTCAAAAGACACTCCTTTGTCGTGAAGAACACGTCCACTTTTGTTCCCTACGAGATCAAAATTCAGAGCAGGAACAGCCACGGCTGGGGACCAGATCCTAAAGTCGTTAGTGGTTACTCTGGAGAAGATGGTGAGTTAAAGACTTAATACGTCTTTACTGTATGTGTTAATGCTATTGATAATTTTCAATATATTTCAATATGTGTTTATATGCAACTCACTTCAGTTCTACTGTTTCATTTAAACATACCCTAAGGCTGAACACGCACATGTAGCTGTTGTTTTGTTTATGACTAACTGTGAACTTGTTGTGCTATCATATCCCACCTGTCTTCAGTCTTCATTTGGCATTGTCTGCGGGAAAATGTGTCAGGTTAAGTTCTTTCTTTTTTTCCTTTCGCCCATGGTTTTTTAACCCCGTGCAGGTGTGCAATAGTGACTTTTCCTCCCCTCCTGAAGAAGAAAAACACCTTTGCTCAATCCAGCAGGTGGCAGATAACCTTTGTAGAGCAGAGGGATGTCAAATTTCCACTTCTGTCTCAGAAGCTGTGGGAGATTTGACAGATCACGACACACTTTTTGCTGTAGGCTTATTAGCACAATGGCTGCTTCTCTCTCTTGTGTCTGCTGTGCTTCTATACTTTCCTACTTCCAGTTTAGTAACATGTAAAGCAAAATCACTGAGAGCAATTTTATTTCATGTTTGGTGTTGTATTTGACCCTGAGAACAACAAATAAAAAAAATAAAAAGCTGCCTCATTTGGTGTCCAGATGAGTATGTATTTGTGCATATTTATGCTGATCTACCAGCATCACTGTTTTTATTTACCACCGTAACCAACAACAGATCATTTTGCACAGCCTAAACCAAAAAAATGACCTGTTCCGCCTTTAACATAACAGCTCAGAACATCAAATTAGGCTGTTTGTGTCCAACAGAGTTATGTTTTTCTTTCAGTTTCTGTATCTGCGAGCAAAGGCAGCCTGTTGTTTGCAGTATGTTTGTATTCCTGACCTTCCTCTATGTGTTCTTTAGTCCCGACTGCAGAACCACGGGACGTAGCAGTGGAGGTGATCAACACCACTGTTCTGAGAGTTAGCTGGACTCCGGCTCCACCTGCCACAGTGAGAGGTCATCTAGGGGGCTATGATGTAAGTTTTAATGGACCAGACTTTCACACTACATTGTATATGGCAACAGAGGAACTCTGAACGGCAATAATTTTGTAGCACATCCTCTACCTGGGTTACCTGGAGCAATTAGATCTTTATTCTAGGTCTTCTTATTGTAATAGATAGTCTTTACCCCTTTTCACTCGCCTGTCTTCAGTGTGTCCTAACCAAAGACAGCTCCCCAGGAGAGACACAATGTTTTGTCTTTTTTCATTTTCAACCAGTACTGTGTAAGTGCAAGCAACTGTTTTAATAGGTAGGAGATGGCTAATACAAACATGTTAGTTATGTGATTTTAAAACGGTGAATATTATTTTCTGACTATCCCAATAGTCCCAGACTCAGCCCTGAGATACATGTTTTTAAAGCCAAGCTTTCGTGTGAATATGTGAAGCTGATTAAATAGTTGAACAGGACATTATGGGCAACGCATTGACATCGCTTGTAAAGCTCACAGTTATCTAAAAAATAAAGGTATATGCCAGTTAAATTTGACACATGCATATCTGGTAGTGACATAGCCATTACAGTAATGAGCACTGAAATTGTAATATTTTATGTGGTTCACCCAACCCAGTTTTGTTTTCACTTTCTGTATTTCAACCTCCCCTAATGGCCCTTTTCCAAACGGTGCATGTTTTCTGTTGGAATTATTTTCTCATTAGTTACTGTAGCTAAGAAAGGCCACCACCTGATGAACTCAACAATCAGATGCTCACAAAGGGCATCTCAGTTTGGCTGTGTGTGTCATCATGGCAAAATGTGGTGCTGGAGACACCTACTGTCACGGGAACTACCACAAAGGCGGTTTTGAGTACTTTGCCAGGTGTTTACGTAGATTTTGTCATCCCGATAGCGTCACAACCATGCAAGATGACAGACACACACATACACACACACACACACACACACACACACACACACACACACACACACACACACACACACACACCAAGAAGGACACGGAGGATTAAAAAAACATGATGGACTTTCAGAAGAGGTAATTATCTTTGCTCGAGCTTCTGCGCGGGAAAGTCACCGGACGACGCAATCTTCTGAACACAGTCATACTGAGAAATACAGAGAGAGTTGTGTGGAGCTGATAGTTTAATTAGCTTTGTAGCAACTCATTTAGCAATGGCTTGAATGTAACACACCTTCATCAATATTAAAAATAGTTATGCACTTAAGCTTTAACTTCACTGTGTCACCTGTGTAGGTGTTACAGTGGTTAACAGAGTGACAATGACAACAGGATTGTGTCAGGTAGCTACTCTGTCACACACTTGAGGTGATTGGTAACAAAAGGTGCATCTCTTATTCACAGTTCATATTTTATTTATTACATTTATATAGCGCTTTATCATAGACACTCAAAGTGCTTCAGGGGGGCGGGGGAAGACTACTCCCTAACACCATCAATGTGTAGCATTGCCCACCTGGATGATGCACGGCAGTCTTACGACGCCAGACTCTCACCACACAGCTTGTTAGAGAGGGAGGGGAACATATTTTTAGTGGTGGGGAAAACCAGAGCACCCGGAGAAAACCCATGCAGACATGGACAACATGCAAACTCCACACAGAAAGGCCCCCGGACAACCTGGATTGGAACCCAGAATCTTCCTTCTGTGAGGCCACAGTGCTAACCACTGGGCCACCGTGCTGCATGTGATGTCTAATTTCAGATTTCTGCCTCATTAAAGGGGAAACCAGCAATGAATTGCTGCTCCTCTCGACATTTTTGATTTCACTGTTCCGTCTTTCTCTTCCCTCCCTCCTATCTGTGGTCTCTGTTCAGACTTGTTCCTTATCATAATTACCCATTGCTTCCCTCTTGCAGGTTCACTGGTCGAGGAAACGAAGTTTGCTGAATCCCAACAAGACTTTAGATGAGCGCCAGTCCCTGTCTTTTCCTGGGAAGAGGACTCATGCCATCGTACCGGGCCTCAAACCTTTCTCTGAGTACAGACTCACTGTCAATGTTTTCAACAAGAAGGGCAATGGGCCCAACAGTGAGCCGGTCACCTTCAACACTCCAGAGGGAGGTGAGGTGACGCAAACATACAACACGCAACAAATGGGTGCTCCTTTCACACTTAAAAATGATTGTGCTAAATACACAAAAAACTATACGCTCAAGCTTGCAGAACAATACAGTAATGACATTTAAAGTGACTCGGGCAACGAGGCATTTTAACAAAAAGCACGCATTTTATTTACATTAAAGTCCCTTACAACAAAAGTTTCTTCACCTGGAGGTTTAAGCTTCACTTTGCAGCATACCTTTGTATCTACAAGTATGATTTGTGGCATCACAACTAGTTTGAAAATCATTCATGGTCCAGTATGCAACTGTTTGAAAACCTCCAGTGACACTGATAATGGACTTTTCAGTGAAGTAGGAGACATTGTGTCCAGTAGTTAAACTCTAGAAATGAAAACAATTTACATATTCAGATATTCTGTTTTTTTCAATAAGGTAGAGAGAGTATTTAATTGTAATAATTGAACTTTTTGTAGAAAAAAAAACAATATAGACACAAATAATAATTCAAGGATTTTGTATATGTTTCAAAGCATGTCTGAAATAAATTATAGCTACAATACAATGCTATCTTTAAGACCAGGAGATAAAGAAGAAGTTGTCAAAGGTAGTTTTTCATTAAAATACTTTATACTAAAGGCTGCTCAATGTTACAGCCTTGTGAAATGACAAAGCTGCTTAGGACAGACAAACGCTCAAATGCTACATTATGTGTTTTTTATCTGTTCAACAAAAGGGAAAAGACAGCTTAAAGCACAGACGAAATATCAAGAATGAAAATATACTTGACATGAGAGAGAGAGAGAGACAGAGAGAGAGATATTTGGACACTACAACAAACCGGCACTTTGATTTAATGTTTAAACACCTCCAAATAAATAACAAGCTGCAAGAGAAACATGTCTATACAGTAGGAGCATTAACATTACTGTCATTTTCATAGTTCCTGCGCAATTGCCCATCCTGACTGCCTCCAACGCCCAGAAAGACTCCATTTTGCTGGTATGGGGCCCACCACTGGAGACAAACGGCATCCTCACTGGTTATCTCCTGCAGTACCACCTCAGTATGTACACACACAATGTTGTTTGGCTAATTACTGACAGACTTAAACAATCTAGACCTTTGGCCATATGTGAGGTTTTTCATTAATAGAATTCTCATTGCTGTAGCACAGTGCTTTGTCTGTTGTGTGAGGCGCTGTGGGCGAAGTGTGGCTGCAGTGTGTGTAGGTGAGATAAGATCAGGTTGGAGGGGAGGAAGTGTGGAGTCGGTGGATCTGAGATACGACTGTTTATCTTTGAGTTTACAGGTTGAAAACCTGAAAACCTACTACACACACACAATCACCTCTCCTCTCCTCTCCTCTCCTCTCCTCTCCTCTCCTCTCCTCTCCTCTCCTCTCCTCTCCTCTCCTCTCCTCTCCTCTCCTCTCCTCTCTTATCTTGTGTTATAATACCAAACACTAGGTTGCACTGTTTAACACTCCCCAACATAGATGGGAGTAAGTCACACATGGGCAAGTCACAAGCAAGTCTTAACCTTCAAGTCTCAAGCAAGTCCAAGTCCTTTTGTGTGACAATCAAGCCAAGTCAAGTCAAGTCATAGCTCATAGCTTTGGTCAAGCAAGTCACAAGTCAAGTCATACAAAAGTTTCCATTTTTACACAAGCTAAAGACAGTGGTTATGAACTGCTGGGGTTTTATTTGCATTTTGTCCTTTATACAGAAAAAAGCACAGCCTAAAACTGATATTAGGCCAACAATAAATCAACATACATATTTGTTCAATATGCCTCAAACATGATACCAAATCATGAAATTCATTAAAACGATTCAAGTATAATGGTCTCTAAATCAAATAATATTCTTCAAACATGCCTCACTTTTATGGGACAGAAACACATCTCTTAACCTTTCCCTCTTAAAGAAAACAACAAGAGTAGCTGAATCCCACCACCTTTGCGTAATTTTAGCTAGCTTTATTCACATACTTACGCAGTGCCGATCCTGACCTCCCTGGGGCCCTAAGCAAAATTCTGCTAAGGGGCCCTCTACCTGACCCGTGATGCAGTGAGCTATGTAAACCATTGGCCACACAGTCACACCTGACACTTCAGTGCTCCCAATACAATCCTTCCTCCTTTAAACAAAACAGTCAAAGAATAAGTACAACAATATAGAACAGAATGAGGTTCAAACAAACAATATTTATTGAATAGAGTATTTTCTATAATATTAAGATAACAAGTGAATATTATTAAATAAGTGAATATTAACGTAAACATAAATAACAAGAAAATAATAAATTATAACCCTGAACTTTGGCTTTTGGGATTAACTTTGGTTCTCTCTACAGCCTGGGCATTTTTGGCATCAGTATGGGCACCACCAGACTATTTGGACTGTCTAGAATAAGTAGTAAATAGTACAATTTTTGTACAAGTGAACATGTAATTCCTGATATCAAAAATAGACATTGGTAGATAAAAATTAAATAAGTGGCCCTACTAGTGAAAATAATCAAGAATTGACATTGCAAATAGTAAAAAATCGAATTCTTGATATAAAAAATGCATAAACTGTGAATGAATAAAAGCTAAAATGGCTTGCCATAGCATGTTAAAGTTTTTATTTATTTATTATTATGCATGTTGAAGCAATTCTTGATTTATGGTTATTATTTACTGAGGGATGTGCATCCATATTGATCAGTACGTCCAGCTAATCAACATTTTAAATTCAATATAGCCTATAAATCAATGTCAAATTGTCAATACATTGCTTTCCATCTTGCATAATTAGTGCAGTTGTTTACACAATGTCAGATAATCAGTGTCTTAAAAGTATGTATAATGTGTACTTTGATGAAGAGTGCCATCATTCACGCCCATATATTGTAGCCTACAGTCTGTCTGGTCTTCACATATATTTCTGCTTGAAAAATGCGCGTTTCATTTCGTGCACGCGCCTAACGCACGATAACACACCCGACGCGGTTATCTTTTCCGAGCTGCAGTAAACAAACACCGTTGCACTTTGTCGTTTATCAAACGTAATCAATAATTGTATTTTACTCTCACGTTTGTCAGGCACAAAGTCACAAAACACAGCCCTGGAAGTGACTGGCGTTAGCAGCTAGACACAGACCAAGAGATGCACTGCCTGCCTGCCCAGCTAGGTTAGCAAGACCGAAAAAAGCACAATAGAAATGCACATAAACATAACTTTACTTTGCTGACATCAAACTTGGAGAGGAGAGAACACAAGTTTACCTGATTGTTGTTCCCGCAACTCACTCTCATGGTGTTTTTTTTTCCTCTTTTCGTGACCAGAAGGATAGTTTCGCTTAATTTTGTCATGGATGTTGTAAACATTAATTGACGCGCTATGACATGAGGGGGAGGCGGGGCCTCGAGTAATTTGCGGGGCCATACGCAGCTTGCGTAGTGAGCGTATATCGGCTCTGTACTTACGTCTGCATGTGTGTGTGTGTGTGTGTCTGCATGTGTGTGTGTGTGTGTGTGTGTGTGTGTGTGTGTGTGTGTGTGTGTGTGTGTGTGTGTGTGTGTGTGTGTGTGTGTGTGTGTGTGTGTGTGTGAGTGAGAGAGAGAGAGAGAGAGAGAGAGAGAGAGCAGTTTGTGTTGTGTGTGTATGTATGTGTGTGCCTAGTTTTATTCGCTCTTACCGCCACCTTGAACAAAGGGGGGAGGGTGTGCTTATTCATGGCCCAAAGGTTCTGTCCATCACAAACTTATCCAAATAGTGGTTCAGCTGATAATGGGGACTGGAACCTGAATCTCTCCCGATTTTAAGCGTCTGAGGAAATTCGACGTGGTGGTGGTTGACGTCGGAATTTTTTGTACTGCAGACCTTGCAAACTGCCGTCCGTTTCTTGTTTGCCCTGGTCAGATGTGGAATCCTTATAGCCAAACTTTATTATTTTCGGTACAGAGGAATCCATGACGTTAAGTAACAGCCGTAGTCAGTCTCGTTTACTGCAGGTCTGCCGCCGCGTGGCGCGTCATCATATCAACGGGTTCCCGCGCATGCAACAGCACTAAAATCGTAAAGTTAACTCCTCAATATCAGAGGGGAAAAAATATATATTTATTAAACAGAAAGTCAAGTCATTTCAAGTCATTTGACTCAAGTCTAAGTCAAGTCTCAAGTCATGAATATCAAGTCAAAGTCAAGTCGAGTCTTTTATGAATGTTTATCAAGCAAGTTTCAAGTCCTAAAATTTGCGACTCGAGTCTAACTTGAGTCAAGTTGTGTGACTTGAGTCGCCCATGTCTGCTCCACAATGATCTGCAACAGGCCGATTGCACAGGCCTCTTCACACTGTGGTTTGACAGTTTTCCTCAGTGTTTCTTATCTCATATCCTCCTGGACTGCAGGTCCTCTTCCAAAAGGATTTTTTTTTAAGTCAGTGCTGTTTGTACCCCTTGTCAAATTTATTTGGCATTTATCACTCAGAAGTATTTTATCTAGCAACAAAACAACAACCCACCTTTATGCTGGAGAACATTTAGGGTGAACAACTGAGTGAGGGGCTTTCTTAACGCTCTCTCTGTTTTCAAAGCCTACACTCATGTTGGCTGACATTTCTGAAATCTTTTGTGTAAAATGTGAAGGCAGAGACAGCCCTTTGCCGCCTCCACCAGCACCCACGGAGTCTGGCCAGCTTTTCAATACACTCTGTCCCCCCTCTGCTTTCTGCTTTTCCCATATCAGATGTCAGACTTTACACATATATTCCCACACAATGCAGTCTGTGGGATTTTTTTTGTTGTTGAATTGATTTACCATGTAACTCTAGCATATTTTAAATTTAGTTTTCTGTTAATTGTATGATTCCATTTTGTGTCATATTACAGTATATGCACAGTCTGCACACGCAGTTGAGTCATGTAATTAGTCAATGAATATTTCTGATGGTGTTCACAAACACTTGACATTTCCAGTTTTCTATGCTGCAAACAAACATCAATTTTCCAAAGTGGCAGCATGGACTTGGCACATATTCAGTTCTCACCTGCATTTCAGCATTGGCACAGTAATGACATTAACGTGGGGGGTTTCAGGAAACGTGTTTTGCTTTCTTCAGTCTGCACACACTGTACTTTGATCTATAATGCAAGTTTGATGATACATTATGCTGCTTGTGATTGCTACTCCTCTGGTTTGCTTTTTACTGCTTCTGCCTTATGTTTAATTGTCTCTCTGTATGCCTTCTGTTTTTTCCACCTGTACTGTTTTCTTCCTTTTACACCAATGTTCTTTTTTGCTTTTCCTTCATCATATCTCCTGTATTTCTTCTTCCCTCTCTCCTCCTCCTCTTCTCACACTTGCCACTCACCCCCCCCCCCCCCCCCCAGGTCCTCTTGAGCTCCTTATCTCCTCCTTTCATCTCCTCTACCCCTTTCTTCATAATGTATTCCTCTTCAGCTCACCTGTCACGACATGTATCTGCTACATTCACTTTCTGCATGAGCTAGCATGACATCTCTTCATCTTCCTCCCTCCCTCAACCATTGACCATAATTATAGTTGTGTTCCATTAACATACAACGTGAACCAACGGCGGTGTGTATCCGTCGTAGGCTCACTCATGCCTCGTAAACTGACCTGACATCATTCTCTTTCCTCTATAGTTAATGAGACCACACTGGAGGTGGTTGATTCCCAGGAGAAGAACATCACTGAGGCTGACACCACCCAGTGGCAGCTTCAGGGCTTAGAGGAGGGCAGACTCTACCGCTTCCACCTCAGTGCCTGCACTCGAGCAGGTTGTGGACCTGCGCTGGCTCAGGAGAGCAGCACCGTTGCTCAAGCACGTGAGTGGATGAAATCAGTGTCTCTGTCGTGGTAAGGTGGCTCATAAGATATAATATGCATTGGTTTGGGTATGAAAGCCCCACCACCTTTTGAAACATAGACTACTGACATGGTCTTTGCAATGTTTGCAATAATTTATACAAAGCTGAGATATTTATAATAATGATTGATTGTACCATAAATGTACTTTATATAGTTACAGGAAGTACTAATCAGGCTGTTGAAAACAGTTGTATCATGTCTTCTGTGGCTCTGGAGGACAGTTTATCAAGTCTGAGAAAATAACCGTGATGATGACATTAGAGTTATCTGGGTTTGGAAACACATTTTGTTTTACGTAAAGGCAATGTTACAAACATGTGCCATGGAGTTTTTAAAATATTGGATGTTTACAAGGCATGGATGGTCAAATGAAAAGACTCAATTGAACTGCGTTGTGGGACTTGTAGGATCAGTGTTTTTGGATCTCAGGCCACACTGAATAAAGTAAGGATTTTTTTTTTCATCTAATGTAAAGAATTGGTCTTTGCATTAATTCTCTGTTACATAATCATGTCTCATTGGATTGATTTCACTTGTCAAAACAAAGTAACATCACTAACATAACAATGGAATAAGCACAGCATAACATCAGGATTAGTAAAAGAGTAGGGAACTAACTACATATATTATCTTTCAAGCTGTTGCTTTACAATGCAGAGATTGCCTCCCTAATATCCTTGCGAATGCTTTTCCACAGTTAGCATATAAAAAGGTGCATCTCCAGTTGTCATATGACAGTAGCTTTGAACATCTACCAAATCTGCAGCGGAGGATTCAAGTGAACCCGAAGTCGCATACAACAACAGGGATTCTGCCGTTTAGGCTGGTACTGAGCCATTTAAATCTTTATATAAAAACTAGAGGACTTTCTTTCTCACATTTTCTAAAAGATACCGGGAGCCAGTGTAGCCCATCTATAACTGGAGTGCTGTGCTTCTTCTTTATAGTTTTGTTTTGAAGTCTAGCAGCAGAATTGGGAATAATTTTCATGCTCTAAATACCTTTTTAAAGAAGACCAGTGAAAAGTAGCAATATTCTGCTTGAGATGAAAGCATGAATAAGCTTTGTGGCATCTTGCTAGCGTAGGAGTGCCTGTATCCCGGCAATATTTCTCACACTGTCTGAGATGTTGGTTTATACATAAACTTGATTAGATGAAAGAATGCTATTTTGGCGATTTAAAGCTTTGTTTGGATTTAAAGAAACAGGCTTAAAGAATGACTTCTGATTCGGTCTGGGGAACCAGAGATTCTTGGAAAGTTCATCACTTTAGCATTGTTAGTTAGCATAGTTTTTTGAGCCATACATTTTTTTTTATCTAGTTTTTGTTTGTGGATGTGAGTGAGATAAAGGCATTGTGTTCATTTGGCTTTACTGAAATGTATGGCCATATGTTATCTGCAAAGCTGTGAAAATAGATATTAGACACTCTGAAGACATCACCTAAAAGAAGCATGAAAAGTGAGAAGCACATGATCAAAGCAGCTTCCCAGTGATACAACAAAAGAAGTGTTTCTTCCAAATAGCTATCAAGATGTAAAAAATCCTCCCAATGATGTATGCACAAAACAAAGTTAAAACAACATCAGAAATACATTTTTGACGGTAATGCCAGTGTTGTGCAACTCGACAGTTAGATCCATTTTATGTATCTATGTGCTTTGGTTTGTCCTAAAATCTGACTGGGACTTCTCCAGAATATTGTTTCATTTAAAAAATCAGATGATAACTTGAGGGAGGTTTGTGTCTGTAACTAATTAGGACCTTACTGTTCAGGGTTTTTAGCAAATTAGCAAATACCTCACTTTTTGCAGCCAAGTCTGGATGGTGAATATCACAGGTTGGGACATGTTTTAACAGCTGATCCATCATATAGAGCAATTCTGGGGAACTCCCACTGTTTCTCTGATTATCTCAGAAAAATAGGCTCTCAGTGCGTACAGTAATTTATTAATGAACATCGACCTCCAGTTCAGCTTTTCTGCATTTCCTGTCAGTGGCTCTACACGATCTCTTTAGTACTCAAATAGAATTGATCAATCATGGCGATGTTCTGTCACACAGCCCTTTAATGACCTTGAGTGTTTATCAGGTTATTGTTAAGGGTGTCATCCATTTCAGTCACAGGCTCGGTCTCGCTGAGAGAATTAATGAGCTGATAAGTTCAGAGAACAAAACCTCTGCTCGAGCATCTCTGATCCTATTCTGAACAGTAATAATATACACTGTCAGCTTTAAGCCACTGCATGCCAATCCCTCTTTGTTAAAACATTAATAGATTAAAGCGAATATGTGTCAAATGTGATTACAGCATCATGTTAATAATTCTAATGGGTTTGCTTCTTCTTTTACTTTTGTTTTTGTGGAAGGATAATACGATCCTGATCTTAATTGGTGCAGTCTGCTGTATGTCTTGCTGTCAGCATATGCATTCTACCACTAGGGTGTGCCAAAGCCAAAAATTTTCAAATTCTACACACATTGTAACTGTAATTTGTGTCTTTCATAAATCAAAGCAATGCAGATACTGTCTGTTTTAGTTTAGCTCTTTATTAACACTTAATTCAGACAACCTGGCTTATACATTGAACACATTACCTAACACCGTTAAGTTTAGCTGCTTTAGGCAGGTGTTTATTTCAGCCCTGACTATAAACGGTGAAAATTTGTGCTAGAATTTCTCAACGGTTCAAAGTTCCTGGAAAACTTCCCCATCCGTTACTTGGCAAGCAAGAAAATATGAACGCATGGGACAAATATGTTTCCACTATCTGCAAATGTTTTAATAAAAGTGATTCATTCCTCTCTGGTTTTATATTTCCTTTGAGAGGCTCTGCGTCATGTGGATGTCCAGCCTGAGAGCCATTAGATGCTTTGTTTGTAAATGTGGTTGAGTAGAGGCTCGGTGGGGAGATAAAATGGTTCTGTTTCGGAGCACCATCCTCAGGGCATGATAGTCACAATGCAGCAGAGCAGATTTATGGATGCCAATTACACGGAGCAGGGGCACAATGATTTAGATTTGTTGATGGGGAGTGATGGAGTGACACTGAAACAAAATGAATGCATGTGAGTATGGGAGCTCAGTCTATGAAGTGCTTCTTTTAGATTTCACCTTTGTGACTGAATAAGCTTTTAATGCGTATCGCCATTTACAACAGTAGCTTTAACATTGTCTGGACAAACAGTGACACACCAGAACAAAAAAACATCCATAGAGGTATCAGCATATGTGTGTCCTTGGACCTATGTTTGAAAGGCTTGTAATGAAAAGAGAGTGGCTGAAGTGAGAGACAGGAAGAAATAAAAAAACACAGAAGGATGGGGTGAAGCATCTGTGAGAAAGCAGGGGAAACTGATAGAGAACAGCAAATAGCCATAGCAGAAGAGTGTGGCAGACAGTGAACAAATATCTATTTTTCTCCATCAGGTCTCATGAGATGAAGCAAAAGAGATAAAGCGGACTGCAAACATGACAAAAAGCACAGAGGAGCATATACCTCTTAAGTCATACAAAAATAACCAGCTCCTCCAGAGATTGAATTATTTGCTCTCTGGAGCAGCAATTTGAACACCCAAGTTGTTATCGCTGACATAGCCTACATGTATTTGCTAATGGCTTGAACTTAATGTTTGTTTAATTAGAAACATAATAGTCAAGAGCTGATTCATCTTCACTGCCGTCAGTTCAGGATTCAGCAATCAGAGCAGCATAGTCTGTCAGTGTACAGCAGTGTGGATATACCAACTCAGTTTACTCCAACATTGTGAAAAACAAATCTGTGACAAAAAATAATAATCCAAAATCAGTTATTTAATAATCACTTGTCTTCATGTGTTAAAGTGCATATATGAATACTATAAACCGCATGTGTAAGAATTGTATTATACAATTGTCAGTCAGTATGCAAGAAAAGATTTTTTTTTTTTTTTGGAATAACAATGAAATAAACAAACACTGGGACAATATAAAAATGGACCATTATCACCTAAATCTCCATTTCTCTTTGTGGAGCTTCATAGCGAGTTTCAGCTCTTCGTTGTCTGGTCTGCAACTTTACTGTTGTATATCACTCTCACCCCTCACATGCCATCCCACCCAAAGCAGGGAGCCGTTTTTGAGTGAAAAAGCTCTCAAAACACTCTGTATACTATCTGCTCAGCACAAAATGGCAGATGGACCCAGGTGGTAAAACAACACCCAGTTACTGCAGGTTTAAGAAATTATATGTGTGTGCCGGTGGATATCAGATCCAATCTGATTTCAGAACTTAACAATTACAAATTTGGAATTTTGGTGAACAAAATGCTAAATTGAACCCCCAATATATTCCTGGATTATTTAATTTATTTTTTCACGTTTTGAGTAGCTTCCTAATGTTTTTGTACGTTCCATTGTCGGGTATTTTTGTCTACCAACATGACAACCAATCAACTGACATCAGTAGAGTGAACTGCATTTGAAATACACTACATACTCAGTTCCTGCTTAGAATTAGTAAGCACGGTCATTTGCGAAGACAATCTTTTGTCTCCATAGTTCCCTCCGGTGGTGCAGCTCTCCACCAGTCTCCGATTCCAAAACAACACGAACAAACATATCACTCATGCAGGCATTGTGTGGTTGGACTTGTGAGGATGCACCGCCCACATATTTGTGTGTGTGTGTGTGTGTGTGCGTGTGTTTGTGTTTGTGCCAGGTCTATAAACCTTAAAGCTGGCTTTCCATATATCTGTAATCTTCTGCTGTATTTCATTTTCTTTTTATCCCTCTGAAGATTTGTCCCCGACTCCAGCTGTGGCCCCTGTTCAGAGCAGTATGTATCACTGCCTGCTGCAGCTCGCTAACTTAGAAGTAGTGGTAGAGATAGACATGGTTGTAGGTGTGTTGGTGTATCTGGCCGTAGCATCAGTGATAGGTTTGTCCTTTATACATGTAGTTGTACAGATTTGTCATGATGTGACAATTGCAATTAAAATTTGCAATTCAGATTACTAATGTAGACCCGAACCCTTGTGAAGTTACGGTGTGTTTACTATCAGTTGCACTGTACTTGTGCAGTTACTTCCATTTATCAAGTTTTCCCGGTTGCTCTAACAGTCCTGCCTTCATGTAGTCTATAGAGCTCGCTTGTTGCACAATCTAAAGTATTACACCCGACAGCATTGCAGCAGGAATCTAACATCTGAGGCTTCTCTTTCATTTCAGGCCACAACTGCTCTCTCTCTTTTCCCAGCTCTATCACAGACAATTCTGCTCATCCTTCTTTAGGTATATAGCTCACACTCACACATGTACAGCAAATGATATCCCTGTGATCTCATCTTGATGTACCTTCAACTTTAAACTAACAATGGGATTCGAGACATGGAGCCGTTTCATTCTTTTCTGATATTCGCTCATGGTGGGGGAGGCGTCAGGAAATGCCAGCTTTCCTTAAGAGAGAGTGAAGACTAGATGTCACTCCCGCCCACGATCTCTATATCTACCCTTTATGAGCCAAAATCCAGCTCCACTCAATTAAGTCTGGGGCCCAGCATTCCCTTTTGAACTGTCATCTTGAAGGGTTTCTGCTAGCTGCACTGTTCTCAAACTGCAGGGGAACCTATTTGCCTCTGCTAATCCTCTTTTCTTGCCTTCTTTCTCCTTTTCTCTGTGCCTGTCTGTGTTTTCCTCTCCTCCTTATTTTCCTCCTCCTATTTCTTCTCTCCTTATCAGTTCCAGCCCTGTTGAACATAAGCTCTTATGTGAGTGACACCTTTGCCAAAATCAGCTGGACTGCCAGAGAAGAGCAGCAGGACTCTGAGCTTTATGTGGCTTATATGAATAACCGTAAGCTACTTTTCCTGTCCCTGTCTTGCTAAACAGATAAGAATTTATTTAATAATAAGAATTTTAGTTTGCATCATGTGTATGTACAACTGAGAAGCTTTTATATAAACATCTAAAATTATATTGTAAGTCTAGCGTCTACATGGCTACTTCCATAATTTCCCATGATTGCTTCAACATGTATGCAGATGTATTTAAAGTTATATTTAGTACAACAAATACATTTCATAACTTGAGAACTATTTATTAATTGGCAATAGCTCATCCTATCTTCTTTTTCGATCGCATGAATGCTAATACAGAATTGCTGCTTGTGCACTCATTGTGCTTGGCTGTGTAGGTGATGGTAACTGGCGGATTTCAGAGGCTGTAAACACTTCTCAAAGTTTCCACGTAATTGATGGGCTCAAACCAGGGACGGTGTACACCGTGCGCCTCATGGCCAAGAGGCTGCTCGATAACGCTAGCATTTTTGAAGACGTTATCGAGACTCGAGTCAAAGGTGAGAGAAGAGAAAGGCGGGGCAGTCAATAGAGTTTAGTGATTTGAGCTCTGACCTGCCATAATAATACAAGTATATCATTGAAAAATTGATATTGACTGTGGTAAATGTGAGTTTATTTACTTTTCCTGCATCATTTTTTTTTTCCTATCTAATATTCTTTCAGAAGAGATAGAGAGTGTTTTAGCTGAAGGGAATGTGAGTCAAATCCAATGTGAGAACATCATCTCAAACTAGAATCCATCATGTTTTTCTGTTTCCAGTCAAAGATAAAGTTGTATGAGTAGCACTTGAGGGGACTATCATACTCAAATAGACCAGCGTGTGAAGTATCTCTTTGCTGTTTTTGTTCGCAGGCGCAGCAGGTCAGCGGAGCGACTTTTCGACCCAGGGCTGGTTCATTGGGACCATGTGTGCTGTGGTGCTCCTCACCCTTGTCACACTCATGGCCTGCTTTGTACGGAGAAACAAAGGTGGCAAGTATGCAGGTACGCTGCCGCCGACCCAGCGACAAGACATGTTCTCCATGGAAAAAGGTCAGTTAGCCTTTGACCAAGGTTGGGTCCTCTTGTCGTCTAGCTTCAGGAAGCGAACCAAAATTCAACTCATGACATATACGTATACATGTAGCGTATACATGTAGCCAATATGAGTCTGACTTGGTTAGAAGCAATTTAATTATCTCTAAAATCTTTAAAAATCACCAGTTTTACAGAACGATGCTTCCATTTGACTTACATTGTGCAATGGGCCTCAAACCCCCCCCCCCCCCCCCCCCACCACACCAACCGCGTTTGGAAATACATTATGCATGCATGTTGGACAATGATGCATGCTAACCCTGCCAAGCCCCACATCATTAACCCCAAATGAACTGTCCACAAGATGCATGCAGCTAATGTAGGCTTACTGCATTGTCAAAAACATTGCTTAGCCCTGTTAGTTTTGCCCTGTACCTCTGAATACCTTGTCAAGCCAGACGAGTGGGAACCAGCTGGCTTTGTTCCACACCTCCCCACCCCTCACCAGTGCAGATCTTCCCCTGCACCTTTATGCTGTCTTGTATCAGAGCCAAATTCATTCTCACATTGGTACCTACCTGTGATGTGTCTCCCTACTCAGTTTCTCTCCTCTCAACCTGCTTTCTCGTCTTCTCCCCACCACTACACCTCTTTGCCTGCAGTAGCTTTTGACATGAAGCACTGAATTTTTCATCAGCTTCTTTGGATTCCCTCCTTTGCTCATACAACTCTTCTCATGGAACCCTTCTTTTGTCTCTCTTGAAAGCAACTGGTATTTTTTAAGGCATATTTACACAAAGAGCTGCTGTGTAGCACTTTGGGCAGACAAACAGAAGAGAGGCTTTCAGTGTGCAGACTTGATAGAATGTTTACACATTCATATGTACTTGTTCTCAAAAGTTTTTCAGTTCTTACTTTTCAATTTCATTCATTTATTCCTGTACATCTATGCATTAATGTTGAGTTTTCTTGTTCCCGAGAATCGTCTGACAAAAATCACTGAGGTTGATTAAAACTAACAAAGGCGGATGCTACTGTTTGAGTTTTTTTCCCTTTGGAAATGTTAAAGACACAATCCTGCCACACATAATATGTAATTACATCCATGGATGAAAGTGCTGCTCTTGAACAATGGTGCTAAAATGTCTGTCCTGCTCCCCCTGCAGTGAAAGAGAAGGAGGACCTCCACCCTGACGTAGAGTCAATAGGGATGAATGATGACACCTTCTGTGAATACAGGTGAGCTGTACTGCTTTGCAGAGGAGAGCTGCAGTGCCAAAATGTGCTAAGGAAATGCATTGCGTTGTAGCAATCTCAATCTAACAACCATATGTTAAATATATTCTGGCTGAGAAACTCATTTGTCATGTGTCACAGTAATGTTTTTCTCTCCCATCCCAAAAGCAAACCATGCATTCATGGGCTTTACCAGGATCAGCCAAGAAGCCATTGTTCTCATCATTTAATGGGCTAGGTAATCACACGGTGTAGTTAGGAGTAGTGGGGAACAAAAACATGTGCTTTGCTCCCCTTTAGTTGGAAATATGTGCTTTTATTTAGTTGTCAGATTCCGATCAGAGTGTGTGTGAGTCAGCTTGGCTTTAGCTTATTTTGTGTGTTACTGTGTGTGCGTCTGCATGTGTATACAGTACATATACTACATATATGAATTAATGAATATTGGCCCACATGGGCGTACAGGACACTACTTACATTACCTTCAGAAAACAGGGAAAACAAAAAGAAAGCAAGTCAATACATGGTGCTGTATACACACATTATGCCAGATGTAATATAAACTTAACTAATTAAAAACACAATGCTTGCATATGTTTATAAAAGTGAAACATGAAAATTAAAGCATAATGAACACATGTGTTTGTGTAGACACACATACACACACACACACACACACACACACTTTAGTGTGTAACTTTTGTCCGTTACATTCAAGCCATTGCCAAAGGAGTTGATACAAAGCTAATTAGGAATATCCGCTCTACACAACTCTCTCTGTATTTCTCAGTATGGCTATGTTCAGAAACGGGTGTCGTCCAGCAACTTTTGAGCACAGAAACTCGAGTGCATCATGTTTTTTTAATCCTCTGTCCCGCTTGGCTACAAGCAACTGCGTGGAGGGGGGTGGGGGTAGTGCGCGATCACGGAAGACTTGTGTTATGGGGATGCAATGGCAGAGTTGTTGTCATTATTTAAAATTCTTCATGAGGGAGACAGAAACACCTAACCCTTAGAACAATATTGCCTTACATTCAGGCCAATACAGTAATATTGTACAAAACAGGCTAGTGGCCAACCATGCAACCAATTCGTAGGTCAAAACTGACCAAAGGTGAACTTTGAAATGTAAGTTTAGTTAATTACTTACTAACTTTATTGTCCATGTTGTGTTTCCTGGAGTGCTAATTAACAGTAAACTTAAAACAGTAAAACAGTAAACTTGTACTTTCAGCAGTTGCATGGGCTTTGCTTGAAGTGAAGGTAGGATTGAGCAAAAAGATTGAGGGAAGTGTGACCACACTTTGCAATACATTTCTTAGACAACAGTTGTAATGCTATTAAACATTTTAAGCTCTTATATCAGCTGCCTACTAAACCTATTAATGTTATGTTTTAAGTACCTCTAATGTGTTTTACATTAAATAAAATGGGCACAAAGTAAGCATGGCAAATGGGTGGAAAAATGGAGCCTTAAAGCCCAAAGCAGACAGCTGTTGTACTTTATAATAGCTGTTGAATTCCCATTGTTTGCATTGTTTTGCTGCTACAGTGACAGTTTAGGGAAACCGGCTGAATCCTATTTTGTTTGACAGCACTGCAGCAACTGTGTGACAATGGCGTGTTTGTTTGTGCACACGCAACGGAAATCACTTAAAATAGCCTCTTCTGTCCACTTTGATTCTGCTCGTCATCATATTATTTAGAACATGATTACTCACAAATGTGTGGTTGCTGCCAATTGCATTCCTGTGATTCTTGCCAAGACTATAATTCTGTTGAACAGAAAAGAATGCAGCCCTGTTTATAGATTATATAGCTTAAAGATGTAATAAGTAAGTTTTTACTGTCCCATAAATTAAAATGGCTATATTTTTGTAAATGGAGAGGGTGTTGATCGATACCAATGACTCAGTGATTGCAGAGTCGATGCTGAAGTGGCTTTCAAACACACTTTAAGTATTTCTGTGAGGTGTAATACTGATGGAAGACCCAGGAAAGCACACAATTCTGCTGTCCAAATGAATTAATATACTTTTGAATGTAGCTCTGATACCAAGCTTACATTGGAGCGCATGAGGCAGAAGAAGCTACATGTATGCTAATATGAGTTTGTAAGCTGATGCAGATGTTTGGCTGCAACCTGCTTAGGATGCCTCTCATGGTTGGTTTCATGAGGCTGTTCTGAATACTGTCTCCCCAGAGAGCCCTTAGCCTTACTATGATGTTGTTCTCCTGGCTTAAGAGCTGTAAATAGGGCTCTCTTGTGCTCTTTGAATCTCTGACGCCAATAGACCACCCTCTGGTATGTCATGTGTTTGGGGAGCTGAAAAGTGGTAATTACTGTATGCTTCAAATTATTTCTCTTTGGAGACAGCCCTCTGCCGCCTTGCCCCTCTGTCCACTGCAAGAACAGCAGGTGTCATAGCTGTTAGCCAACAGTGTGATGCAATTTTGTCCACAGCTAGTTTATCTGTAATTTTAATTTTTACCCCTGCTCCTTCTTTTTCTCATTTTAGCTCTCATCTTCATTTTTATGTGCAATTAGGGAGATGGCAGCAGAGAGGTTTTCCTTTAGACCCCTTTAAACTAAAATAAATACAA